>PVIH01001978.1:13183-207952 GCA_004025045.1 Sigmodon hispidus | reverse complement strand
CTCAGGAGGTATCACCATCCCTGACTTCAAGCTATACTATAGAGCTACAGTAATAAAAACAGCCTGGTACTGGCATAAAAATAGACTTGTGGATCAATGGAATAGAGTGAACACCTGATCTTTGACAAAGAGTCCCAAAACATTCAATATAAAAAAGATAGTATATTTAACAAATGGTATTGGCATAGCTGGATGGAAGTGTGTAGAAAAATGCAAATACATCCGAGCCTGTCACCCTGTACAAAACTCAAATCCAAGTGGATCAAAGACCTCAACATAAACCCAGCCACTTTGAACTTGATAGAAAAGAAAGTGAGAAATACACTTCTACAAATTGGCATAGGCAACTACTTCCTCAATATAACACCAATGGCACAGACACTAAGACCAACAATCAATAAGTGGGATCTCCTGAAGCTAAGAAGCTTCTGTAAAGCCAAGGACACTGTCAATAGGACAAAACGACAGCCTACAGAATTGGAAAAGATTTTCACCAACCCTACAAGTGATAGAGGACTGATCTCTAAGATATATAAAGAACACAAGAATCTAGAGCCCAAAATCTTGAATAACCCAATCAAAAAATGGGGTACAGATCTAAAAAGGGAATTCTCAGCAGAGGAATTTCGAATGGCTGAAAGGCACCTGAAAAAGTACTCATCATCTTTAGTCATCAGAGAAATGCAAATCAAAACAACTTTGAGATACCACCTAACACCTGTTAGATTGGCTAAGATAAAAGGCACAGATGACAGCCTATGTTGGAGAGGATGTGGATCAAGGGGAACACTACTCCATTGTTGCTGGGAGTGTAAGTTTGTTCAGCCACTTTGGAATGCAATATGGCAGTTTCTCAGTAAAGTGAAAATCAATCTCCCTAAGGACCCAGCAATACCACTTCTGGGTATATACCCTAAAGAGGCACAGTCACACTCCAAAGGTATTAGCTCAACTATGTTCATAGCAGCATTATTTGTAATAGCAAGAACCTGGAAACAACCTAGATGTCCCTCAACTGAAGAATGGATTAACAACCTGTGGCACATCTACACAATGGAATACTACTCAGCAGTAAGAAAAATGATATCCTAAAATTTGCAGGCAAATGAATGGATTTGGAGAACATCCTCCTGAGCGAGGTATCACAAACTCAGAAAGATAAGCAGGGGATGTACTCACTCATTAGTGGACTCTAAACAAACTAACAAGAAAAAAGCCAAGCATGCCCAAGCTGCAAACCACAAGCACTAAACAGCTTGGAATCAGAAACACCCTGGACTGACCCTTCGGATCCCACTCCACCTATAGGAACACCTGACTCACTCTTGAGGGAGGGGGGACAAAACTGGATTTGAGTAGAGACTGAACTAAGCATCATTGGGTCAGTGGGACCATGGGACTGTCTGCAGCCTGCCCAGGGAGCAAATGGGGAGTTGTGGAGAAGAAAAAATGACCTGATGTGGTGGGAGGGGGAAGGGACCTTGAATGGGGATATACAGGGATAGAAAAACAAAATCCAGAGGGAAAGCTGAACATAAAGAAAAAAAAATTAAAAGCAACTTGTGGAGGAAAAAAAAATACTAGTACTTAGGAGGCAGTCTGAGGCCAGCCTGGTCTACATAGTGAGTTCTAGGTCAGCCAGGGCTAATTAATGAGACCCTGTCTCATTTACATATGTAAAAGAGGTTGATTTTGATGTAGAGCTCTAGAAATTTCCATGATCACTTGGCTTAGCCACATTGGGCCCTCATGATGCAGAATAGTGAGAGCATGAGGAAAGGAAATATTTTACTCAGGGTGTCTGGGAAGCAAGTCAGAGAATAAGGGCCCAAATCACAGAACTCTCTTCCCAGTCATGCCTCCAATGATCTCTTTTTCTCCAGGCCCTACCTTTTAAAGGGTCCACCACAATCCCAGAGTTACATAAGGAGGACCTGAGCTCCATAGGGGTAGGGAAAAGTTTTACATTAGAAGAAAAGAAGCTGAGGTATGAGGGCAGGGATAATGGTTGTTATCTTTACTTTTTTTAATGCCCACATAAAATTCTATGAAGTAGGAGTTTTGATACCCATTTTGAATGAGAAAACAGGTGCAGGGTTGAAGTGACTGGGTTACTGTTGCATTGTAAGACCTGGATGGTTCCTCAACTTCTCACTGCTTTGTACACACTCCTACTGGATTGTTGAGAGGATCAGGGAAGAGTGTAGGGAAGAGAGAAAGTAACTTTTAAAATGTATTAGTAATGGAACATTTAAATTTTTTTCTTTCTATTCTTTTTTGTATAGGTTAAGTCAGTAGTATGAAAAAGGAATGACTAGATTTCCATATGGAAACAAAATAACTTTAGAGTGAAATGAAAAGTTTATTCAAAATATCATGTTTCAAAATAGACACATTCCAATGTTTATCTTAATTCTTATGTACGTGTCTCAAACTTACAGCATTGTATGACAGGTCTGCCTTTGTATACATGTGCATAAATGGGATTGAATATATTTAACCTTGATTCAAGCTTGAGGTGAAAAAAGTGGCTGTAACTTTGACTTTAAAAAATTATCTGTTTATTTCCATTTTTCTATTGATAACTCCTAGTTGTAATACTGAAATCTTAAAAATACGGCACAGTGAACTTGCAAAATGGGCATAGTGTTCTCCGGGCAGCCTAAGTTGAACAACACATAATTTGGCACAATTTGGCAGGCCTGAGCTTAAGACAAATACACCCTTGAGAAACATAGAGGCTTTATTATTTCTACATGAGTTCATGTAGTGTACACGGGTTGAGCTGATCAGAGCCCCATGTGCCCACTCTCCACCCACCACATTTTCATAAGTGTGGTATTCACAGCACAATGTGTCTGCTTCCCAAGTAGAGAAGTTGTTGTTTTGAATTACCATTTGTGCTGGGGCAGAGCTATGATGCTGTATCTTATTGATCCCGGGTCCCTTTCCCTGGCCCCCAGCTTTGATGGTGTTTCCCAGAGACTGTAAAGGCAGAGAAAACAAAGCATGCCTCCTCAAGCTACTTAGAAAAGGAATTAAGGACATGATTGTCACATAGAACTGGCAAATGATGGTGGCTTGGCTTTTTAACACTCTGGAGTTTCTATCACGCTCAGAATAGGGAGATACATAAGTGATAAAGTCTAAATAGAATCGCTTGAATTCCTGAGACAGAAAAAAAAATAAAGTGAAAAGGAAACCAAGACCTCTCAGCAACCCATTTATAGGCAACCATGTTAAATAAGCCACACCCAGCTTCTGATTTCACTTGATGGTCTAGCCTGATCACTGTAGAATTCTTTGATTTGTTTTCTCTGGTTGTAGAAATGGATTGGTCCTGAACTTCCACACTCACTCACATCTTTTGGATGCTGTGACTAGGAAGAGAAAGTTCAGGAAATGAATAAGGAATGTATGACAACAGACAAGACTTTGGTATGTGCCAATCAAAAACGCCTGCACTCCTAGGGCCAAGTTTTTACTCCACTGTCTGTAGGTACTTACGCTGTGCTTTTTTTGTTTGTTTTGTTTTTTCAAGACAGAGATTATTTGTGTAGCCTTGACTGTTCTGGAACTCGATCTGTAGACCCAGCTGGCCTCGAACCCACAGAGATCTTCCTGCCTCTGCCTCCTGAGTCCTAGGATCAAAGGAATGCACCATCACTGCCTAATCTACAGTGTGCTTTTATCCAGTGTGTAGCTGACAGATATTAACCATTCACACAAGACTAAGATCCTTTCAAGCCTTTTGTGTATATATATGCACCATAAAAGGCATTGCACAGGATAAGAGGAAGATGCCTGACGTCTGAAAACTGTGATGTGTTCATCATTTGAAATGGTCTTTGACAACCACACAATATCCTCACCCACTGTCAGAGTTTGGTAGTCCTTTGATTAAGTGACCTCTAAAAGAAAAGAATGAAACAGTAAAAGAAGATGAAAGATGTGTTAAAAGTCCGAGTCACACAAACCAGAGAGCAATTTACTTGCAACCAAGCTGGCTGTTCTGTAAGTGACGAGCTGCAGCACCTCCTACTGGCCAGGATGACTTGATGGGCTCCAGAACCACAGGAAAGGTAATCAGTGTGAGAGTTCAAATCTCGTGTGCTACTCTGTCCACTAGCAGGGAAGTTTCTTTTTGGCTTTGATACCTTTGAATTTGTAAAGTGGATACTTTAGCAAAGAAATGAAGATTTGGGTCCTCTAGCTGGAGTGTAAGGCTACTCGACAGAGAAATAAAACCGAGAGTATAGAGAACACACTGAAAAGAACTTAATCACTGTAAATGAAGCCAAAGCTAATAAACAGGGCTGATGGGCTCCTCTGGCCTCCATCAGTGGCTGAGGATGGGTGTGCGATTGCTTTAAATCATGCTAATCCCAATGCCAGAAGCCACTTTGAATGATGAAGTGAAACGACCTTCAATGGCAACCGAGAGGTTCTGGGTTACTGCCGCGCCTGGGTGGGGCTGCTGTAGACCCTCAGGCTAGCTCTGGATCCTGTCTGAGGGGCCAAGGCAGTCTTTTTAGGAGACTTGCAGAACTGGCAGGTTTCAGTTTGGTTTGGAGTTTTGTTGTGTGTTTCTTGGCAGGATGTGGCCATGCATCCACGGAGCACCCTGTATTAATGGCCGAAGTAACACCTACTGGCCAGACCAATGCTGTTTCTTGAGGCAGTCTTTCTTCTATTGACTTGAGAAGCTTTCTAACCGACTGCCTCACTCTGCTTTGTGGGCCAATGGAGGCTCCTGCTCTCAAGTCCAAACATCCCATTTCATGACATGAAAAATACACAAAGAGAAGGCAACCCTACTTTCACACGCTCTGTACTGGGGCAACCTTGGAGGTAATAAGGAAAAGTAATTTTTTACAACAGTGATTCTAAGCCTAAGAAACACAACTATCTCGAGATGGGGAGATGGCTCAGTCTGCACTGGTGCTTGATGCTCAAGCCTGATCCAAATGGCTTGACTTAGATTCCCTGAAGCTATGACTTCACAAAGTTGTCCTGTGACCTACACACACACACACACACACACACACACACACACACACACACACACACACACACAGACAGACACAGACACACACACACACACACACACACACACACACACACACACACACACACACAGAGTCTTGGCTTGTTTGCTTTTTTTCCCCTCAGGTTTCTTTGATTTTTTTTTTTTCTCAGTACTTTGAAAGTACTTGAGATGAGGTCCCAGGAATCTAGAAGGTTTGGATTTTTTCCTTTGGATTCCAGACAGTTGAGATGAATGTTGTCAGAACCTCTATGTTTGTTTCAGCCCCTGATAAACATTGTTGAAAACAAGATGAGACAATGAAATGTATGGCTTTATAATTATTTCTGGGAAAACAAAACAAACATCTTTTGCTAAGTCCAAATTATATCAAAATGTACTATATCCTTCTAGTGTATAGAAGGGCAGATATATTTATTTTCCCAATGTATATTGGGATGCTAAAGAAAATAAAAATTCTTCCTCTGGTGGTGGAGAGAGGTCTCAGCAGTTAAGATCACTTGCTGCTCTTGTGAAGGATCTGAGCTAGATACATAGCACCCATGTCAGGTGCCTCACAACTGTCTGTAGCTCCAGCTTTAGTGAATCTAATGGCCTCTTCTGGCCTCCTTGGGCATCTGCACTCACGTGTGCCAACCCACAGAGAAATGACACATGCATACACACAATTAAATATAAAAAACAGAAACCTTAAAACTATTTTCTGCACAAAGTTTCAAGTGGGTTGATTTCATTTGGAACATAGCAATGACACACTGTTATTTATAGAATATTTGTTTATATCATGGGTAGACATTGAATGATGAGGACCTTGTTCATTTTTGAGGCTATAATATCCGAATCACAGGTCTAACTTGGCACATGTTGAGTTCCCCCATTCTCTGTTAGAACAACCTAGAAGAGTTAGAAAAAATGGGAATTAAAAGTGAACTTCATTTTACTTCATGTAATACACAAAAAGGCAAGGTATGCAAATGGAATTGCCAGGATCATCGTGTATGTATGTGTGTGTGTGTTTACACATGTAGAAGAGTAAGAAGCAAGAAGAACAGACTGAGGGGCCCAGGCTCAAGGCCAAGAGAGGGAGGTATAGATGTCTGCCAGAGGTCTTCTCTTTTGTGGCCCGTGCTTGTTGGGAGGAGGAAGAGTCATCATCAGTGAGTTCTCAGGGAGGAAATTTGACCTGGTCTTTCTTTGTCTTCATCACAAGTCTTAGAGAAAAAAAAGTTGGAGCATTTAAAGGAGAACAGAGATGCATGATAGTCTCTGGGAGAGGTGGGGGAGAAGCTGAAGTTTGAGACCCAGCCCGAGGCCAACCACTGCCCACTTCAGGAGCAACTGTTGGCACCAAAATGTACCCTGGGTTCCAAAGGGACACTTGTCTGATTACCTTACAGTCTTAGTCTGGCAAAAAATATTTTTGTGGCAATGTAAGTCTACTAAAATTTCTCCTTTATGGGCCACCTTAAAGCCTATCAAAAAGATGCCAAATTAACCACTGAAGTTAATTAATTTTCAAGTTGCATAGACTCAAAGAGATAACCTGCTTTTCATGCCACCTTCTCACCCTCTGGGCTAATAACTGTATGAGGACTGTGGAATTTCCCATGGAGTCATTTTGGGGACAAGAGTCTTGCTATAGTGATGACCTTGGCATTAGAATTCACTTCAACACTGACACTACAGGGGAACTTTCCATGTACCCCACCTCCCAGGAATAGTGCACTTTTAAAACTTTCAAAGACATTATTTATAACAGTGTCTGACATATGGTGGCATTGTACCAAAATGTGTAGTGGCGGATTTTCCTCTTGTTGGCTGTTTTGCAGTTTGGAGCCTCCCAGGCACATGGCAAAGTCTCACTCCCTACCTGAGCCAAAAACTTGTATCAGATTGATATGAAGAACCAAGAATCAAGGCCCTTGTTTGCACAAGTCAGTGGTCAATATATATTTGTTCAATCAGCACTTCTATTTTTAATTAGTAGTTCAAAACTGTATGGAGAGACACTTTTTAAAATGTAAAATACTATAGGAATTTCTCCAGTCTCCTTAATTAACTCTTTAAATCTAAGCAATACATTGTCACATTGAAATCTAGTAAAAAAGATAGTTGTCTTTGCAAAGTGCTGGGAAACAGGCATATTCCAGCATTGCCAATTTGAACAAAAATGAATATGGACTGATGAATCAAAGTACTTGTGACTGTAAATCTAGTGATACCTTATATTCATGATTTACATAAACATATAGATCTAAGAAAAATAATTTTGTCTTATCACTCTAAAATGAAAAATTAGGCACTAATGAAGGCTGATCAGATAGTTGGTTTCACACATACTCTGTAGATGAACCATTTTCCAAGGCTCAGAGCATGGGTAGAAATGAGTTCTCAGCATAATACTAAGTGAGAAACAAACAAACAAACAAACAAACAAACAGAAAAGCAATGATGAATGAGAATTGAGAGTTTTTGACACCTAAGATGTACACAGAAAAATCCTAGATAAGTGCAGTCAGAAATATCTGGATTTTCTCTGCCTGGCAGGATTACACAAATTTCTTTAAGTTTACTGCTTAAGTAACACAGATACACATTTTATAGTGAATTACTCTTCTGATTAAACAAATCATTCATATAATTTTTGCTTGAACAACTGAATAATTTATGAAAAGCCACAAACTAAAATTATATTATTGAATTTAACCAGGCCCCTTTTAATCTTTAAAAGTTCACATTGCTTATAAGAAGCATATATGATGAAATAAGCAAGCAAAACTCATAGAAAATAATTAAAAAAATAATGAATCTGAATACACTGTGCATTCAAAGCAGTGAAAGAAAGAGAGGCAGGCAGAGGGTTATAGCTCCCAGTACTGACAGCAGCGTAAACTCTACATGCCTCATGGGGGAAGCAACAGGGGGTTTAAAAGACACTGATCTGTGAGTTACTCAGCACCCACTGATAGACCTGCAAGCCTCTTCTGTTCTGTGGCATCCCTCAATAAGGGTCCATGTTAGGCCTCTAAAACAGGATTCAGCAAGCAATTCCATGACTATGTTTTCATCTGTGTTCTTTGAACTAAGACAGAAACCCAAACAAAAACTTGTGGGATCACGTTCCCTTGACTGTAGACTTGCCTGTGGCTGCTTCTCATCAGTAGTACAAGTTACATATGAAAGTATATGGGTTCCATGGCTCTGTGTTGAGAAATTGTTCTTAGAAATCTGTCTTACTAGTGTACATTCTCTCTCTTGAAGGTTTTGATGAATAAGTTGCTTGTTATAAATGCCCACATGGCAAGGGACTGAGGACAGACACTAACCAAACATCCACTAGAGGCAGGGCCTATGAACAGAGGAACTGAATCCAGCTAACCATGGCAGTGATGTTCGACCTTCCCTAAGGCAACAGCCAGAGAGGACCTGACTGTGCTGTGTGACAGACCATGAAACATGATGTCTGGCATAGCCACAGCTGGATTTCTGGCCAGTGGAAACCGTGAGATAATACTGCACATTATTTTAAGGCTCTGAGCTTGGGGTGATTTGTTACACAGTACTGGACGACAAAATACAATAATTTTCCTCAGATCCTAGAGCTTAATGCTTGGTTTTACTGAGTGAGAGTCCATGCTATCAGCCACTTTTTCCTAGCTTTGACTTCATCTCTGTTAGTACAGCTTTCTAATTACACTAGATATATATATATATTGCTGAAGGATAGGAATATGCTATATTGAGTGTATTACTAGGTAACCTTATCATTCTTTAATCATCATAGAATATGGTTACACAAGCCTGGAAGAGATGGTATCTTATAAACCCAGGCTTTGTGGTACAATTCTAGGCTACAAGCCTGTACATCAAGTTGTTAGGCTGAATACTTCAGATAATTGTAATACAATGGTAAATATTTGTGTTCCAGAATATTTCTAAAAGTATAAAGCGCACACAGCTGCCCAAGGCAGGTGCATGAATAAGGCTTGCAGAGCTGGAAATCACTCTGGGTGAATCAATGCATGGGTGGTGAGTATGGACAGGCTCAAGACACTGGAGCATACTGCAGACTTGGTAACAATGTATGCTTGTGCCACACTACACTTACTTTTTAAAGTAATCTTTCTGCAGTGGTAAGTTGGTCTTATTTTTATTTTATAAACTTTAAAAAACTGTTCAAATGCTTGTAATAATACTTTACTTTAAAAACATTGTGTGTAGTTATAGAAATACTATTTTTTTTTTTACTTCATACTGTTTGGCCCATGTCTCATGCACATTATTAGCTAGCTCTTTCATCTTAAATCAACCCATTTCCATTTATCTTCTCACCACATGGCTCAGCCTGTGACTGAGTCAGTACCTCTACATGACTGTCTTCTTTGGGGGTCGGATGGAGACTGACTAACTCCACCCTTTCCTACCTGCCTGCTCTCTGATTCTCCACCCACTTCTATGGTGTTGTACATAGGCCAAAAGAGTACTTTATTTACATCATACAAAGAACATTTCCACCACATTTCCTCTTTTCTGACTAATTAAAAAGGAAGGTTTCAATTTCCATATAGCAAAATTACAACAGAACAGCTCTCAAGCAGGAATTACAGTTACAATATCCAGTCTATTTGTATTCACAAAATTAAACAGAATATTCCATTATCTACCTTATCCTTGTGAGTCTAAAGTTTCATATCTAATATACCTTTTAAACTAAAAAGAACTATACCTATAATTATTAAACCTTCAACCACATCAAAGACCACAGAAGGATATAATATTATCCAAATAAACAGGAAGTGCAAGCAACTTCCAAAGTCTAGAAAATGATAGAGATGACATTTATCTGCCTGGACAGTCACCCAAAGTTCCTTTGTAACATTGGGGCATCCATCTTCAGCCTTTATGGCCCAAGTCTCTGTCATACCTTTCAGTGATGCAGGAAATCTGACACAGTCCATCAGTCGCTTCTCCTTGTGTCCAGAAGAATGCCTGTCAATGTTTTCTGCAAAGCAGGAACCTGAAGGACCGTCTCGGCTTGTTCTGCCAAAGTTCAGAGGTCACTTTCCTATGGAACCTGCATATCCAGTTTATACAGCATACTATCAAGCAGTCAGTACCAGAACAGTTTCTTGTTCAGTGGCTAACTGCTGCCACAAAATAAATAGAAATGCTATTTTAATTTACTTTTTTTGCAGTGCTGAGGATGGAACTCAGGATTTTATGAATGTTATGCACGTGCTCTGCAACTGAACTATATACTACTAGCCTATGTTTTCTGTATAACATTAGTCTATGAACTTGCTGCTATTTCAGTGTTTTTCTCAGTATTTGTTGCTGTTAGAAACCATAATGAAAACATAGACGTCAACCAGGCCTACACAAAGTCAATATCATCAGCACTACTTCCTCCCCCTCAGCATCTGCTTTCCTTAGTAGACTTCAAGAACAATGACACTTTAGGGAACTGTCATTTCCAATGACAAGGCCTTCTGCATCCATTCTGAGAACCTGCCTAAAGCATTCTGGGCTATCACTGTTTTCAGAACTGTCTCCATAGAGACATATGTCTTCCTTTTCCTTCATCATAGATGTGCTTGTAACTGGATAATATAGTTCTCCCTTCCTGCTGAGACCCCAGAGAAATGGGACCTGTGTTTTCCCTTTTTATTTGCACACAGAAATCTCTACTAACACTTGTTCTATTGAACATCCCACTGTGAGTTTTCTTGGGGTTCTTTTTCTTCCCCTATGTGTACCCTTTCTTTTGCCTTCTCCTCAGCTATGTGTTCTTCTTCTGCTATAATCTCCTGGGGTTGACTGAGTTATTTTTTTATGTACATTATAATGGTAATTAGCTCTATTTGTAATTTTATCACCATCAATACCTTTATTTAAATATTTTCCATGGGACACTGTAATTTTCTATTCAGCTTTATCTCTTACCTTAAGCAGTAAACACTGATTCATTTCAGCAGCCCTGGCAGATAGTACAGAGCTAATACTCAAATTCTATGGGCATGTTTATTGAGCTAATAAGTAATTTATAACTTTGGGAGACAGTGTAAGCAAATCAATAAGTCAATTGTGAAAATATTTTATTGCTATCTGCAGTGTGGCAGACATTTAACCATACTTGTTCAAGCAAAAACAAGTCATTGTTTCTTACTCTAAAGTTGTCAAAATATAGAAGAGGAAGAAGCCGCATTGACAGTAATTAGTAGCTTCCAAGAGATGTGAATTTGAGCTGTAGGAAGTAGCTGTCTGTGTAGGTTAGAAACAACTGAATATAGGAATGTTATATGATTAATCTCTTCAAGAGTATGCTGCCAGACAACAAGGTGGGATAAGGGATGGATCTGATGTGCTCTTACTCTGTAAGGGGCTTTAATTCCAAGACTTGGAAGAATGACAGACATTTGAATCCTTAGTAAATGGTGAGGGATACTTTGAGCAGATAAATCTGAGATGTGATTAACTCAGAGACAAGCAGGATGGCTGTTGAGCTAATGGAAATGAGCAGTGAACACGAACGAGGGTTTTGACTGCCAACTTCAGAGGAAGAAACAGCTTCTTTTAAAATCTCTTGCTTCCTTTTCTAGTTTTTCTCAAAATAAATGCTGAAAAAAGTTGTCTCATGAAATTCCAGCTTAAATGATGCTCGTCATTATTTAATGAGCAAAATTGAAGTTGCCATGTGTGCATTAATTGTCTGTTGCTGACTATCACATTATCCACAGTGACATTTCTTGTCCCTTTGCTTCTTCAAGCCAAGAATCTGAGTATAGCTTAGCTGAGCAATCTCCCAAAGTATCCACTGGGAATTCAGTCATCTTCAAGGTGACTGAGGCAGGACCTACTTTAAGACACTCCTGTGCCAGGGCCAGGATTCATGTTTTCACGGGCTGTGGATCTGAGATGTTTCTGTACTTGACAGCGTTGGTGTGTGAGCCTCTCTATATTTGCAGCTCCAGCCATAGTAGCTTAAGGCCAACAGAGCAGAGGAAACAGAGTGGAAGTCATATCCCTTTTCGAAGTATCATCCTGTCACTATTGCAATATTTTGTTAGATTTTAAATCAAGACAAGTCAAATCAATTTATGATGGAGCCATCTTAGAGGAAAGGTATGATTCAGCACAAGAGAGAAGACTGGAAGGCATTTCCAAAATCAGCTGCCACACCCCTTAATTTCCTTTTGTGTCCTTGATCAAAATTACCTCTTTCTGGGTTTTATTTTATTTGTTTTATTTACCTTCTGCTATGAAGATGCTTCTGTAAGAAGATGCTCTGGCAACAGAAAGAGGGATCAAAGGCCAGAGGCAGAATCACTGACTAATATGCATGTGCTTAGAATCAACTCAGTGCCACAGGAAAAGGAGTCATAAGGAGAAAAAAGTCAATACTTCTCCAGCTTCCCATCCTACACACAGAGGAAGGAGCCAGTAGACTGGGTGCTCTGATGGGGTCAGCATGGCTACAGGAGGACGAGCCTGGACCATATTACATCAAGCTGCCCACCAATGAGTGGTGGTTGAGGGATAGTGCTGTAAATATTTTTCACTTGTATTTGTTTAATAAAATGCTAATTGGCCAGAAGTCAGGCAGGAAGTAAAGGTAGGGCAACCAGACAAGGAGAATTCTGGGAGAGGAAAGGAAGATTTGAGCCAGAAGCAGAGGAAGGAAGATGAGAATGCTGCACTGAAGCAAAGGTACCAAGTCATGTGGCTAAACATGGATAAGAAACATGGGTTAGTTTAAATGAAAGAGTTAGCAAGTAATGAGTCTGAGACATAGGCCAAAGACTTTATAATTTAATGTAAGACTTTGTGTGAATATTTGGAACTAAGTTGATATAAGACTGGCTAGGCAGGATATAAATTTTATACTACAGGTGGTGCTGGCTATAGATTTGGATTCCAGTTTATGGAATCATGTGCTCATTTCTGGGTATAAAGTTTTAAAAGGATGTAGACACCCTGAAGATCACCTAAAAGGATCAGCTGAGACTGAGCAATGGCCTAGATTCTACATGGAAAGGGATGTATGGAAAAGTGAAGCCTTTGGTCCATGAAGAGAAAACTTCAAGCTAATACAGAAGGCATCTTAAATATAGCAATATGTGATTTTTCTCAGTTTCACTCCAGGAGACAGAGCTGGGTCAGAAAAGAAGCTGTTGGGGGCTGTGGAGGATGATGTCAAACTGCCTTCATGGAGCTAGTGAGGGTGAGGCTGGGTAATAGGGAACTCTGCTGGAACCATCTTGGTTAAATGACAGAGTCATAATTCTAACAAGTCTTGGTGAAGTCTGACACAGAAACACAGATACTGGGTGTCATGGGTGTTCCATGCCTCTTCTTTGACTTTGTGCCAAGAATGTAAATACATGTGAACTCACATCTTAGCAAGTTCTGGACTCTTCAAAGTCTTGTTCCAAAATACAAAACATTAACAAGGACCCTGCTATACTGGGCACTGGTGAAGACATTCAGTTTATAGCAGAGAGGAAAAGAAGTACCTGAATCCACTTGGAGGTAACATATTAGAGGAGCCAGTCCTGTTCACTAGACAAGGACATCTACAATCTGTCACTGGAACTCAGGAAACATGACTATAGCCTGAGCCCCATGCATTTATGACCCCGCTTTCTTACAACACCACACTGAAAATCTTCAATGTGGAATGTGGTGGTTTAAATGACAATGGTCCTATAGGCTCATATGTTTGCATCTTGGTCCTCAGTTTGTGGAGCTGTTTGGAAAGGATTAGAAAATGTGGTATGTAATTGGGAGTCAGTTTTGTCATCTCAAAAATCTTGTCATTTCTCAGTTGGTATTTCCTCTGTCTCATTGTTACCACCTTCATGTGTAAGCTCTCAGCTACTACCCCACTGTTCCCTCTGCTTGTAACCACATTTCACATCATGATGCTCTTGGAATCACCCTCTGAAACTGTAAGCAAACCCCCAACTAAATGTTTTCTTTTACAAGTTGCTTTGGTCATAGTGTCTTTTCATAGCAATAGAAAAGTAACAAGATATGGAAGGTTATAGTCTCTTACAACCAGACTTGACTTACCTTTCTATTTCTCTAGCCATTTTTGAAAGAATTATTTCATCTCATTAGAGGTACCAAGTGATTTGCCAATTGCTTTGGTACTGTGGCAAGTCTGTGCATTATAATGGGAACACACAATGAAAAAGGTTCCAAATCAAAAGCCAGGAAGTTAAAAAAAAAAAAAGAAAGAAAAGAAAAGAAAGAAAGAAAGGATCTAAGACTCCATAAGTCTCTTTAGGGACTTATATATTTGCCTCAGCCATTGTTCTACAGCTGTGAAGAGGCACCATGACCAAGGAAACTCATAAAATAAAGCATTTAATTGGGGGCTTGCTTACAGTTTCAGAGGTCCATTATCATTATGATGTCCATTATTAACGTGGTGGGAAGCATGGTGCCAGGCATGGTGCTGGAGAAGTAGTTGAGAACTACATCCTGATTCACAAATAGAGAGAAATAGAGAGGCTGAAAACTCAAAGCCTACCTCCAATGACACACTTCCTCCAACAAGGCTACACCTCCTAGTCTTTATAATCCTTTCAACTCTCTGATGACTGAGCAGTCAGACATTTGTACCTATGGGGTTTATTCATATTAAAGTCACCACAGTTTTCATTGATCTCTGAGCCTCACACTAGTGCCCCCAAAGGTTCAATCATCTCCCCAGAACATCAAGCTTTTAACTCGTGGGATTGGGGGGACAATCATGACCCAAACCACGGTACAATGAATGGAAGAACAGAAGCTCAGAATGTACCTCAGAATAACACAAGCCAACACTTTTCCTTTTAACTTTTTCAGTAGCCTCTAATTAGTAAGCTCTAATACTAGTGAAAGAATGCTTCAGCAGCAGACTAGATGCCCTTGCTAGCAAGAGCAAGGGCAAACAGGAAAAACCCCAAATTGGCTTTTTCTGCATCCTTTTATATAAGCTTTTATCATCTCACCAGAAGTTATGGTATTTCAACCTCAAATGATCCAATCAAAATGTGCCTAACATATATATATATATATATATATGTGAGTGTATATGTATACAGATATATACATGTTCACATATATATATATATATGTATGTATGTATACAGGTCTAGTCTATATATGTGTACATATGTGTGTATAGTCTGTATATGTATGCAGATGTATACAGATTTGCATATATGTATGTGTGTATGTTACAGGTCCATCCTTCACCTCCCATTTGTTTCCTAGTCTCCTCACAGACACTCTTTCATCTGTACCTCTGATGAATCCCACTACATCTTGCTTTGTCATTGAATGAGTTTAGCTCACAACATAGCCTACCACTCAGTTAGAAGCTGTTTGAGGACAAAAATCTCATCTTTTTATGTTTAAAGATCTCCAAATTTCCACGAGCTCTAGCCTTATTTAATACATGTTCTTTGGTTTGAATTGCCTGTAATCTTCTCAGGGTCTGTGCTTACAGTGAGTCCTGTGCTCTGTGTCACTACACAGAGAATGCTGGACTGCAGTACATTCTCCAGATAATGTTATTCTTGAAATGCGCTTTCATGTGAAAATGACTCACACAATGTGGAGACAGCCTGTTATAATATGGCTGTTGAGCTGGCTCATTAATTCAACAGGAAAGCTGAATGGCAAAGTTCCAGTGTAGCCTTTCTGTGTAATTAGGGAGCAAAGGAAAGCTTGAAGCCAAGCCCGTGCCGATTACCTGTGCCCTCTTTAGAGCTCTCAGGCAGGTAATACGGACTAGAAAAAAAATTTTGGATTGGCTAAGTTTGTGTACAGCCTTGAACTATCCATGGTGAGCAGCTCATTGATGCCACAGAAATATGCATTGATGTTCTGATCTGAATCACCAGGCTAAATGTTGGGGAAGCAGTGGACTAGTGGGTTAGACTGTCATTTAAATATTAATAATGTGGATGTTGCTATCTAAGCCTCAGGCATGGCTGCATTTGAATCCTACAGAGTGATCATTTTAGAGTGACATCATTATGGTGAACTCCAATCTTACAGTTCTCCTTATAAAATGTGAGATCATGAGACAAAGGGATGAAGCCATGGTCATAGCGACACAGGGAGAATATTGTATGAACATTGTCTTAGTTATTTTCATCTGCTGTGATAAATCACTCTGACACAAAACAACTTGGGAGGAGAGGGTTTATTTGGCTTATACTACCACATCACAGCGCATTAGAGGAAGAAGCCAGGACAGGAATTCAAAGCAGGAACTCAGAGGCAAGAAATGGAGCAGACACTATGGAGAAATGCTGCTTATTGGCTTTTTTATACAGCCCAGGACCACTTTCTAAGGAATGGGCTGGGCCTGCAGTGGGCTGGGACACATCAGTAATTACTCAAGAAAATGCCCCACAGACATGCACATGGGCCAACATGATGGGGGGAAATTTCTCCACTGAGATTCTCTCTCCCCTGGTGACTCTAGTTCATGCCTAATTGACAAAAACTAACCAGCAGAAACATGAAGGTATCTAACAACTAAGGAGAGAAACCTGGAGTGAGCTTTCTCTCGGAGGGCTCACAAGGAACCAACTCGCCTAATCTTGAACTTCATTCCCAGAGCTATGAGAGAGTAAACTCTCTAGTGTGGGGTATGGTGTTATTGCGGTCCAAAAAAACTAATCTAAGAGATGAACCAAGTGCATAGGTCTCTTTCAGCCACAGCCACAGATTACAACTCAAAGGGTAGACAGAAGCTGATCAGATCAAGGAAACAAGAGTACTAGACTGATCGATAAGAAAAGGCTCTATGGAAAGACAATGGAAGGACCCAACCTCGCTCTACACAATGAGATATGGAAGGCAAGTTGCCATCAACCAGACAAAGAAAACTAACCCAGTGAAGACTATGAGAGGCTTCCAGATAAGACTTTGTTCAGATATTCCTTGTCTTAGTTAAGGTTTCTATTGCTGTAAAGAAACACCATGACCATGGCAACTCTTATATAAGAAAACATTTAATTAAGTGGACTACAGTTCAGAGGTTTAGTCCATTATCATCAAAATGGGACATGGTATCATGCAGACAGACATGGTGCTGGAGAAGTAGCTGAGAGTTCTATATCTTGAGCAGGCAACAGGAAGTGAACTGAGACATTGGCCATGGCTTGAGTATGCATGAGACCTCAAAGCTTGCCGCCATAGTGACATACTTCCTCCAACAAGACCACACCTACTCCAACAAGGTCACACTTCCTAATAGTGCCTCCCCTCTTTGGGGTCTATTTTCTTCAAACTACCACAGCAACCCTCCCCCAGGGAAAAGCTAAAGCACCCACTCTTTTGAGTAGTGGAGCATTTTAAAAGAAAGGATAGAAATATCATTTCTTGATCCATTTAAAACAGAACGGTAGAAAACACTCCTGAGTTTAGCCCAGGGAGTCCTGCCCTGGCAGGCAGGTGTCCAGTTGATTTAATCTGATTCTTTTTTGTTTCTGATCTTATAAACTCCTTCTCATTTTCTGCCTACAGCTGAAGGGGCTGTTATATTTCCCTCCAGTAGACATGACCTTTCTTTATTAAACTGATCACACAGGGATAAGAAATTCTGACCCTTAAAATAAAATCTGGTGACATTTAAAGAAAGATCCAAGTTCTTTAGGAATTTTTACATTCTCAGGGAGAGATTATTGTGTTGGGAGGTTAGACCTGGGTTGAATTTGCTGTTTGGCAACTGGACAGGCTCTTCCCCCTTCCTCTGTAGTGTTATTTGGCAGCCCAAATGTGGAAGAGCAGGCGCCATTCCTTCAGAAGGGTTCAGAAACCATCCTGCTTTTCTCATTGAAGATCACAGTGTTGATAGTTGATTTGGTTGGCATATGAGTCATCTTAGATACAGCCTTCCTAAAATTCAACACCCCAAATCTTGGGTAATCACATTTCAGATGATTGATCTTCAAAATCTGGGAAATGTGTCAAATGGTTTTGGTGAGCCAAAATGCTTGCTTTTGTTTGGGTTTCTTGCAAACTGCCTCAGAATGGCTGAAGTTTGGAGTCACTGATGGCCTCTTTTGCTGGTGTGTTACTGTGTCTGGTTTGTTGGTAACCCTGAGCTGTCTAGACATAGGTATCTGCCTGGATTTCGGCCAAGGTCATACTGGGCAAGTCGGCCAAGTTGGAACAAATGAACACTCTCTCACCCCAACTCTGAGATCCCAGCTGAGCAGCTAGGTAGACAGGAAGCTCCATTCTGTGCTCTCTCACGTCTCTCTACCCAGAACTTTCTGCTCTGTCTCTTTGGCCAGAGTGTGCTGCCAATGTGTCTGTGGCAGTAGCAAGAGTTCCCTCTCTATATTTCCCTTTCATTTGCTGTCATCTGCCCTGGATGCTCCATTTGGTTTTATATCTTCTCATGCGGACTTTGTGAATGATCTTTTTACACCTGTTTCTGAGAGTCAATCACTCTGGAAAACACATTTGTGAAAGAGTCCCTTGATCTTGGACTGCTCTGTCCCAGTGTGGTGTCACCAGTCTCAGGGGAAGCTCAGAATCTTTCTGAAATTCAAGCAGCACATCTGAGAATAGATTGGTTGGTAGCTGAGGGACCAGGACTCCTTCACGTTGCGGGCATGTATAAAGATGATGGTGCCAGGCTCTTGTCAGTTTGTCTCAAGGTATACTTGAGACAGCAATGAAGAATTGCATAGAATCTGAGCTTTGCTTGGTGTCAAGTTTAGCAAACCAATGCAAGGAGACTGCTATGAGTTCAATGCTAGCTTGGGCTACAAATTGAGACCAAGGTTCAAAAAAATAAAAACACAAGACAAATTTTTCTTGGAGAGGAATGAATGCTACCTGAGGCTAAAAGTCTGCTTTGTACAACCTACGAAGACCATAAAGCAATAATGTGGTTTGTGTGAATTTCCTTCTGTTCTCCTCTCCTCTGTATTTCTCTCTCTCTCTTTCTCTCTCTCTCTCTCACACACACACACACATACACACACACATGCAAACACACACCACACACACAATATACCACAAATACACACATACACACACACACACACATACACACACACACATGCACACACACACCACACACACAATATACCACAAATACACACACACACACACACACACACACACCCCTGGTATTAAGATGAAGTAAACAAAAACTTACCCTGGGAACAGTGTTTAACAGGGTGCTGCAAAGTCAACTTGACTGACTCTGCGATGCTAGTGAATTCTCAGCTTTTCTAGTGAGAGAGCAGCTATTGTTGAATTACCCGGACCATATTGTTTAAACTAATCAAATACATGTTCTTTTAAAATGTATTCACTGTGTACATTCTATTCTAGAGAACTCTAATACAGATGCTGAAAGTCTACAGCAGTCTATTAATAGTCAATATTTTAATTACAGTATTTTTGTAGGTATTATCAGTATGTATGTGTGTGTGATATGTGAGTATGATTTGTGTGGTCATATGTAAGGGCACACACATACCATAGAATACTATGCAAGTCACACAAGATGTTGGTCCTTGTCTCCCCTATTTTTTGAGGCAAGATATCTTCACTTTTTAATTATAATATTTCTTAAAGCAACTAAATAAAAATACAAGATGGACAGAGCATCAAAAATTATTTTTTTTCTTCAATTTTCAATCTTCAATTTATCTCAGCATATTACCAGTCCTGTATCTAGCAAAGTTGTTTGTGTTCATTGTAGATTTTCATGTTAATTTTGATTTTAAAATACTATTGTATTCAAATGATGAAAACTGAGACCAATGAGCTCTATTATCATGTTTTAGAATCCCCATTTAACTTTGAGTAGCCCATTGACTTTCTTTATTTCTGTCTCTCCAGACACACGTCTACCTACTTCAAAATGTCATTTTATGCTACTGTTCTGCCATCTCTCTATTGTGCACTGTGAGTGCTGCAGCACATGATGTCCTCTTATGAGATTCGCCATGCCAGAGAGGACACCCTACAGTAACCCTATCCATAGCTTCGCTTACCTTGGTTTCTGTCATCTTTGATTAACTGCTGGCCAGTAATTATGGGAGCATTCAAAAACAACACTAAGATATTTTGAGACAGAGGCTACATTGTCCTTTTATTGGTAGTAATCATTATTAACTTTTTACTGTACTTAATTTATAAATTAAACTTTATCATAGGTTTGTATATATAAGAAAGACCACAGTGTCTGTTGTTTCTGTTAAGGTTACAGAGATCTTTGTCATGAGCCCTGAGAACAAGTAAGAACTATTATATATTGTTTTCTTTGAGTTAATATATCTTACCAGCTTATATGCAAATAGTTTTTGGTTTTCAGCAACGTTTTGAAGGCCCTCTGATTCAAACTTACCTGGCTTCACCACTGAAAACTTCTGAGGCCTCAAACTTTACACATCCCCACACAAACTCATCATCTCCAATGCTCCAAGTCTCTAACACAGATGTTCACAGTGGATGTAGGGGCCCTGGAGCCTCACTGTTTACTCAGGATCTTCTGGGGATCCTGGGATCTAACCTGACTTTCCTGCCCTAATTCTCTCTGACACTCCTTTCAACCCACTTCTGTAGAATATCTTTGTCTCTGAGTGCTTTCTATCTCCATTGACACCTCCCATTCAGCTATCCTCTCTGTTCTTTTCTGAATGGCAAGAACCTTCTTTTTGCCCACCTGAGGCAACCCATTGCACTGTAGGCTGAGGTAAACTTTGAAAAGACAAATTGGAAATATCACCTGTGCTGGATCCTGTCTCTCTGCATATCTGGAGTCGATTAAATGTCTTCCTGTGTCTGATCATACTTCAAAGCACCAGAGGAGGCACTGGGGTGATGCCCGTGTTAATGGGGAGAAGCAGTGTTAGTCACCAGCTTATATCTACTGTCTAAGGCAAACCACAATTAAGCTATCTTCAAATCTGTGTTAGGATGTCTCCAAAACAACACAAGGCATTAAGAACCCAAATGTTAAAGGGCCAGAAGTCCAATTAAGATAGATCAAACTATCACCTACCCCAGGGCCTTCAGTTTCCAGATGCTCTTCCTAATTCACTACTGATAAACTAGCATGGCATGTTCAAAAGGCCCAGGATCATCTACTTGAAGAACGAGGAAGGGTGGTTTGATGTATCATGTTATCTCTGTAAATAAATTTTGTTTAGAGTTTGATGAAGGTTGAAATTTGGTGCCACTGCCTTTTAGTACATTGTGTTATGCTATAGATCAAGAACCATATTTCTGGGCTGGAGAGATGGCTCAGAGATTAAGAGCACTGACTGCTCTTCCACAGGTCCTGAGTTCAATTCCCAGCAACCACATGGTGGCTTACAACCATCTATGATGACATCTGGTGCCCTCTTCTATATACTGTATACATAATAAATTTTTTATAAAAAGAAAAATACTTTAAAAAGAGCCATATTTCATCTCTTTCAAAAGAACTGTGCATCACTTGCATCCCAGCATTTTATAGTAGTCCTGATAGATACATCTGGAACCAGGTAGGTGCTAAGCACCATGTTTAAACATCAGAACCACTTCCAGCATTTCTCTACCCATTTGCATGGCAAGTGACCTGCTGACATCAGCTGAAGTGAGCAAGGGTTTCAGAGCTGAACAGAGCTGGACTGAATATCTAAACTCAGAGAAGCCTGGAGCCTAACCCAAAGTTAATACCGCACATGTCTTTGTGTAACTGAATATGGAGGCCATAAAAAACTTGTCTGTAAGAAAAGTTTTCTGAACTGTCAGCCATGAAAAATTAATCCCAAATCAGAAACGTAATGAACCCAGGGTGTTTTGCTAGTGATAGCCTCTGTTTCAGTGTGTCATTTAACTGCAGTCTTAGTTCTGAACACAACACATATGCAATTTGCCCTGCACATGTTATCATACCACACACCACTAATGAATACTGCTTCAGACACCCTGGCTGAGATCCAAGACTGTTGTGTGTTATGAACTGGGGTGTGTTTTCACCCTCCATCCAAGTTCTCTGCTCTTCTATGAACACATGGTTTAATTATGGAGAACAAAGACTTTTAGCATCTTGCAGTCTCGCTCCTCAGCATGTAAGTATCTAATTAGTGTATCTTTGGATAGTATTGGATTAGAGTGTTTGGATGATTTTAAAATTGTTGTTGAGTTGGTGACTTGAATTTCATCTAAAATATTTTGAATTTTATTTGGGTTTAGATCAGAATCACCAACAATTTCTGAAATGGCACTATACATACTTCTAACATTTGCCACACACACACACACACACACACACACACACACACACACACAAACACACACACACACACAAAAGTGTCATTTTCATTACTGATTATTAAAAGTGCCAATCAACTCTTAAAAGTATAGAAGATTCTCTGTGTCCTGTAAAGTTAATTATTTAGTTAAGAGTTAATTATCATCTATAAATTAAAACAAGTACATCTATCTTATTAGTATGGAAATTTGATCGCTTCTTTAATAAGTGGTGATTTTATGTACACCATGGAATTGTTTTAAAATAAATTTCCTTAGGATAAATATTAGAATATGTTCTATTTGTGGATTTATGTTATGTTATGTTATGTTATGTTATGTTATGTTATGTTATGTTATGTTATGTTATATACCTGTGGCCAAATACAAAATTCTCATTTAAAAAGAGTTTCTGGTGGAAAACTTTAAGCATGCCCACTTTAACCATTCACGAGGGTATGACAAGCTATCTTGCCCCAAAGAAGACCTGGCTAAAGCTTTATGTATGTGGTTGAGAAACTCCCTTGGGGAATTAATGAAGTGATTTGGCATGGTGATGGGGACCTAGCCAGGGACAAGGACATGCCAGGAGGGATATATGTGTGTGTGTGTGTGTGTGTGTGTGTGTGTGTGTGTATGTATGTATGTATATATATATATATTATAATCTAGGAGAGGAGATGCAGTTCATTTGTTTCTAAATTGTATCTCAAGACCTTCCACAGTTCTTAGCACATAATAGGTATTTAGCATATATCTGATAAATAATGGGTGGGAGCCTTTTACTCTATCTCTAAACCTAGGGATTTTTATTTATATAAGATTTATTTTGATTGAAGATCAAATAGTAGCATAAATTCCTATTCTGTCTTAATTACAGATGATTGTGAATGAATCTGTACCAATCAATGTAAGTTACTATAATTAGATTTTCTCCATGGATGATATATACTGCTTTATGAAGATCATAAAACATGCATCAAATGTCAGAAAGGAAAAATGTGTCCAAGATCAGGACAATAAATCCTTGATGAACCTGGAAGTTCAGAGCAAGAAGTTCTAGATAACTGAATTTCAGCTAAAGAAAGAAACAAGAAGTCCCATGCTTTTGTTCATAACCAGTCTCTACTGTCTTGGCCAAAAGAACAAATATCGGGGCATCCCAACCATGGTAAGGATACTGTTGCCCAGCTGATCACCATGTCTTCTGGATCTAAGAAAGTCACTAGCTGCAGGACACAGTTGGATGTGGAGTGTCATGCCATGGTCATGTTTGGGTATAATCAATACATATATTAAAAACACAGAGTAAGGAGGAGTAGGGAAAGAGACAGAATATTCCCATAGTAAAGTAACTTATGTGATATTAGATGAGTCCAATATTCAGACTCCTAAAACATTCCTGGTGATTTGTTCTCTGTTTTGTCAATGCATTGGTTTGAACATAGTTAGACTGTGTCCCTAAGGAGTCATATGTTGGAAGACTGATCTTTAGAAATGACAGGGTTGGGACATGATGATTAGATTGTTGACAGCATGTCCCTCAGATGAGATTAATGCCATTTTGTGGGACCCCAGTTAAATTTTGCTAGAGGGATGAGTATACAAATACAAACAATATTGGCCCAGCTATACTTTCTGGCTTCTTGTCTGGCCTTGTGACATCTCCTCTATGATGTCCTCAGCCATGATATAATGAAACCAAGTCAGCTTTGCCAAGGATCAAATTCCTGCTGATGTCTGAGCTTGGACTTTCTTCTTCTAAAATAAGTCTACCTTTCTTAGGCTGATAGATGGCTCAGATGGCAAAGGCATTTGCTATGCACACTCCAAACTGGAATTCAGTCTCCAGAATCCATGGAGTAAGTAAGAAGAGAACTGACTCCAGACAATTACATGCATAAACCTGAATACACACACACACACACACACACACACACACACACACACCCTTCTCATGTATGTACACAATTTAAAAATATTAAAAATAAATATAGTCTTATGAATTAGGTAACTTGATACTTTACAGTAGAGGCAAGACTTGCTTGGTTGGCATTCTGTCAGGGAAGTAGAGGCAAACCTGCTGGGAGTGATCTTGACTTATGAGATAATGATGGTGGGTTAACATAATGTGGTTCTGGGTGGTGGACTGGATCTAGGGTCAAGCCCCATCAAGTGCACAGCCAGTTACTCTGAATTTTGGACAAGGGCTCCAGGCTCCAATAGGTAGCAGAGTCATGAAGGCCCAGACACACAGAATTTCGTAGCTTTGGCACTGGCCTGCAGACAATATTTGCTCAAATATGTGGGCTCTGAACATGCCATATACCATGGCTCCTCAACTTTGCTTCATTCATTCATTCAGTGTCTGTCACATCACCTGAGATCTGGAGAGAATGATTCCTGCAGTAAACACATGTGTGCCTTCACTAAGCACCGGTGAGTGACTCAGCATTTGTTCTGAGGCATTGTGATTGTCGCTGCATTTTTGCCAACTGCTTTTACTTAAATCTTTTTCTGCAGTTCTCTTTTCTCATTTTCTCACTTACCGAGAGAGATTTGCTGCTGCTGTTCCCATTGGCCATCTCCTGACTCTTGAGCTTCACTTTGTGACACACATTCTTCATTTTCATTGTGTCTGAAATCAGAGCAAATGGAAGAGGAGAATGTAAGGGAAAAACTGTGGGATTCACTTTGGGAGAAGCTTCTGATAATAAGAACGTGAAAGCTGGATTTGATTTTTGTAAAATTCATTTTGGAAAGGATGTATATGCTTGAGTTTAATATGCATTTAATGCATTGCCTTCATTCAAAGGTATTTTGAAATAAGTTTCTCATGCTGACAGTGAAAATGTTTTAAAAATATATCCTTTCAAATATATTTTTGGCTATATCAAACATTGTTGGCTCTATTACTGATTCTCAATGGCAAGGAACACCGCCATGCTCCTGAAACCCCTTGCCAGAAATGTCCTGTGACTGTATTCCTAAAAAAATACCAACCTGCCTTGCTGTTCCTATTGGCATTTCACTCTTTGTTTTGGAAGAAGACCCTCTGTGTCTGGGTCAGTTCCAAGGTTATCTCTTAGATTATAGATCCAGGTGCTCAGATTTCATCTCTACTGCACATAGTCCTGTTCAGGGCCAAGTATGTGCCCAAGAGTCATGTGAGTGATCTAAGGACCATGCATATGATGCAGTTCAGTTGATCAGAAGCCACTTATGGGAGTTTTCATTTTCAACACATCAGATAGCATTGAGAGATTTCAAAGTCAGACTCAGTGCTGCTCATACAGAGCCCGGCATGTGCCTCTATTGGCCAAACTTCGATCAGCTGGCCCCCAGAAGCACCTGGGTGCTTCAGGATCCTCCTGATTCTGTGAGCATGCCTGGCTCTCTTCCTCCCTTCTACTCTCTGCTTAGGCTAGTGATAAGTTTCGTGGCTTCGCCATCACTGTCTGCTTTCACGTTGCTGCAAAGGAAAGCCGGGAGGAGAGGCAAGGCCCCTCTGTCATATCTCTCCTAGCAGTTCTACATGCTCTCTCTTGGATTGCAGCAAGCCAGGGATTTGATGGAGGCGTCGAAGCAACCAAACCCTTTTAAGGATGAAAGCTAGAGAGAGCATTGGTTAGAAAGAACTCTAGAATCCAAGGGCTTTTCTGCTTTATCTGTTCTCTGAAATTACCTCAGAAGAGATAAACATGTCAGGCCATCAGCATGGCTCTTTTCATTGGCTTTACTGAATTTTAAAGTTCTATTTTCTTCTTCTTCTTTTGCTGAACAAATTCTCTTTAGAGGTTATTTAAGTTAATACTTTAAAGTGTGTACAAACTGCTGGATTATTGAGATTTACAAAGTGATCAGTACTCATGTGACAGGAGCCGGTCCCCAGATGGAGTGTATCATGAACTTGCATTTGTGTTGAATGAATCAGTCCCCTGAGGAAGAGAGTAGGAGGAAGTCCCACAGAGGAAAAAGCATTGGTCATCTTTTGCTTGTTTAATGGCTCTTGGCTGCATCCCACTCGAAGCCCTGTCAGTCTTGGATGATCTGCTTTCTGAGAATAAAATGTAGCAATGTACAGAAGGAGATGAGAAGGAGATGAGACCCAAGTGCTATTCTTTCAAGGTCTCTTTGTCTGACTTAGTCCTGGAATCAGAAGGGGAAACATGATAAGCAAAGTGAAGGCTTTTGTCATTCAACACAAACATATTTAATTAGAAATTATGGAGACTTCGTTCCCAGCCAGACGCTGGACCAGGTGCACTGGACATGGAGATGGAAGATGAGCAGTTTCTATTCTCAAGAACTTTGGAGTCTGCTGTGGCTTCCAAGTGTGGGGTAACGCACTGACATGACAAATCACTTCACAGTACAAGTGGTATGAAGCTTGAAGGAGGTGACATAAAATAACTGTGACTCCTCCAGGCATGGTACACTTTTAAAACTCTCAGTATAACTGCAGTCTGCCACCCATTGATCCTGGAAGTTAGCCAATGATCTTGTGAGTCAAAGAGAGAAGACAGGGGTAGCCGGTGTGCAAAGACAAGACCAAGTGGAGAGGAAGGAAAGGGCAGGATAAAAGGCCAGAAATGTGGGCAAGTGTAACATATGGACCAGGGAAATCTGGGTGGCTTTTTGTCTTTTTATTATTATATGGGCCCTGGATGATTCTAGTGCAAAATAATGGAATAAAGATGACATAATTTTTTTATTGCATGTTGGTCTAAAGTCTCCAAAACTTTTTTATGACAAAAATTGTCATTTACTTTACAACTGATTCCTTGATTTAAAATCCTACTTTACTACAGCAAAAATACAATTGGCAAAATAAAGAGCTGACGGCCTGTCAGGGTCTCCAGGATGTCTAATTCTAGAAACTCAGAGCTACTGAATGACTAGAGGAGTGAGAAATTAGTCACAACACTTCTGTCTGGCGTACCCTTGCCTGTCGGCACACTGAGGCATCTGGCAGAAGCTAAATACCTCCATGTTCTTTGTGTGGACCATGAAGAAGAAGCAACGGTTTGATCTAAAACTGAAGTGTCCCTTGTTGTCTGCATATGTGATACATTTCAGTTCAAAAAGCTGGCAGGAGGAGAGAGGGGCCAGACCAGTGTTTAGGGAGCTAAGTACAAGGAAGACAAAACCAGAGTCCTACTCTCTCATTGGAGTTAAAATTCGTGTGTTCTTCATCATCATTCACTTGCCAGCTAGGAGGCAACTCAGGAAAGCGCTCCCCCATATTCACTAAGAAATCACTCTCGGTTTGCAAAGAGAAGTGAGCATTAATGATTGCCTAAGCATCTTCCAAAGCTAGAGGCCTACTCTGCTAACACAGAGGCCTAAATCCCAGACAACTGCTTTGTGGGGTTGAAGAAGCCAAGTTTCCTCTCCTAGATGACCTGACAGAGTCCAGAGAGAAGTGCTGGTCTTTGGGGAGCAGGAGTGGAGCAGCCACTGTGCCCTTTGCTGAGACTGTGGATAGCTCTCTTCTGTCTTCTTGTCCTCACTGAAAGCTGAAGCAGCACCAGGTTACCCTGGAGCAGTGCTGTATTACTGTGACCATGGTCTAAATAATGCACCCCCCCACCACAGCAAAAAAAAGACAACCCTCACCATTCACATCTTAAAGTCCCAATCCCAAGCATGACTTTGCATAGATACAGGGTCTACAAAGAGGCTACTGAGGTCCCATAGGATTAGCATCCTGACAAGAAGAAGCATCATTGATGAGGTCTCTCCTCTCCTCCCCAGGAGCCTCCATGTGAAGTCACAGTAAGAAGATGGCCAGAGAAAATTCCACAGAAAATAATCAGCAGACACTTTTTGATCTGGGATGTTTTAGCTTTCACAACTATGAGGGACACATTTTTTTTTAATACTTAAACTACAAATGCAGCTGAAGCCACCCAGTCCTTAGCATTTCATTATAGTAGTCAATTACACAAAGGCCATCAATTATAAACACAAACATTCTTTCTTTGTATGTGGTAGTTTGGGTGAAAGTGTCCTGCATAGACTCAGGGTTTGAATGTTTGGTTGGCCCGCAGCAGCAATTTTAGGCAGCATTGGAAGTTGTGGCCTTGCTGGAGGAGGTGTACCACCGGGGATGGGCTTTGAGAGTTTAATTCCTGGGCCAGTTTCAGTTCTCTCTCTGCTTGGGACTTGCTGTTCAAGATATGAGCCCTCTGCTTCCTGCTCCTCATAACAAACCATCACGGCACCACCACAGCCAAGTTATGCCTCTCCAGCCAGACGCCCCCAAACACTTCTGTCTTATTTAAGTGTTTGTTACTGTGAGGAGACACCAGGACCAGGGCAGCGTATTGAAGATAGTGTTTAATTTGGGGCTCAGATTTCTAGAGATTACTATAGTCCTTTGTCATGGCCAGGGGGGTGGGGCATGGCTCTGGAGCAATAGCTGAGAGTTTACATCTTGAGACAAAAACCATGAGTCTTAGATAACTATGTGGAAAAGGTGTGGGCTTTTGAAACCTCAAAGCCTATCCCCAAAGACACACCTCCTTTAATAAGACCACACCTTCTAATCCTTCCCAAACAGTTCCACCAATGGGTGACCAAGTATTCAAACACCTGAGCCTATGGTGTCATCCTCATTCAAACCACCACACCTTCCTTCCATAACTTGCCTTGGTTATGGGGTTTTATCATAGCAATAGAAAAGTAGCAAAACTAGTGTGTATTTGTTTGTATATGTTGACATGTATGTGCATGTATCACTGTGTTTGAGGTCAATGTCAGTGTCTTCTTAGCCAATTTCTACCTTATTTATTGAGATAAATAGGTACTTGAGGCAGTTGTAGGTAAGTACCTGGGATCATGCCAAGGTCATACAGAGTCATAAGGGCCTGTATTATATGCCAGCTATGCTGGGCTCATGAACAGGCTGTACATGTTTGTTCTGCTCTCTATCAGGAACAGGCTGTACATGTTTGTTCCTCTCTCTATCAGCTAGTTGCACCAGACAAGCTTTCTTTACTTCTTCCTGTAACTCTTCACTTTTGCTGTAGATCTCAATGTCATTAGATTAGCTAGGGGTGGGAAAGGGGAATTTGTTTGGAGATTCATCAAGAGTCAATGTTTGTATGATTCTAGTTTTAAAAGAACAAAAGAAAGTATTGTTTATGTCACATTAAAATGAGTTTGGAAGATTGACACTCTGGTATTTATACCTATTTCTGAATAGTAGGATGATGAGTGATCTTTTTATTTTACCGATTTTGGATACCCTCATTTTGTACTCTCGCCTCCTATAAGCAAAAGAACTATTTTCAACAACGAAGAGCATGACTTTCTCTTGCAGCACTTTTTTATGTGCTTGGCTTCAGCACAGCAGAGCCTAGAGGGCTTCCAGTATCAAAACATGGGCACCAAGATTGAGGCCCTGGAGACCACAGAAACAAATGGCAGGAGGTGACCCTGAGTGATCCCATTACAGTCGACTGAAGTGGGGAAGGGGTGATAACCCTGGTTCAGTTCCAGGCCTAACTGGGGAAATGTGGAAATGATTACCATATGGACCGAGGAGTGAAGGGGTGGTCTGGAGCCAGAGCACCCAAGGCTAGAGTGCCCTGTCTGTGTCTGTGTGATGAGTTTCAGGAGGAAGAACTCTTCCACCACCTCCAGAAAATCCAAAGACCCAAAGGATAGCTTAACAACCTGCAGAAGTGCACCATATCTCCGTGAGTCCACCTTTGTCCAACAGCACAGAAGCCAAGGCGCAGTCCATGTTTGTGTGCTAAAGAATGTGTGGCCAAGATGGGTGGCACATTCTATGGTTGTCTTGGCAATAAGCTCTGTTCTTTTCTTATATCTTCTGAAGTGCCATTTTTGGCAAAAGCACATGGGAGAAATACTATATGTTGAGGAAAAGGAAATAGGAGTGTTTCCACTGCCCCCTCCCAGATTCATAATGAAAAGTTTGAACAGTAGAGAGCTAGGATTTCTTTATAGGAAAAACATGATGAATGAAAGCTGCTTTTAAGTGTGAGAATATTCTGGAGGAGACCTTGCTAATTAGAAAGTCAAAGAGCTATTGTGTTCTCTCCAGGGGAATTTTGAAGGCAGGTGGTGACCTGAAAAGAGTAGTATTTCTAGAAGGTTCCCAGCTTCCAGACAAGGCTCCCCTCCTAAGTTGATGTTGGAGAGATGTCTGAAGGGATGATGTAGTCTCCAAAAGCCCAATTCTATGCTCATTTGTCTGCATCTGCTTGCAGATTTTGTAACTCTTAGAAGAAACCCTCCTGGACTCTCTGGCTGACTCCTCCAGTAGGGATTGGGTATCCAAATGATGTGAGCAACTCTGTGCTGTACACTGAGGAGATACAGAAACATACTTTACCCATGTTCACTACATGGAATAATAGATGGAGTGGACTGTCAGAGATCTGTCCTAGAATCTTCATGAATGACCTTATTTAGAAAATGTCTTCACAGGTGACTTCTTGTGATGAGAAAATTGTTTTGGTGTTGTGTGATATTTTGATTATGTTCTGACAAGTAAAGCTTGCTTAGAGTCAGAGGACAGAGCTAGCTGCCAGCTGACCGTAGAGGTTTGGATGATTGTAGAGAGAGAAAGCAGAAGGTGGTAAGGCAGAGCCTGGCGAAGATCTTGGCATTTTTTGAAGGAACGGAAACAGTAGAAAGCAACTGGCAGCTGCTTCTGGTTCTCTGATGTTTTAGGTTCTTACCCCAATATTTGACTCCTGATTTTTTTATTGATAAAGATTAATTAGATTAACAGATCATTTTGTATTTCTTTCTTTTTTTAAAGAAAAAAATATTTATTTATTATGTATACAGTACAGAAGAGGGTACCAGATGTCATTATAGATGGTTGTGAGCCACCATGTGGTTGCTGGGAACTGAACTCAGGACCTCCAGAAGAACAGTCAGTGTTCTTAACTTCTGAGCCATCTCTCCAGCCCTCATTTTGGGTTTCTATAAGTCCAGTGGCAAAGATCTTTGCATGAGATATAGCCATGAGCAACAGAATAGAAGACAATGTGAGGTCAGGAGCAAACTGGAGAATGTGGCCGCAGGACAGGGCGAGGGAGGGTACAGCCACCAGCAGCTGGAAAAGACAATGGCTGGCCTCTTATATGGGGCTTCAGAGTGAGTGTGGCCATTTTCACTCTCTGGATTTGGACATTTTTCTTCAAAGTAGAGTGTAACTCGAGGTTCCTGACCCATGCGGGCCAGAAGTCCAGACCTGCCCGCGGCTGCTTTTTCCCCCCCAAATGACTCAGACACTTATATTAATTTTATCCTGTTTGGCCTATGACTCAGGCATGTTGCTAACTAGCTCTTTCATCTTAATTCACCCCATTTCATTAATCTGTTCTGCCATGTGGCCGTCGCCCATGGCTCACCTGTATTCCTACATGCTTCTTCCTTGGTGGCTGGATAAAGTCTCTCTCCTCTCACTCTGCCTACCCACTTCTATGTAGGCTCCAATTTCTCTGCCTACTTCTACAATGCCTGGCAAGTAGCCAAAACAATTCCTTTATTTAAAGAATGATACTCACAGCATATAGAAAGACATTCCCACCTCAGTAGAGAGTGAAAATACATGTGTATTGTTAAGTCACTTTGTCTGTGGTGATTTGTTAGAACAGGAAACTCAGCACATACAACTACACATATGTAGTTTAACATGTGAAAGATACAGATACATCAGTATTCAAGGCAGACAAGCATGTGTCTAATCATATGGAAGAGAAGAATGCCCCAGGGAGGACCAACATCACACACAGCACAGCAACATAGTGGGGGCCATTTTACTGGAGGAGCAGGAAGACACTGATGGAGAAACCAGCAGGACACATCATCTGTCACCCCATGAGCACTTGCTCCACACAAAATGTGCTAGGCTCTTCACAGAACTACCTTATTTAACCCTTTCAGGTAGGCACACTACTATCTCCATTTTTCAGATAGACAAAGAGACTCAGAGGATGAATTATTGTAAGTTTCAGCCTAGCAGGTGTTAGGGCTGGATGCAAGCCTGAGCTGACTCTGAAACCCCATTCTTCACATCTGTGTCTCCCCTTCCTCAGGTGAGGAGATGCCAAGAGTAGCAAGGAGCTTGTTTTTCTAGGTAGAGATACCCATCCTGGGGCTTGGAACATGTGATGTGTATGGTGAACTTATATGAATGGCTTCATTGAAGTTCACCTTTTACACACCTTTTTTTTTTCTTTTCTCCCAACTCCTCCAAGCTCCTCCTCAACTACCTCCCTTCCCATTCAACTTCATGTTCTACTCTTTCAAAACCGAAATTACAAAATAAAAAGTGCACCCAATAAGATTTAAAAAAAATGCCAAACAAAATAAAACATAAGAAAAACAAACAAACCAACAAGCACGGAGTTTGTTTTGTGTTGACCAACTACTTGTGGGCATGGGACCTGACCTGAAGCCAGACTGATATGCCCAGTGACACTCCATTGAATACAAGTGATTTGCCTTTTGCCAGCAGGTGCCAACTGCAAAAGGATTCTTGCTTAGGGTTGAAAATTTTCATCCATTCCCTTCTCTCAGTCCTGGGACCCTGTCTGGCTTGAACCATGTAAGTCTTGCGTATGCTTCCACAGTCTCTGTGAGTTCTTATGTGCATCAGCCCTGCTGTATCTGGAAGATACTGTTTTCTTGGAGTCATCTACTACCTCTGGCTCTTAATTTTTTTTTTGCTTCTTCTACACATTGTCCATTTGTGGGTTTCTATGTTAATTCCCATTTACTGCAAGAAGAAGCTTTTCTGATGATGGTTGTGTGAGGGACTGATATATGAACAGAGCAGTGTGTCATTGGGAGTCATTTTATTGCTATGTCTTTAGTAGAATAATATTAGTGTATTTCTCCAAAGCCCATGGCCTCAGGTTCTTGACCAATTTAGCAGTGTAATATATGGGTTCCAGCTTGTAGAGTAGGTCTTAAATTCAATCCAAAAGTGCCTGACTCCTCCCATAACATTTATGTTCCTATTGTACCAGTGTATCTTGCAGGCAACTGACCGTTGCAGGTCACAGGGTTTGCAGCTGTGTGATACTGATGGTCACCTTTTTCACCCAGTAACATGCAGAGGACCTTCCTGCACCATATACTTTTGTCAAGTAGGAGTGAAGCTTCTAGGTGTGTTCCAGCTTGACGTCTCTGTGTTTGATGACATAAGTTAAGCATTGTCTTCAGCGATAATATCTTAACACCAGGTTGTGGAGAACAACCAATAACCTTGGCAATGACCTATGGTGTTTGGAGATAATCTACAGATGGCCAGTCACTCAACAAGACATAACCCATTCTTAGCACCCGAGGTTTTAGTGGGTAGCATACAATGTCTACTTAGGGCATTATCTCTCCCATTTTGTGGTGACTCCACTTAAATTGCCTTTTATATGCATATATTTTAGGGTGTTTCTACAATGGTAGGTTTCCAGATAGTTTTTCTAAAGCTCTCAGATGTTAGTTGTCCATCCCTAAACTTCTCCTTTTATTTTGTAAAAGGGGAGCTTATAACCAGAGAACCAATGTTTGTATAAGCCAAGTCTTTGGGATTTTTTTCTTAAGCTGACACTGAGACATGTATGCTAGGAGACACTGGGGGGATGTAGAAAAGGAACACGGTTGGGGGGGGCAGAAACCATCCAGGTTAAGGGTTCATGGTCAAGAAATGTGCCAGTGTGGTAACTGAGGCCCACTGAGAAGCTATAGGAGTTGGTGTAGGCCTCACCCTGGAGTGGAATGGGTCCAACCTTATGCTTGTGAGCTTTGTGTTGAGTGATGCTCGTGGTGACCACATTCCCCCTGGTTTTTGATCTGCACAGTACTGGTCAAGGCCTTCTGCAGAGATCTTGGGCACATTTCCTCAAAAGTGTGTAGTTTGGCTGCAGAAATTGGTTAGAACAGATCCAGGGATATTTTTACAGGTGATTACGGAGGTTCTGTCTTCTAGGTTGTCTACGGCCATACCACCCTGACCGCGCCCGATCTCGTCTGTCTTCTAGGTACCTAGTTCTATAGCAGCATACAGAAAAAGAGGCTTCAATATTTGTTGTACGAATTTTGGTTGTATTAAAAGAAGTTTGAGGCAGATATCAGGAAAGGCTGAAATATCAAAGAGAGAAAACACTGCAGTCAAATCCCACCCAGCTGTCTTCCAGCTTCCTCAGCCTCACTCCTCATCACTTCTAATGCCTCAATTTATTTTAATATCTGTCTTAAATTTTTTTGTTCAGTTGTCTTATATCTAGGTTATGATTAAAGGAATGGGCTATTATTATTTGGTAGTTAGCCTTGAACTTATAGAAATATAGAAAGATTTTTGTCTTTGGAGTTATGAGATTGAAGGCATGGCACCACCACTGCCTGCCTGGGAGCCTGGAACTTCCTTTGTAAACCAAGCTGGCTTTAAACTTAGAATTGTTGGGATTAAAGGTTAGGTCACCCCTCCGTGTCTTTCCTTGGGCTGGGAATAAAGGTGTGAGTTATCACTCTCTGATCTTCCTGGATTGACTGTGGGTAGATCTCCTTTTTGATATTTTATACTGGTTTTGTTAAATATATAACATTTCGCCACAGATAGTTTTCTAGAAATCCCACATTTCAAAACTGGATATATTGTCATCCAGAATGACTGAATCTCCCTACGCAAACCAAAATGCAGTCATGTATCATCAGCTGACTGAATTCCCCTATCCTGCTTTTTTCTTCCCATTTATGTTATACAGTTCAGTTGACTAGGGCTTGACCCTACCTCTGTTGCAGCTGGAGTATAAAAAGAAAGCAATGATAAAAGTAGAGGTGAGACAGAAACTTCTAGAAGAGAAGAAAGGCTCCTCACATGGAAGTCACCACAAACAGCTCCAAATTCTGTAGTACAGATCAGGCATCGGGGAAACTGTGGCAAATCTTTCTTTGAGGAAGGTGAAGTTGGGGGACGTGAAAATCAGAGATGTTCAGAACATCTCATCTGTGGGGAAGAGCCTAGGAAAGCAGTCACCTCAGCCCTCAGAAAGTTGCACACCATGCTAAGTCTTCTTTGTGTCAAGAATGGTGACCAAATTCTCCAAAAGGAGAGAGAGAAGTGGAGAGACCACCATGGGGGAAATGGATCTCTTTCCCCTCCCACAGTGGCACAGACTTAAAATTCCAGCCAAATTATTTGTTCAGGGAAGGAGGAAGGGAAATATTTTCTTTGCCAACCCGCCATCATAGAAAGGAGGTCATTTCAGTAGTAGCTGAGGAATGTCCAGAGAGTGAGAAATAACACCTTTTTCCATTATCCCCAGGGAGGAAATGAAGCAAATCCAAATCTTTAGAAGAAGCAGTGACAATCATAAGTTGGTTCTCAACCTGGAGGCCGGAGGTCCCAGTGATATGTCAAATGCCAGATGCCAGAATTTTGTTCAGTGACCTTGCAGGTCTGAAAGAAACTGTCACAGCAGAGAGCAGGGTACACTTACAGCATAAGAAAAGGCTGTGTAGAAACAGGACAGAGGAAGCTCCTGGAATAAGGGGAATGAGGCAGCTGGGGAGATGCTGCTCTCACGCGGGAGAAGACGTCTGGGACTGACGACACATTTAAAAATAGAATGAAGTGTTTCCAAGAAAATGTGAAGTTGTTAAGGAGAGAAATGCAATTGAGAAGAGGGATCTTGAGAGAAGAGGATGTGCCATATCACAGGGAGAGCAGGGGAAGCATCACGGTCAACCTGGAGCTGACTACTGTGGGAAACACCTAAGTTCCAGTCTGGTTTTTGATGCTGTGATAAAATGTTTTGACTAAAAGAAACCTGGGGAAGAAAATGTTTATTTGGCTTATACTTCCAGATCCTAATTGTCAGGACAGAAAGTCAAGCAGGAAGTCTAGAAAAATCATGGATGAATGCTGCTTCATGACTCACTGCTTGAACGAGCTTACCAACACAGCCTAGTAACACACCCCTAGGGATAGTGTGGCCTCACATCAGTCAAGGCAATAATTTCCTGACATGGCCACAGATTAATCTGACCAGGGAAATCCTTTAATTTAGGCTTCCTCTTCCCAGGGGACTCTTTTTTTTTAATGTCAAATTAACATAAAAAAACTATTGTTTCCACAGAAACCAACAGATGAGTCCACAGGTTTAGAACTGACCAGCCTCAGAAGGTTCAGGGACACGGGACCTGTCCCAGGTTTTCTGGAATGCACCAGAGTGTGCAGGAAGGATAGGTAGGTAGCATCACTAGGGGTGAAAGTCCAATACACGACAGTTGTGGCTCTGATGGGTTACTTTGCATCTGAAAATCAATACTGAAGATAAGCAGAAGTGGCACATGAGACCCACGGAGGCTTCAGGATATGTGGCCAATGGAGGATGAGCCTACAGAGTGAGTGGTATCTACAAAACAACTTTAAAAAGGTGAGTCTTATGTGGAAATGCTTTTTAAAGTTTCATGAAATTGGAAATAATGAATGCTGAACGGATCAGCACTCGGTGGAGAGATCTAAAGATGTGAGGTGGTGATTGGCGCACAGCTGCTTGTTGTGCTGAGTAGTGTAGGTCCTCGGGTGGCCAGGGAGCTTGGACTGCCACCAGCCGAACTAGCCTGGTGACTCCCTGCTAGACCAGGTGGCTGCTTGGCCAGCATGGCTTGTATTCACCACTGCTGCTACCCCACTGCTTGCCCTGCAATGGAGGAGAGCCCAGGCTCATGGCCACAATCCCAATGGTCATGAGGAGCCAGCGCTGAGGGCAGGTAGGTGTGCTGCAGCCTGGAGCTCCCACAGGTACTGTCCCTGAATGTGCTGCCAAAGTTTGTGATCAGCCTGACTCAGAACAACAAGATATCTGAGATGAAGAAAGCTTCATTTTCTGGCTCCCTGAAAGACCTCTGTGATCCTCTCTGCCACAACCCGTGTTGACATCCATAGCTCCTGATGCCTTTGGAGATGTTGATGTCTATGGCTCACGTTGCTGCTTCTGCTTGGATAAGGAAGTCTCTGTTGCATGGCTACAGACTATCAATGGCTGCAGACTCATAAATGAGAATTCTATGACATCCCCCCACCACTCCAAGAAACAGTCCAGCCAGGAAGCTAGAGAAGAGAATTCTTAAAATGTGCGATAAAGATGGTGAAGTAGAACGCCTCATAGTTGATGATTTCTGGCAGAGGGTGGGGAAAGACTTTTTAAGGGCTGACCACTGGGAGTTTGGCCATGTTCCAATGAGTATATGGCCAACACAAGTTAGACTTAGTGAGTTTTGTTTTTTTCATTTTGAGGAGGAAGTAGGGGGGAGGGCACAAGGGCAAAAGGATAGAGTTGGGAGAAATAGACAGCAAATGTGATTGGGCACATTGTGTGCAATTTCCAAATAATTAATAAAATGTTATGTTTGGGAAAAATACCTCCCCCAAAAGAGTAAAAGAAAGAAAAACAATGGTATGAGCTATTCACTGTGCCTGATTTGAAGAGGCAGACTTAGCAGGCCCTGACACCAAAGCACAGAACCTAACAACGAAAGACACTATTAGAACAATTGCATGGCTGAGTAGCGGGTAGCATCATTTTTTTGACCCCCCTCCAAAGTTTTGTATAAAAGATTAAAATCTTTCCATTTTAAATTGTAGCCTATAGTGGGCACACAGACTGGGCTAGTGTGGCTGTTACTCTTCTAACAGAGGAAGTCCATATGTGTGCCCCAGGCCTCACTTGGAAAAGAATTGAAAATCTTTGGCTGGAGAAGGGTTCATCTGCATAAGTACAAAGCCTTATTCATTAATAACAAACCCAATGGAGATTTTTAATCATGTTTTAAAGAGATGCCATTTCAAAGTGACCCAGTGGAACCAAAGCCTTTATTATTTAAGAGATGTTTTTATGCCAAGAGGGTTGATATCACACTTTGAAAGTGAATTAATGATGGTCTTCCATGAGACAGACAGACAAAGCAATGTCCAGGACAACCCCCACTGAAAAATGGTGTGCAGAGTGGTATTAATGGGATTCCTGTCCCAACCCCACATGTAGAAGCTCTGAACTCTGGTTCCCCTTTCATCTCTTGAGTTGTCCTGCCAAAAAGAAACAGAGAATTACTCATAACACTAAGGCTCATGATATATCATTTTTATTATTTGTGTGTGTGAGAGAGACATACTAAAAAATGCATATGTCAGAGGACAACTCATGGGAATGAGCTCTCTCCTCCTCCTATGTGGGGTTTCCTCATTTAGCCAGCTCATTGGCTTACTGAATTATCACTTTCATTTTCATGTTGATTCTCCAGTTGGGGCTGACTGAGAACTCCTTGTCTAACACCCGTGTATATGGACGGAAGCAGCAGGTGGCTGGGATGGGTTCAGATTCTTCACTGGAAATGAAACAACAGCAAAGCTATCAATACAGGACGTCTGTAATCATGAGGAGCTTTAGAGCCTGGTTTCTGGGCTTGTTGCACCAGCAGTGTCTGAATCACTCAGTGAGGCTCTGAGACTGAGCTTTTGGAAGCAGAGCGCATGCTTTCAAAGCCAGTGCTGGCTCCTTGGAGCTCAGAGTGTCCTAGTGCAGCACAGTGGCCAGAAAACAGAGCCAACCGCCACTGGTGCCCAGGAGTCTAACAGTCACGTTGGAAAAGCTCTCTCAGGCCATCTAGATTAAAGCATCCCATCTTAGCTCTGAAGCCTTGGGCTTGGCTGACAGTGTTGATTGTAGTCTGTGCCTGAGGGCTCCACTTTAGCCCTCTACCTCTGTATCAGGATGATGAGCAGCTGGAATGGCAGGCTACCATTTCAGAAAAAAAAAAAATCCCTTCTCTCTCTCATTTGCAAGCAGACATTGGAAGGCAAGGAGAGAGAGAGAGAGACCTAAAGAAGAGTTCAGCCACTTTGTGCAGGAGATTGTAGCTGGCACCAAGCCACCTAAGGGCTCATATGGCATCTGTTCATACCACAGTTACCTTCAGGACTTTATGGTGCCTCTACCTTACAGAGAGTGCGTAGAATTGCCAACATTTTCATTTTGTCATATAAAAATTTCTGAAAACTTCACTGACTCGCCTTATCACTTCATACACACACACACACACATACACACACACACACACACACATATTCAATGGTCACTTAGCCACTTTTCTGTTAATTCATTATTGTAAACTTTCTCATTTATTCATTGTCTGGTGAAAATGAATTGATTATGAGTGTCTATTGAGTATTTGCTAGGTACCCAACTCTCTCCTGCTCATTGTCTCCTGTTATTTCTACTTAAGTCCTTGGCCTACCCATTTTTGCCTCTTGTAGCAATAACAAACTATCATTTTCATCAACTTGGACCCAGCCATATTGCCTTGCTTAGAGCTTTTCTTGATAAAGATACCAAGGATTAAGCAAGGCTCAGCTTGAAAGATCATCTATCTGTGATGAATAGCAATGCCTGAATGGGAGTGAAGGCTGGGAAGTGGTGGGTAGTAAAAATGGATTTTGTCTACTTCTCATCTCTCTATAGAAAAGGTTCTAAATCATCTGGGTAGGCGGGGCTCTCTAAAGCCCAGCTTCCATGCCTTTGCTGACTTGCCTTATGTATTCTTTTCTGATGCTCAGTGCCAGCATGTCCCCCAATTGTAATGAGCACACAAATTCCCAAAGACTCTTGTTTAAACTACAGCTCTTTATGTAGTATTTGAGAATGAGGGCTAAAACTCCACATTTAGATCAAGTTTCTAGAAGCTATTGACTGGATGACTACACTGAATAGTGAGTTACATGCCACACCATCCACTCCCTGAACCTACTGGGTGTTTGCAATTTTTACTCATAGGAGCCGCCATCTACTGCTTTGCTAGGTAGGCATTATGCCTGACAACAAGCTCTTAGGTAAATAACATTATTATTCTCTTCCATAAATGAATCAAACCAGACTTAGGGCTAAATTATATTTTCAAGGCTAAATGACTGTGCTGGACTTAAGCCTAGCGCTGAAGTACCCCACTTCCTAGCCATCAAGTTGGAGGATTTGCAGGTTCAGAACCACGTGGGAGGGAACACAGTAGCGTTCAGTCTCAGGCCCTGCTGGAACTCACAGAATCATAATCTACATTTATAGACATCTTGGGAAACTCATGTGTTCATAAAAAATGCAAACTACTACTCAAAAATATGGGAACTCTGTGTTTTTACAACTCAGTTCTTCAAAATAGGAAGTCTTGAGTCACATTTTTTATAACATTATTCTCTTCAAAGATTGTTTTCTTTTTTACAATATTCTTAAGTCTTGACCCTAGAAGTTTGACCCTAAGGACACTTTTACTATGTTGCCAGGGAAATTTTTGGCTGAACAGAAACAGTCAACACAAAATAATACCGATGATGATGAAAATTGCAAGTATTAAAACTTATTATAGTGAAATGGAGGGTCAAGTCACACTGGTCATATTGGATCTTACAAGAATTGGCTCGGAAAAGCATTAGGCTTGGTAGAAATAATCAACATGAAATAAAACTGTCAACAGTTAAAATTGCACATGGCAAAATTAGACAGAAAAAAATGATGGAAGAATCGAAACTTCTTAACCCAGCAAAACTGGATTTGGAAACAATGAGTTTATAAGGAGTAGTTGCTAGTCTCTAAAGCCACATCCTCCTCTGAGTTCTGATGTCAAGCTCCATTTAAAGAAAGATTCCTTGATGTAGGATTATGTCCTGGTATATTGTAAATATTTGTCCCTTCTACTGGTTTAATAAAATGCTGATTAGCCACCAGACTAAGAAAACTCTAAAAAGAAGAAGAGTCCTGCAGGGGAAAAAAGGTCAGAACGCTGCTTGAAGAAAAGGTACTAAGCCACTTGGCTAATCACGGGTTAGTTTAAGAGCTAAGAGTTAGCAAGTTATATGCCTGAGCCATAGGCCATGAGCATGAAATTAATGTAAGTTTCTGTATGTTCCTTTGAGGCTTTGGCACTAGATCTTGGGGCTAGTCTGGGCCAGCAACTTCATACTGCAGGTCCCACCTCTGAATCTCTCTCTTCCTTTCTTTTCCTTCTTGAGAGCACATTCCTCATTACTCTCTCTCTCTCTCTCTCTCTCTCTCTCTCTCTCTCTCTCTCTTCTTCTTCTTCTTCTTCTCTTCCCCCTCTTTCCTCCTCCCTCCTCTGTTCTTCTGTTAATTGTAACCATATTCCTCTATCATAATAATAAAGTCCTTTTACATAGAAACAGCTTCCAAGTGTCTCCTGCTATCCACCACTGCCTCTGCTGTGTCCCCTCTGAGGCCTCTGCATTTATAGAAATCTGCCACCAGATAACCAGGTAATTTGTATTCATACCATGCCATATCTGCATAAAATCCTAACAGTAGTGTCCTCCAAGAGAAGCTCATGGAGCAGAGATTACCACTGGGAAGCTGCTTCTAGACTAAGTAGTTTGAGTGACAGGAGGGAAGCTGTGTAAGAGCAGGGACTGAACCCCGCTCCTCCTCTGCTATATTCTCAGCATCTAGAGCAGGGCCTTCTGACATGGAATGGCAGCCCAGATAAAAGCGTTGCACAAGATCTTAACATGGACAGAGGAAAGACTTTGATGTTAAAAACTAGAAACAAAATGAAAATAGAAAATATACTAAAGAAGCTCTAGTCTGTGTAACAGATTCTTGACAAAACTAAATTGACTTCATAGGCTTTGATACATAAAAATCTTCCTTTTTCTGAGAAAAGCTTTTTGAGATGAATATCAGGGTGGGTGGATTTGGATTAAAGTTCATAAATGGGAGCCCACATAGCCTAAAATGGAGGGAAGACGTCACCTGCTTCATCAGGGTAAAGTCAAATCTGTTGTGTGTTACTTTTGTTTATGTTACATTTGTTAGCCCCTTTGTCTGTCTAAAAGAGCTGATGGTCTAATAAAGAAGTGAATGGCCCATAGCAAGGCAGGAGAAAGAGCGGCAGGTGCAGTGTATACAGAAGAAATCTGGGACCAGCATAAATAGGAGAAATTTGGGAGGAGAAAAAGAAGGAGCCAGAGAAAGAGGGGACTCCAGGGAGCAGCCACCCAGCTGCACAGCCAGCCCCAGAGTAAGAAACAAACAAAAATGGTATACAGGAATAGAAAAGGAAGATCCCAAGACAAAAGATGGATTGGCTAATATAAGATAAGGAAAGCTGACAAAAACAAGCTAAGTTAAGGCTAGGCATTTATAAGTAATAATAAGCCTCTGTATGTGAATTATTTGGGAGTTGGGTGGCAGGCCCCTCATTGAGCAAAACAACCAACTCCATAAATTAGTTACCAAAAACAATATTGTTCCTTCTTTTGATAGCAACTGTTAAATTTTTTTCATGCCAAACTGAAATTTGACATCCTGAACTGAGCATTAGCTGATCCAAAGCATTTTTTTGTTACATTCTTATTTTTAACCCAAACTCGTACTGACTCCATTACATAGTCTGTCAAAAGTCATCAAAGTTGAAAGTCTTCTGATAATGTTAACAAAATGTTTCAGCATTCTGGGGGAATTCCTGATAATTTTATTATAATATAGCCAAGGCAAAAGCATTACCCAACTGACAATATACAGTATTAAAGATACTGTATATAATGAGTACTATAGTATTAGTTGTATGGAAAGTTGACTTTTAAAATGTCTCATTGACCTTCCCTATTGTCTTAAGTTATTATTGCTATACCTCTCCCTCTCTCTCGCTCTCTCCCTCTCTCTTCCTCTCCCTCTTTCTGTTTTGTGTGTGTTTATATGTGTTTCATCCCCTGAAGTTAGAGTCACAGATAGTTAGTTGTGAATTAACCAATCTGGGTGCTGGGAACTGAATTCTGATCCCCTGTAAGAGCAGTGTGAGCTCTTAACCCCCAAGCAAAATATTCTCTTTTATTTGTATTACTGAAAACATTTTAAAAATTGCCTAAACAAAAAGAATTTAGGTAAGAAATACCCAATATAAAGTCAAGCTGTTTATAGTCAAACTGTATGGTAGAATTAGTTTTGACCAAAATTGGTGTAAGAATTTCAACTTCTTTCAGAACTTATTTCTGAATGACTGAACTATGAAAATTGGACTTTGCGAAGATTTTTTTTAAGTAGCACAATAAAAATTTATATTCACAATATCTATATTTTGCAATGATTCACACAAAGCAAGACTCTTGATTAATTAGTTCAGAAGTCATCCGAGGATATCTACTCTGAAGAACTGGTTCCAAAGAAGACAATCCTGTCAAAAACAAATGAGAGAGAGAGAGAAGTTGTAATGGTCTTGTTTAGAAAATGACCCCAAATCTCTCTGTTAGTAAAAATTCAGCAGTGTGGTTTATTTATCCAGTGACTATTATTAGGCTTTTATTAGATCCCAGTCTGTAAAGAACAGACGGTAAATAGGATACAGTCCTAAAAGACATCACACTCTAGCTGAAATTATTCCCCACCTAAGTATATGATTTTATAGCACACATATCCACTGGGTCAAAAATCAAGTCTTTAATATTTCTTAATTATTGGGGCCTTTTTGGTTTAAAATTTTTGATTTGTTATCTAAACCTTTTGAAACATGTTTTATGAAGATATATATATATATGTATATATATATATCAATATTGAAGAGCCACATCTCAAAATGGTCCTTAAACTAGTCTATAACAGAGAAAATTTACCAATACTTCTAAAGTATGAGTGAGCTTTTAAAACTATGTAACACCCTCTTGATGGCTCTTAGGTATTTTCCAGAACTGATCCCAGTGCTTATTCTGATCATTTATGTTTGCAAGGATGCAATTTAATATTCCCTAGACAGTCTAGCAGTTTCTGAAGTTGCCACTTCCTGTGTGTCTGTGATGTTGCCTTGGATGATAGGGCCTAGAAAACAGATTTTTTTTTCTTTCAAAAGACCTTTATTCAACAGAGGAAGCAGAGTCTTATAAATGACACTGAAGTATGATGTGTAAGTAAATAGAAAATGTTGTTATTAAAAGAATCATACATAGTTAAATAAATGTCTATTTAATTTTTCCTTTGAAAATGTTCTTTATTTTTGAGAATTTCATACACATAATTAATGAAATATGATTGATCATGTTTAGCCCACATTTCTCCCCTATAACTCTCCTCATGTCTCTGTCAATATTTTCCTTTCAAACTTTATGTTTTTAAAAAGTAACCCTTTAAGTCCAGTTATTGCTGTCCATATGTACATGGGCTGGGTGTGAAGCCATTCACTGGAGTGTGGAGATTTTTATCAGTAGCCACATCTTCAAGCAAGGATGATTTTTCCCTTAGAGCAACTATCCACTGATGATAGGTCCTCATGTAGTTAGTTCATCTACTCCATTGATGTTAAAATTTTTGTTGGCATGATCTTGTGAAGGTCTTATGTAGGTACTCCAGTTTCTGTGAGTTCAAGAGTACATTTTAGAGATGACATGACTATTGTACAGGTCAAAGTACATGTGAACAAGTAAATACTGTATCTCAGCTTTTAAAGAGCCTCATTCTTTAACAAATTTGGTAAATGTTTGCTAGCTTTCAACTTGGAGGTTATTTATCTTTCCTTTTTAATTATTAAAAAAAAATTAAAAACATGTATAGGTGTCTTGCCTGCCTATATGTTTGTGTACTCTCTTGCCTACTACTGGTGGAGGCCAGAAGAAGGCAATAGATCCCTTGGAACTAGAGTTCAAGCCAGTGATGATCCAGCGTGTGGGTTCTCAGAGTTGAACACAGGTCCTGTAGACAAACTGCCAATACTCTTAACTGAAGAGTTATCTTTCCAGCCACCTTCTTAAGTAAGATCTTGCTCTATATCTCAGGCTGACTGTTCAAAGGCATCCAGTAGAGTGGTGGAATATTCTCTGTATAATGTAAATAAAGGAGCTGTTTTGGCCTATGTAGAGCACTGTAAAGTGGGTGGAGGATCACAGTACAGGCAGATAGAGAAGGGTGGAGTTAGTCACTCTGCATCCGACCCCTGAAGGAGGAACATGTAGAGGTATGGGGCTGAGCCATGGCTAAGCCACGTGGCGGGAAGATTAAAAAAACTGGGTTAAATTGAGATAAAAGAGCTAGCTAATAATGTGCTTAAGATATGGGCCAAACAATCTAAAAGATATAAGCGTGTGATTTCATTTCTTTGGGAGACAAAAGCCGCGGGCGCGCAGACCAAGTTTCAAACCGCCGGCGCCGCACGAACGCCAGGTCACAACCTCCCAGACCCAAAATGGGTTAAAAAAAAACCTTTTTACAACACAGTAGCCCAGGCTTAACTTGAACTAGAATTTCTATGCATTTCTCTAACTTTTCATGCTGTGGCTATTGATCGCTAAAGCATCAGAGAGCACATTGACCCACACAATACTATACTACACTATTCACAGTCTCTGTACATTGTCTTTCATAATGCTTATTCATTCAGTTCATCAGGAAAAGCTGTGCAATCAAGGATCCTGCACATAGAGCCAAATCATGGTGGTTGAAATGTCCTTGCTGACTAGATCTGGACAGTTGGTAGTATAACCATGGAGAAAAAGCTACTCAGGGTTCCTTGAAGGTGAACAGGAATATGTTCAGAGACAATAAGACTTCTCTTCAGTATAGATCAGAACAGACACATAATTGCTATCACACAAATAAGCCAATGAGTTTGATTCATCCAACCCAATTGGATGAATAGCTGAGAAAATGCTGTAGGCAATTAGGTGGTAGACCAATTCTATGCAAAAAATCTAGGACATTACTGTCTTTGCCATCTGTCAGCTATGTTCTCATGTGATTTTCCTTCCAATTCCTGCCACTTTCTTCTACCGTCTGTAACTAGAGAATAAAACCTGGTCACTTGTCATAGTGTAGTACCCATGCTGTGAGACCCCCAAAGACCACCAGAAAGCTGGATTCCAATGCAAACACATGATGGTCAGTTTAAGTTCCAACCTGGGCCAATTACCCTATATTCCAATGCAGCAGAGGGGATTTGGCCCCAAGCTCAGGAGTGAGAGGGTTTTTTAAAGAAAAAATATGCAAATGGGGTGTAACATGCCTTGGCATTTCAGGATTGGGTAAAGGGGTATGAAGTAGAGTAATTCTTGAAAATGATTGGTTAAACTTTTGGTGCAAAACCAAGTTTTGAATCTATTGGCTGTCAGGCGCATTCCTGAGATTTTTCTTAGATTCTTCTTAGATCTGAGCCCTGCCCTTAGGCACTAGATGTTCTAGAAAAATGGCCTTTCCCTGAGATAAAGTTTTGTAAAGATGAATCTATGCCTTGACAGTGGTTACTGTTCTGCTGAAGAAACACCATGACCACAGCAGCCCTTATTATTAAAAACAAACAAACAAACAAACAAAAAACCTAAAACATTTAATTGGAGGCTTGTTTACAGTTTCAGAGAGTGAATCCAGGATCATAATAGCAGGGAGCATGTCAGCACTCATAGGGCTGCAGAAGAGCAGAGAGCTACATTCTGATCGACAGGCAAGAGAAGGCAAGCCTTGGCCTAGCTAGGGCCCCACACTTGCGGAAGGCTACACCTCCTAACCCTTCTAATCTTTCCTCTAATCTAATCTTCCAGTGAACAGGTATACACTGGGAACTGAACTCTGGACCTCTTGGTTTTAACAGCTGAGCCATCTCCCAGCCTTTTCATTTTTTAAATCTTATTTCTTCTTTTCTCCCTCATTAGCCTTTCATTCTATTTTATCCATGTTCTCCATTTCATTTCAGTCTTCATTTCCCCTCTCCAGCCCTATCCATACTTGCCTGCTCTGTTGCTGGCTTCTGGCATCAGTTTTTTGTTCCTGCTTCCATGTGGCCTTTTCATTTTGGTACAATAGCCTAGATCAAGACAGACCTTTGTTTTTCAATCGGTCTTTTGGGTGTTTCATGTGCCATGTGTCATCTGTTTGTTGAAAGCAATTCTTCTCAACTTTGTTTACATTTTTATATAACATCAGGATTTATATTTGATTTATAGCAGAAAACCTTTTTTTGAGACAAGATCTCCCTGAGCTTATAGCACAGTGAGGATGGGAGACCATCTCACCAGCATCCACTGAGTGTTCTAGTGGGGACTAGGAGTGTCTCTTACTGGCCTGAGAAGTCAGCAATGGTAGTATCCCAGTCTCAAGAGAAACCTTTCATTAAAAAGTAGTTTAAAAAACTTAAATTTTCTACTCAGTTTTAAAATTTGCCAATACTTAAGTGTTGTTTCTGGTTCTTTAACAGATCAAGGGTTTCATTTATAAAAGGAATTAAAAATAATAATGTATCATGAATGATGTCAGAATTATGAAGATTTACATAACTCAATGTGGTGTTCTCCAAGACATCCCGCTACAAGATTATTGAATAGATAAAAGATAAACTCAAAATGCAAGTCAGATGGAATGAATATAGCAGAACATGGAATGTTTCATTACATGGCTTCAACCTCCACACTGCAGCTCATATCTAAGAGATGGATGTATGTAGAGCATTTTTATAGCATAGTGAAAATATTATAAAATCTTTTTGCATTTTTAGATACTCAAGTATATAAGGTTGAATTTGGTTTATATACTTATCAACCCAAAAATAACATACCAAAGTACACTGAATACAGAAGGAAAGAGCAGACTCCAGCTGTCTTCTTTGTTAAGCCAGACATTAAATTGGAAGCTATATAAAGCAATTCCAACATATATTTGGAAAATATAGTTATCCTTATTTTTTAAAATATGTTATTTATTTTGATATAATACCTAAACCTAAAATTAAGGGATTACCAGTTTAGAAAACTTCCAGTTTCCTAATCAGGTATGGTAAATGTGCTACTTACACTCCACACAAACTAGGATTTAAGTTTTTGATGATTTTTAATAATAAAAAAGGGTTTGTCCCCACACTACTACACAAGGCTATAAATTTACAATGGAATTGTTCAGGGTTTTACAAACAAGTCTCTGAGGACGTCCCACTGACTGTTTTCATTTCCCTTTCCTCCTCCATATGGAGACCTCACCTCTACACATTGTCAAATGTCGACTGTTGGAACTGACATGCTCCACTATCATATCCCAGCTCAAGTCCATCTTCTTTGATGAGAACATTTGCGTCTCTGTGAAGTTGTTTTTGGCAAAAATTTGTTCAGACATTTATGGAGTGTCTTCTGGGTATGACATCTTTCTAAAAGGTGAGGATCTGATAATGATAAAGGCTATCTTATCTCTGTTCCAGGGAGTTCACAGTCTGCCAAGAGAACATTTTGGCAATGTTTACATTATGCCAGGAGTTGAACATTTTACACATGGTTTCACTACTTCTTATCTCAGCCATACTTTGAAGTTAATATGAATATTCTGATTTTCTGTGGAAAAAAACTTAGAACCAGAGCAATTAAGAAATGTGCCTGTACTCACTGTAATGGATGCTTTATGTACCTTATCCAAATCCCCTCCAGTTATCATCACCAATGCTGTGTAACCATTCCTAAATGTGGTGTGACTAGCTTCCAATACAGGCTGTCTCGTGTGGCTATACATAGAGGCATGCTCTGGACCACAATCTTCACTGATGTCTGTTCCTGGGCTGACTCCCATTAGCTGGTGATTAACTGATGAACTTCTAGATTAACTCTGGGGTATAATTACACAGCACAGTTCCAAATGAATCAGGTTGAGCTGGGTATGGTGGCACATACCTATAATCTAATAATACTTGGAGTGGAGGCAAGAGGATCAGAAATTCAAGGCTAACTTTGACTATGTAGTCTTTTCAGGGACAGTGTGGTTACATGAAACCTTACTTCAGGAGAAAAATAAAACTAGAAGAAAAAAGAAAAAATTAAAAATACAGAAAAAATATCCCTTTGAACCTTTTCCTTCTCTACTGGGCTTTAAGTGTGCTGTATCTTCTCCCAGGGTCCTTTGTTGATGGATCACTAATTTAAGTCTTTGGCTCAATGTGTCCTATTGGAGAACCTTGCAAACAGTTATCTATGTACATATCAGAAGTTAGGAAGTGACTACAACACACACATTCTCAGCTAATACACCTGACCGCATGCCTACTTCATTGGTGTAGGTTTGTTAATAGATCGGTATCGATCTATTAACAGATAGAGATTTATTATAACTACATATTTAATTTTTTAATTTTTCTTTTATATACATTGATGTTTTGCCTGCATGTATGTCTGTGAGAGGGTGACAGATCTTAGAGTTAGAGACAGTTGTTAGCTGCCATGTGCATGCTGGGTATTGAACCAACGTCATCTGGAAGAGCAGTCAGTACTCTTAACCAATGAGCCATTGCTCCAGCCCCAACCACATATTCTATTTTGATATATGCCAAAGCATATTTTATCTTGGGAAAAAGTAATCTTTACTCTGCTGGTAAGAATCCTATGCCAAGGAGTAGGTAAATATGCATCTCTAAAACCAGCCCACTAATCATGAATGTATGTGTAAGCATATATAGTGGTTTGAAAGAAAGTGTCCCCCAAAGGGAACAGCACTTTTGGGAGGTGTGGCTTTGTTGGAGAGGGTGACCTTGTTGGAGGAAGTATGCCACTGTGGAAGTGGGCTTTGAGGTTTCCTATGCACAGAATGCCACCCAATGAGTCAGTCGACTTCCTTTTGCCTCCAAGATGTAGGCCTCTCAGCTATTCCTCCAGCACCACCTCTGCCTGTACGCCATGCTTCCCATCATGATGATAATGGACGGAACCTCTGGAACTGTAAGTGAGCCTCCCAATTCAATGTTTTCTTCCTAAGAGTTGCCATGGTCACTGTGTCTCTTCACAGCAATGGAAACCCAAACTGAGACAGCTTACATCAATTTCTTGCTTCCATCCACATCAAGTAATAAATGAAATATTAGTGAATCCATCTTTTCTACAAGCTGTAGTAGCAGTGGACCAGTTAAGGGAGAAATGGTAAACTGGCAATAGCCTTCATGGGCTGCTTCCATTGGACCAGTCATAGGAGATAGAATTTCCTAAGCTGTCATCACCTCCTCCGGAGAGGAGAAACAGTAGCACGCTGCGGTGTGTTGGTCACATGTCCCCATGCTTAGCTCTGCCTTTGGGCACAGTGTTGAATATATAAGATGATATTCCCTAATCCCCTGACCTTAGGGGAACCCTAAATTGGTTCCCCTAAGCCTCTCAGATGAATGCAACCACAGATCTCAACCGGTGTCTACAGTCACACAGCTTTCCAGGTCTTCAGTTTTTGTTCTGTCAAATTCAGGAGAGGCAAAAGAACAGTCCCCAGACAGTTTTAGTGTCAAAGAATTTTCTGTAAAGGACCCATCTCCATTACAACATGACTGTTTATTTATTTTTAATTAACAAAGAATAAGGCAGTCCACTGGGAAATTTTGGCTTGCAACTCTGCAATTTAAATATGTATGGCAAGTGGAAACTTACAATGATAATATATTCGTTCAATTCTTGGAGCACATGGAGCTTCTGTAGGTGCCGGGCAGTTACTCCGTTGCTGCTTTTGGAAGGAACCATTCTGTACCAGGATATGGGCTTTAAATAACTCACCCAGGTATGCTGCGCTGGCAGGTACAGTGCACTCTTTAGAATGTCTTTGGTATCCACCCTTATCCCTTTATTTTATTTTCTTTCCTATACAACAAAGGAACATCATTGTCTTACTTAATCCTCCACATAGAGACTTCAGGACACAGTCCATGTTTTGATTTAGGAAGAAAGAGTCCCCAGTGCCAGGCTTGGAAAATCTGGGTTGGGTGATTTATACCCTAGCCTGACTTGGGTTAGACTGCTTGCAATATTTCTTTTATTTTCCCTGCTAGCAGATCTATTATATTTCAAGAGAGAACAACATACATGTAGAAAGTCTATAAATCCTATAGCTCTACCCTGTGAAATTTTCTAAGGCAGAAAAGGGGAAAAGAGAGGAATAGTGCACATTGGGAACTAGATTCTGAGGCAGAAGAATTGGAGGTCATAGCTAGATATGCCTTTTGGTTTCCTTCCTTATCCTACCAGCTCTCATCTAAAGTACATATTGTTAAAACTCCCCAGGAAGTAGAGTAACCATTGATGATCTAGGTCTTAGGAGAAGCTGGAAGTCTGTGCTACTTTCAGTAGAGAAACCAATAAAATTCTTTAACATTTGTCCTCAAATGTGGACTGGAAGATATTGGCACCATTCATCCATTTGTTGATTTGAGCATATGAGGTTATTCAGAGCCAATACTGGCTTTCATTAAGGCTCTAATGTCATTTCAAATACATTATATCCCATCCCTAACTTGATCTCCCCCACTCCTTTCTTCCATTTTATTCACGTTTACATGGAGAAGAATATGTTATTACATTAGACTCTCCACTGCCATGACAAATGCCTATGGGAAGAAGAACAAGCCCATTCTGGTTCATTGTTTCAGTTCACAGTTGGGTTGGCAAGCTCTGTTGCTGTGAGACTTTGGTGAGGCAAAGCGTCATGGGGAGAAGGCAGGTTATGGCATAGTTTCTCACATCATGGTGGCCAGGAAGGACAGAGAGAGGGAGAAGGAAAAGGGGGAGGAGGAAAGGAATAGGGGGAGGGAGGATGGGGGAGGGTCAGGAGGGGGAGGAGGCATGGAACATGATATAGATCCAAGACCACGGCCCCAAAGAGCTCTTCTTCTATCAAGACTGTCATTATAAATCTACAAAGGAACCAACTGTTGCTTAGCTCAGACTCTTACCATTCCTTTAAGAACTGATCTACCAGTCTGGAGCCAAGGCTCAATACGTGGAACTTTGCACATGGGTGCATCAAATCCAGATCATAACAATTATGATCTGATACCCATCAACAAACTGTAAAGACTTTTTAGGACATTTTGAGCACAGAAAGTTTTATATATATATGTAAATATATATATATAAAGATAATTATATATATAAAAGATATAAAGATATATAAAGATAATTCAAGAGGAGGATAAGATATGCTTTTTTTGTCTTATATGCTGTTCTTCCAGTATCATAACAAAATCTAAGACAGCAAGATCGGCACCTGAAAGTTGGCCCCCATGGCTGGTGGAGGATAAAGAACTTGTAGGCTTAAGATCAGTTCAGGGTTTGTGTTACCCATAAAATACCTGTCACCTCCAGAAGGCCGAGTCCTATCTCCACTAACGGGTGTGGGGAGGAGAGCTTGGTCAAAAGGAAAGGTTGGCAAGCTGTTGGTCCGCCCATCACCCTCTACTTCCCAATGAAGGGACTTTGTGTTTTTCTGCCTTCCTCTTGACTCAGTGACTTTCTTCTTATGCTCCCCAGCTCATCAGCTACAGTGTAGCCAACACTGCATTTAATAAAACATATTGCAGTCATTCTGAATTTACATCTGACCTTTAATTATGAGAGGAAAGCCTGCACTCTTTCAGAGATATTGGGGGCCTCCAGGAGTGCTGAAGATGTAGAAGGGAAATTTCTTAAGAACTTTTTACCAAGAGAAACATCATTTGAAAGCGCTTAAGCTAAGAAAACTGAGTTCAGGACATCTGCTCTTGGCCTTTTCTCATTAACCACCGTGTCCCTGGAGACTGCTTTTCCTCCTAATATGGTGAAATATGCCAAAAGCAAGTAAATTCTCCTGTGGGTTTAAAGGATTTAACTGAGTCACATGGAAAGTTAGCAGATTTTCCAATGATTTATGTGGTAGAGGCATGGTTCTATTTGGATGAACTTCTTGCTGTCTCACAAAAAGAAAGTAAAACATTCAATACATGCTCATCATGTTGTTCCAAGTGCCCTGCCTTGACAAAGACACACTTTAAAAAATGTTTAGATATGTTAAAAAGAAGTCATATTTTTATAGGAAGAGTTATCACATTGCCAATTTTTTGTTGGAACTATAAATAAGGTTTCTTGTTACTGAGTCATTTAATTGCTCATAAATAAGAAAAAGGTGTGTACGTGTGGTCTTAATCTAAGTGTTAACACATTGGGTAGAAATGTGATGTCCCCTAAATTTACAGCGGACACGTAAAACAGATGAGATAAGTTGCAGGGTCTGGGTACCACATGGGGATGCTGGGATCCAGGCAAATGCCCTTGTTCCTCCAGACAAGCTAAAGTATCTCTAAAAAGCTGGTGTGTAGTTCTACTTACAACGGTCTTATTTCCATTCTCCAAAATGTATAAATTAAAAGAACTGAATTCTCTTGGGCTCTGTTCACATTCTAGTAACCTTTAAAAAGTCTGCAGAAAAACACACTTGTCTTCAAACACTTCTTTGGCATTCGCTGCAGACACCCCAGATAATGTTCTGGTATTTCTCAACCGCTGCAGCATAATCTATAGCTACAGAATTAGAAAAGTAATCTAGAACTCGGGCCTTCTCACTTCTTCTGTTGGAATCAAAACCAAGTGTTTTTTAAGTTAGAATATTTATATTAAAATATTTTAAAATAAACATCTAAAACAACTTGGATTTGTACCAGGTTGTAAAAAATGTGCTTAATATTAAGTTATCTGTTAATATAATTTTAAAAATACAAGAAAATACATCATTATGAGATGGAAAAGGGACGTGATAAAAATTTCCTATAACTATTCAAAAAAGACATTTTAACCAGAGAGATTTAATTATCAAAAATGTTTCATTATAATACAGAAAACAAGGATTTGTTTCTCAAAAGAACGGAATCCAATAATACAAAGGTGATCTGAGTAATCCTCCCAGGATCTGTACCCAGTGTCTGGGTGTTTGTGGGAAGGCTTTTGAAATGCTTTTGACTTGACTCAGCTCTAGGCCGGGCCTAAAGCCGTGAAAATCATCAGTGCTCAAAAGGTCTTTTAGGATCAGAGAGAGAAAAGTGACCATTCCTCGTCTAGAAATGGTTCTTACATTTACAGGCACATATATCACTCTGAAAAACTAAGTCAAGAAAGAGGAAATAATAACATCTTACATATTGGACTTCGCATTTGTTGCCAGAGTTCCAGACACTCCCGGTCTAGAACATCCTTATGGTGCTGTTGCCACTGTACTTACAGAACACCTGAGCAAAGAATGACACGTCTGTGCCGGAACTGATTCCTGTCATTTGCAATCTATTAACCCAGTCCATCAGGATGATCTTTGCTTTTAAGCGGTTTATGAGAAGGATTAACATATAATGGCTTCTGCAGGAGCTCTTTAGAACTGGAAGTAGCATTAAATTGGATCCCCAACTCCCAAATCAGTATACAGCAAAACTCAAGCTTTAGATATTATTCAAACCAAAGATGCAAAGGAAGAAATGTTGTTTATTTGAGAGAGAAATGGTGGAGGTGGGGGCAAAGGAGGGCCAGTTGTTCAATTTTCAACATCATTGTTAGTGAAGCCAAGAATATACTGCTGACCCAGGCATGATATACTGTGCAGAGATTTCCAGCAATCCAAAGTCATCTGAGCCAAACCAGGAGAAAAATAGTATTAAAATAATTAAGTCAGACTGTAACTATAACTTTCTTATCTGAGACTCAAAATGCATATTTGCATAAAGGCAGACTATACAACTTTACATTGAAACAAGTTTTAAACCCAGGGAATTTTTTTTACCTATCTAAAGTTATCCAAAGAAAAGGTTGTGTTTTATGTGATAGGTCATTAGTCAAAGGCCAATCGGACATGGATCATGATGGACTGGAACCTGTTGCTAGCTAGGGGGCAGTATTGTTGTCTTCCAAAGGTCGATAGAATTACTTTTTTGATTGGCTTTTTCTTTGAACCATTTCCCAAACATGTAAAACTAGATTCAAATGACTTTATTAGTATCATTGTCTGAACCATCCCTGGATATAACTGGGACATTTTGTAGGCTTGCTCCTTAGTGACACCCTTAGAAAGTTTGCGCTCTTTGGTTCAACCTTGAAATTACCAAACTGAAGAAAAACGACTTTTGTAAAAACATGAACCCAACTGAAATACTGTGAAATCAGATCATTTAATTGTTTGAGGTCATGTTTAAAAAAAAAAATCCTGCACTCTGTGAACACCAAGAAGGACTTTTCTTTCTCTCCAACTCACATTTGAATAAAGCAATAAATATCAACATTTTCTGTGTTTCCAAGAAATCTACTGTGGCACAGGGTTGAGAGTCCAGGCTGTGCTCATTCACCTTATTCACAGCAAAGGCTGATGGGAGCAAAGGAGTGTCCACCCACGTGAAGGTTTTATTGCATTAGTCCATCATACCCCATGAAACATCATTAATTTTAAGCTAGGTTTTAAAAAGTAAACCTCAAATAAGTATAGTTCCTTTTGTGAAAAAAAATGTATGATCTGCTTTCTAATAGTAGAGAAGATAGATTACTTTCTGAAGAAGTAATTTCATTTCATACTATTTCTACCAGGTTTAGCAGAGAAAAATCTTTTTGTTGTGTTCTTAGAACGATCTAGGTATCAATCAATAGTGCCCTTCTAGCAATAGCTTGGGCAGCATCAGGTGCCTTTGTTACTTTTGTAAGGATTTCCAAAGCTTGCATTCACCTGGAATGTAACAGTGTCAATCATGCCCCTGGGTATGGCGATGCAAACATGAGCCCACCCACCCTTTTTAAAGAAAAGGCTCACATGAGCCCCGCCCCTTCCCCTTCTCTCTCTGCTCCCTTCTGCCCCTATCTCTGCTGCTGTAATAAACTCTTGTGTGGTACTCCTGGTGATGAGATTCCAATCACTCGATGCGTGCAAAAAACTAACAACTTTTTGCTACTCTCACTGCTCATTTGAATCTTTATAAATCTAAAATCTCAGATTTTTAAGGCTGGAGTTCATGCAGGGTAATTTGGCCTGCCTCTCCTACCAACCCTTTTTTTTTTTTTTTTTTTTTTAATAGTGAAGACCTCTAGAATTCATGAACCAAACAAAATGGTCAGTGACCATGCAAGAAATATATAACATCAATAATGTGATCCTTAACTAGACTCTTTCAATCATGTGGTCTGGGGCCTTGGCAAGTGGCTTAGTAGGCAAAGTGCTTGCTATGCAAACATGAAAACTCAGTTCAAATTCCCAGAACCAACAGAAATCTGGTACTGTGTGTCCGTAACCTGTGTGCTAGGGGTGGGGTGGGAAGAAGTGACTGAGACAGGCTGAGCACTGGGTTTGTTGGCCAATAGTCTAACTGAAACAGCAAACTTTAGGCTCACAGAGAGGGAAAAAGAGCAAGCTACTAAACCTGATGACTGGACTTGAATCCTAGGAACTCACATTGTGGAAGAGAACCGACATCTGGTGTCCTCTGACCTCCACACACATTCTATGGTATGCTAGCACCCACATGTGCAAACATACACACACACGTGACACAAGAAATATTTTAAATTCAAATAAGTAAATATGATGGAAATCTATTAAGGAAGACATTCAGGTGTCTTCTGTCTTCCATACATGCGTGCATGGATGTGTGTACATGCGTATATACAAACACACACAAACATTGCCCCACCACCACATACACTTAGCCTATAGTCTGACACCTTCATCAAAAAGAGTATTATTAATATTGATTGTTTTATTATCTGTGATTGACTTTAAAATATTTGAAGGTGGACTTCAAAGTGATGAGTTCTGTTAATCCACAGCTGTATCTTAAGGCTGTAAGATTGAAGTCACCCAATCAGTAATGATTGGTTGATGTAGAAACCATACTGATCAAGAGACTATAAGACATTATTACAAGATGTGGGAGGATACCTCTTATATTCTACAATCTTTTTATCTGAGAGTAGAACATATAAGTAATTTGATTTATGAATAAAACTTTGAGATGTCATTATCTAGAGTAAGTTATGAAAGACCATGACTTCTGTTTTGCTAGCAAACTGATGTTGTCTTTTAGGCTGGCTGATGTTGATGAGGCAAACTCCATGTTGAGAAGATCACATGGCAAGGAACTGAAGGCAGCCAGCAGTCAGAACAAGACTAAGATCCTCCTCCAACCACCTACAAAGAGCTTAATCTTCCAGAGAACCCCTGAGATGAGTAAGGGAAGAAACTCATGCTGCCTGAATTGAGCTGTGACAATGACAGACCCCTGGTCTGTAACTTGTGAAAGGCCTTTTGACCCAGAAGACCCATGTCTGGATTCCTGGACCACTGAAGCTGTGAGACAATGATTGTTCTAAGTTATTAGGTTTGGTAGATAATTTGTTGTGCAATAGCAGCTGATTAATATACAAAGGCACAGGGATCAATTTTAATTGGTAGCCATTGATTTAGTTAACTTACAGCTTATAAATTTGACGGTTTGAGGATTATCTCAGTAAAATTACTTTAAGATACATATGAGATCACTTGTTTGGGAGGATAAGTTATAACTGAAACACATGGAGAGATGGTGGGCAATAAAGTACCTCTGCCCTGGAGCATGAGAAACCTAAGAAGTAAGCTCCAGGTTCATTCCAGCTAATGGTCCCCTATTCTCAGGCTTGGGTTTGGACACAACATAGAAGGCTTGTGGGGTGTGACTGACTAAGCTAACTAAGATTTACTGTTGGACTTTGCGACCTTTGTGAAGGTAAAACTTTGACACAAGTTCCTTGTTGAAGGAGTCTGATGTACTTCTCTGAATGTCACACAAGTAATTGCTTATTTGTGAGGCTGACTTCAGTCAAAGAACTGCTTCTATTGTCACATCCCATTTTGCTGTTGGCCGTCTTCTAAGAGAGGCTAAAGATGTCAGCCTAAAAGAACTTTTCAGTGTAAATAACCAAGTTGACTTGGGCCATTCTGCAGCAGGGCTGACGAGCCAAGGAGTTAAACCAGCAGAGAAATTGAAGAAAGCCCTATGAGAGAAAGAGGCCTGCAGTAGCCTCTGGCTTTTGCCTTTATTAGGACACATTAGCTAAACTGTTCCTTCAACTGAGTTGCTACCTCAGAGACATAGTGTGACTGGCCATTCTCTTACCCAGAAACCTTTCCTAGCCTTCTACTTTGCAAGGGCTAGGACTCATTACAGGGTTTTGGCTGTAGTGAGATTATGCTGGTAGTGCAAATATTTGTCCCTCCTATGGGTTTAATAAAAGCTGATTGGCTAAAGGCAAACAGGAAGTGTGGGCAGGGCTACCAGGCTAAGAAAACTGAGGAACATCTCAGAGCAGATACATAAGCCAGACACAGATGCCAGAGTTGCTGGAGCTGCTAGGAGATGCAGAGGAAATGCTGCTCTGAGAAGGTACCAAGCCACACGGCTGAACAAGATGGGTTAGACTGAGAGCTCTAGCAAGTTATATGCCTGGGCCCTAGGAAATCAGCTTAAAAATAATAGAAGCCTTTGTGAGATTCTGTGACTCCAGGGGACTGCGAAACTGTGGGTGTGCAGGGCCAAACCTTGAGGGTAGGCCTGGGAAGTCCAGGCCAGAACCATTTACAACATTTGGCAACTCTGTTTTCTACTCACCATTGTTAATGAAATTGGAAAACTTCTGAAAATATGGCCATTTCTGTACGTTCTTGCCTACCTATCATCATTAATTCCAATCCACCTGAATAATCTCCCCGTGCATAGCTTTGGCAGTGTTTAGTGTATCTGGGGTCGTTGGTTACAAAGACAAGAAAACACAGCTTTTATATGATCTTCTATATGATGTCATAGAATTGAGCTTCATATAAAGAACTTGAGTGACTGAGAAAGGAGAGGTCATGGAGAAGAGACCTGAGGTACCTCAGTTGATGGCAACAAAATGGGAGCCATGATTCTTTCCTCTGTACAATATGCTATATAATAGCTTGTGGGGTGAGGGAAGGCTTTCAGACCTGGGAAGCAACAGCCCCTTGCTGGGCTCCTAGAGGTGGAGATGTCTTGGGAGACTGTCCAACCAGTTAGAGCCTCTTAGCTAAGGCTCATCGAAAGTGTTAGTTCCCTCTTAAACTACCCCAAGGTGACTAGGAGCTGTCCTTATCCAATTTCACCCCCTTCCCCACTGTTATTCAAACCACAAAGTCCTAAACTGCTCAGTCTGTCTCTCTAGGTCTTCAGGAAAGGCCCAGTAGAGACTGTGGGACAAACCTTCCTGTCACTCTTATCTCTTCCCTTTGACTATAACCTAACTAACCATTTCCCATGAGTATTTCCTTACCTCGCTGTGTCCGCTTCTCTGCAGAAATGACAATCTTTCAAGGTCATTAGCCCCTCTATATCATCCCCCAGTTACCTCTCAGGACATGCTTCAGGACAAGCACTAACTTGTTGGTTCTTTGCTTCACTCAAGCCTTAAGATGATTGTAGCTACAGGGATGAGCTCAGAAAGGCTGGCAGGACTTCCTGGCTGAGTCCATCCTCAATTATGAAGTCATGAGAAAATGGACGTCTGTTTTATAGGCACAGAATTGTCCTTCCCTGGAAAACTGAGAGTTTCCCAGAGCACACCCTTCCAGACTATTAGTCTCTGACTCAAGGAGAGCTGTGTCACAGCTCTAGCCTGTAGGTGACTACCTCAAGCCAGAATCATCCCTCTCTAGTCCGTAGAGATAGAACTGACTTCTGTCCACTGGGACGCCACAATTTCTCCTTCTGCAAGGAGATGCTGTCACCATTTTACCTTCATTTCAGCCTCGCTTTGTATAAATTGATACTTCATTAATTTTTTCCTTTGAATAAGTTACAACATCAATTTGTTTATACATTAAACTAAACCATTATCATGTACTCATTAGTATATTAGTCATAATTTTACCTTATCCTGAAAATTATCTCAACGTGTTTTTAAAATCTTGTTTGTTTGCTTAGGAATCAAATGTCAGGTCTTTTGTATGTTCTCTACCACTAAATTATACCTCAAAACTTGTCTCTTTCTCCTGTTCTTCTCTTTTGCCACCACCTCTCTTCTTCTTCTTTTTTTTTAATTTTGGACCAGAAATAGAAGCCAGGATTCTCTAATGCTACATCCTACCACTGAGCTACATACTTACTTCTTATATTTTTATTTTAAAGCAGGATCACACTAAGTTAGTTACCCAGGCTGACTTTACATTCGTTTTACTTTTTATCTGGAGAAAAGGGTCTCCCTAAGTGGTCTAGGCTGGGCTTCAACTCAGTCTGTAATCCAGAAAGGCCTGGAGCTTACTCTGCTGCTGCTCAGTGTCCTGAGTAACCAACACACAATTCTGTGTAAAATACTCATTAAAAGCTTGTTTTGTGATACAGCACTAGGTAGGTGAAGGCAGTAACAGATGAATCAATCACTCATGTACTACTGGTCTATATTGCTTTTCTACCCACATTAATAATAGAAATTGCCACTTCTTTATTGCATAGACAAGTATTTGTTAAGGACACAATGAAAACACACTCCTGTCACACTCTGCTCAAAGAGAATATTACATTGTTGGGGATGAGGGTTTCAGATTTTCTCACTGGCTTGCTTGTGTACAACAGACATCACTATGCAGCAGCTGTGTAAACTTGCATGTTTGTGAATGTCCCAAGCCTCGTTTTTGATGGACCCATGCATAAGATTATAGTTAGCACTGAGTAATATTATGTAGCAGATGCCTTTGATGGCCCAACTGACATCTATTTCCTCACTCCCAAACAGAGCTCTGGGTTAATATAGAGGTCCACATTGTCTCCAGATCCAAAGCAGGGTCAGCAGGAGTGTGAGCACTGCCTGATCCTCCTCAGGATAAATAGACTATTCAGGACAGGGTGTGATGTTGATTTCTATTCCATGTTGGAAGAAAGTGTTCTCTTGTTTCACATTTTATTATTATTATTGTTTTCTTTCTCTCTTGTTGGGGGAATCAAGAAGCACAGGAATGCTGGTGGCTGCATCTTGTAAACAAGAAGCAAAACAGCCCTGGGACAGACCCTGTCTGTGACAGTTAGAAGCACAGAAGGTTCAGAGCTGCATGCCCAAAGCCAAGCCTATTGTACAGCACTGGTCCTCTGGGTTCTGTTGGTGTGAGGAGGCGCCCTCCCCTGAATCCTTACTGAGGGCTGAGTGCTGGCCAGGGAGATCTGGAAGGGTCAGTCTGTTTCCCGTACATTATGAAAGGAAAGTGCAATTTTATCATGTGACCAGCTTAAATGATTATTCCCCTGAAAACCAAAACTTGAGTGTGATTGGGACATTGGCCTTGATATTCATTGCCTGAGGCCATAATTCATTCCTGTCAAAATCAGTTTTTTTCCCTGCCAAACTGCTGAAATCATAAATTTTGAGAGCTTGGCAAAGAAGTATTTTCCCATTAGAGATAACATTTTTAGCTGTGATTTCTGCCCATTATATTATATTAAAAATAGTCAAAGTCTTGCTTCTGGTTTATAGTGTATTCTTTAAATATCTGCTCTTACCACTACAAAGTAGCATTTGCAGCTCGGGCCATCTATTGGAGTATGATAACAGGGTTGAGATCTTTTTATTTTGGGCTAAAATTTGGTGTCTTAGTTAGGGATGTATAGCTGTGATAAAACACCATGACCAAATGCAACCTGAGGAGGAAAGGGCTTATTTCATCTTACAGCTCGTAGTTCATTAGCCAGGGAAGTCAGGGCAGGAAGCCAAGGCAGGAACTTGAAGGCAAGAACTGAAACAGAGCCCATGGAGAATGCTGCTTACTGCCTTGCTCCCTGTAATTTATTCAGCCTGCCTTCTCCTATAACCAAGGCACACAGTGAGCTGAGCCTTTACACATTAATAATTAATTAAGAAATGCCCCCCCCACATGCCTATGGGTCTTTCTGATGGAAGTAGTTCTTCAGTTGAGGTTTTCTCTTCCTGAATGACTCTTTCTCATGCCAAATTGACAAAATACCAGCTAGCACTTGGCATATTAGATGTAAGCTTCCATGCATTCTTCTAAGTACAGTTTTACAAAGATGTGGACAACATATATGTGCACACACATGCACACATGCACGAGCATGCACATATATGCACATATGCCTGAGCATGCACACACGTGCACACATACATGAGCATACACACACATGAACACAGACATGAGCATGCACACACATGCTCACTTAAGATTCTTTTGGAGAACACAAAAACACACGCTCACAGGAAGGGGAAGACAAGAACTCATTAACAAGGTACAGGTCTCCTACTCTCAAAATGCTTGAAAACAACAACCAGATTTTGGGACATGCAACCAGACAAGGAAGTTCATCCAAAGTGACACCCCCTTTTTATTCTGAAGTTTCTGGAATAGAGAGACTAACTGGCAAATATTTAAAGCTTGGAAAAATGGCAAAAATTGCTGTTTTATAAATGAAGTCATGGGACAGATGATTGTGTGCTTTTTATGACAATCTGTTTTATCTCCTGAGAAGAATTCTAGACCCACTCTGACTTGGCATGACCACTCAAGCAGAGCTCTGGTGTGTCCCAGTAATGTACAGAAAAAAACCAGGGTCCATTGTCTGTTTGGTCTCTAGAATCACCTTTCATTGGGCCATCAATATTGGGCTTAAGTCTGAGTCCTGCTTAAGATTAAACATAAAATCAGGTCTGCTGGCACAATTCATTAAAAGACAATTTGCCTGTGGTAGCTACTTAATGTATCTGCAGTATATTTTCACCATAGACAACAATCAATGGAAATGATTGCTGTAGGTCCACAGGGCAGCAGTTGGGAAGCCTGGGCAAAGGGTAGGTGGTGCAGAGCCTGTCTCTTGCCATCGGAAGCTGGCCTGCATCGGTTGTACCCAGGGGGCCCACAGCTCCTTTCCAGGCCTATGTGCTTGACCCATTGCCTTGATCTTGTCCTCCTCCTACCTGGCTCCTGTCTTTCTCTGAGAAGAGACAACTGTGGTGAGTCTTAAGCCTGTTCTGATTTTACTCTTAACTCCAATTTTAGAACCAAGGCCACCAAGTACTCACTCAAGCTGAGCGAAGTTTCATCATCTGCTTCCAACTGAAAAGACCAAGGCTGCCACATTGTTGTTTTCTCTGTATATTCTGCCCATATAAAACAGAGTTGGACCCTCTTACCATAATGAGTGGTCCAGGGCAGGTGAGTGTGGATTCAGACCCTTTCTGCCCCTAAAGGCTGAATCTACCCTCTTGAGTCTACTCTATAGACATGAGAAGATCCTACTCTTAAACATTGGGAATTCCTTGACTGTAACTGATCAGCTAGTGTCACCATTATTATCTCTATTGTAAAGGTGAAGGTGGTGGTGGCTCGTTGAGGTGGTTCAGCATGCCAGCGACAACATCTGGCTGGTTCTAACCTCCTATCTCTGACCAACTATGGAGCCCAAACCCCTAATCTTTTTCATGGTAATTTTCTAACTGTATGGAGGTCCTATAAAAATGGAGATTCTTTCTTCACATCTCAAGATTCCACTCAGGTCTCAGGGTCTTTGTGCTCTTTTCTTACAGTCAAGTTCTGTCCCAAGCCTACTGCTTTTCTGCCACATTGAGGTGATAGCCTTGTGGGTTCCACTATTACATCACACCAATGCCCACTGAATTCATACACAGGGAGATCTCCACACAAGAGCAAGACACCTTAGTTCTTGGGATCAGACCTTGAAAAGAAACAGCACTCAGGGAGGGTGTGAGGAGTGCCGCAGCTCTCCCTTCATGAACAACATTGTTTGCTTTGCCAAAACAGACATCTTGGGTGGTTGAAACAACCAGCTTTATTTGCTTAACCAATGGACCAGCTCATTACTAGGATGTCAAATGCCTGTAAAACAGCAAAATGAATGAAGGTCATACTCCTTCCCTTCTGGGAACATACATGGAGAGATGAGGGAAATGGTGCACATATTTTTACTCCTAGAGAAGCCAAAATGGTTCATTGTTATTCATATTTCTCTGGCTTTGCCAGTGAGACACAGCATCTAAGTATAATACTGTAGGAAGCCATGAAACCAAATTTTTGAATTTTCCCCAAGAATTTCATTTTTAATAATATAAAAAAATCACCAAGATCATGTGTTCCATAAAAATAAATGAATGTTTTCCCTCTCGAACCAATAAAGTAAATGAAAACTGGAAGCCACCTAATGCTAAGGGTGTAGCTTATGCAGGCTGCCTGAAAGACTTGGAAAATAAGTTATTGTACTTTTGCTGGTGGGAGAAACTGAGGAAGCACATGTCCAGATGTGGCTGTGGAAAGGTATCTGCCAGCTTTTCTTATTTGGTCTCATTGTGATCTCTGGAGGATTGGAGCAAAGCCCAGAGCCTGGAGGGTGGTAAGTTCCAGCCCCACCTACATGTCCAGCTTCTTTTCCAGCTGGCCCTTCTTGTCTCTGAGGACCTGTGGTCCTTCAGAAGGTCATGGTGTTGCATACCTTGGCTCATGAGTTCCCGCTCCCTGACACACTGGCCATCTCCTTTCCCACACACCAACTGCCCATTCATCCATCGCTCACTCATCACTGCAGGCTGCTCCAGGCTGTCCTAGCTGCATTCTCAGGCCCTCCTGTCACACTTTCATATCCAGACATTTATGTGTCTTTGGTATTCATGGATCAGGCCAGCTCCTCATCTCCCACCAAAACAAAACAGAGAACGTTTTGAAAGCTGGATTCTGTTTAATTTATCTTTAGTTTCCCAGGATGGATCACATTGCCAGGCAGAGAATAAATGCTCATTAAATGCTTGTTGAAGGGATAAGTGGATAAACCAGCAGACTTAGAGCAATGTGAGAAAAATAAAAACAAAACAGCGATGACGCCTTGAACCTCCTTTGCTCTCCACAGGAAGCCGAGGGAAGGAACAGAGGGAAGAGGCCCACTCAGCCTTGCGGCCAGTGTTTCCCAGGGGCCACATCTAGGCCTAAGGAATGTCAACACTGGAACTATACTTCAGATTCCTTTCAATGATAAATAACTTCTCCTTCCATTAAAACCAGGAGGAAGGAAAACTGACCGTCACTTTGGGAAAGTGATTTGTGCTGTACTGCCAGGGAACATGTTTGTGGCTGTCATGGGTATTTGGGCAAAGGCTTTACCCAGAAGGCTAGGATCGCTTACAGCCTCTCCCATTTGAAAGAAGATTTTTTTTTAAGGCTTTTCTCACTTGGAGAGGAAGAATAACACCTGATAGGCACTGTCCCACCGCTCCCTGCTTTGTCTTGAATGACAAAATGCAGGCTTTGGCCACACTGCCCCTTAGTGCTCCAGAACAAAGGCTGGAAATTGAATCTCTGTCCTATGGCCACTGCAGGCGTCAGCCTCCCCACCAGGGGGCTGGAGCCCGCCATCTTGACTTATCTACCCAGGCCTCTGTGAAAGGGGGCTGTCTCAACCTAACGGGCTGTCACTGCTGGCTTTGTTCGATTAGGTAGAAGTGTTATCTTCTCCTCACACAAGGTCTGGGTGACCTAGGAGCTTTCAATGTGGGAAAGTAGGAAGCTGAGAATGCTTTATAAGATGGGGCTGGAAAGACAGTATTATATTTGCACTTTTTTTCTTTTCAGCACCATATGTGTGGTGTCAGTGAAGAGATGTGGAGCTGAGGTTCAGGAGAAATGCGAAGAAGGATAGGTTTAATCTTCACAGAGCCTGGTCTGCCTTATGTATAGCTTTGTACATATAGCTTCATTTAATCACAGAAAGCCGGGAGCCTTGTGGCACTGCCATATGCTTGCACAAAAGAAAACACTGAGTGACAGAGAGCTAAGGATAAGGAGACTGTCCAAGGCATTCGGTAGGTACAGGACCAGGGGGCCAACATGGTATGCTTCTGGAGCAGGAAGATTTTATTAGAACAGTTTGAAATCAATGCAGCTCATATTTCCTGCATGGTTTTCTGTCAGGCCAGCACCAGATTTAATCTTTATAAGATTTTCATGGGAAACTTTTTGGGGAAACTGAGACTTAAAGCAGTTGTACAGTGTGGCCAAAGTTAGAAGCTGAAAATTTGTGCAGTTAGAACTCAAACCCCGGGGGTAGCTAGGATTGTAGTTGGTCCTGAGGCAGTGAGGAATGCACGATCGCTAGACAGGAACTCTCAAAATTGAGCAACAGGAGGAACCTGCTTCTGCTGGCCACAGAGCTTCAAGAGAAAACAAAGAATGAGACTGTCTACTCGGCAAGTATATTATTAGGATAATGAAGCCCTCACTGAGATGCCATGTTAGGTAAGGCAGAAACCACAGGGCTTCCCAGGATAAGGAAGGGGCTGGGAAAGTGAGAGGACAGGCCTGGGCACAGATGAAAGCACTTCCTGTTGGCGCTTGGCAAGCTCCCCATCCCATTTCCACTTTCTTCCCTGATGCTGAGGTGAGTGCAGGCTCCCAGATGTCAGAAGAGTTTATGCTTCCCAGCTGTGGAGGAAAGCATTCTTTGACACTACTATTCTTGAAGGGGGCTGTTTCAATTCATGTGTTGCTTGTAACCAATAAAATGTAGAAGGGACGCAGGTTTCTGAAAGATCTTCAGAAGTCAGCCTGTTTCCTGGGTCACTTGCTCTCCAAACTTAGAGCCTCAATGTGAGAATTCTGAATGCTGCTGCAGCGCTGTGCTGTGAGGAGACACAGATCCCATGGAGTTCAACAGACCTAAATGAGGTCTGAACCCAGAGGTATTAGTAACTACTAGGTATGAGAGAGCATGTTTCCAAATGATTCTAGAGCACAGTGCTGTAACTGTGGACCCCCAAGCCTACCTCTGTGTTCTCACGGGGACACTCTAGACATCTTGCAGCAGCTGCAGGCTCAGCTATTGTACATTATCAAAAATCTCCATGGTGCAGATTTCATGATCACAAATAAATAGGTTGTTCTGGGTTGTTAGTACATCAGTAGCTACCAAATTCCAAGCTAAAGTCTCACTGGTAGGTAAATAACTTGGGTTGGAAACACAGGGCTGCAGACCCTCCTCCGCTGGCTTTACACAGTTATCTTAGTGGCATCCTTTGAAACAGGCATTTTTGGCCACACAGTTGAATCAGCTACCTTATCAATATCTATCCCAACCCAGCCCCTTGGTTCTAATCTGTCCCCTTTCCATCCTTCAATTGTAGCTGACAGCCTTACCCTCCCCCTCCCGTCATTTCCCATTTGGATGGCAAATGCCTTTCAGTCCTCTTAGCCTCCAGGGCACAAGTTTCCTGTGAACTCTGGAGCCATTTATGTAGTTAGCCAGACCCCTGGGAGTAGCTCTGGGCTCCTGCAGTCTGGCCTTTTGTGAAAGTTGCCTGGTATGAAACAGCCTTAGCAGATACCTACTGGTGCAATTTCAGGTTGTTAAAATGCTTCAAAGAGCTAGGTGAACTCATTTCTCCTACATTGATGCCTGGTAGGAAGTCTTTCCTTCTTGGGGTGAGTTCATTATGGTACCCCAGTGCTAATTCACTTTTAGCAAACAAGTAGCTCACAAGTAGAGATTAAAGCTGAGAGCCCAGATCAGGTTCCTCTTGCTCTTTTCTGAATTGACCCTGAAGTTTAACATCTACACAGTATGGTGTACAAGTCAGATTTCAGCTCTGCTTTTCTCTGTCTCCTCTGCTTACCAGTTAGAGCCCTCATGTAACCCTCTGAGCTCCATTCTCCTTATCTGCAGGATGCAGATCATATTCCTCCACAGACTGACTGTGAGGGCGGAATAAGATAACATCCGTAGCCAAAATGGATAGAAATTTTGCTAGTTAGAAGACAGACTCTAAAATCTTAGGATTTCTATTCCGTTTGTTACAATTTGTGCTTATCTTTCAACTTATCATCAAATCCCATTGACTCCACCTTCCAAGTAAAGCTCCACACAGTTCTTGCCACGTCTGCTGTCAATCACCTGATGTACTGGTTGTTTTTGTCATTTTGACACAAATTAGAGTCACCTGGGAAGAGGAGACTCTACTGAGGAATTGTCTCCATGGCATTTTCTTAATTAAGTATTCATTTGGAAAAGCCCAGTCTCCTGTGGCTGGTGCCATCCCTGGGCAGAAGGTCCTGCGTTGTATAAGAAAGCAGACTGAGCAAGTCATGAGCTGCAAGTCAGTAAGCAGAGTTCCTTCATAGTATCCGCTTCACTTCTTGCCTCTAGGTCCTTCCCCAACTTCCGTCAGTGATGAACTGTTACCCAGAAGTATAAGGTGAAATAAACCCATTGCTTCCCAAGTAGCCTTTGGTCATGGTGTTTGTGACGGTAACAGGAAGTATACTAAAATAGCTGGTATCCCCTAATCTGGTCTCCTGATTTCATCCTGGATGCCTTCTGGCTTCCCATCCTTGCAACAGCAGGAATAACCCTATTACATTGTCTCCTGTCTTTTCTAGGTCTTGTTGAGTCTGAAAGCTCCCAACAACCACAGATAGACTGTTTCAGGACACAAAACATAGACAGTCTTGGCTTTAAGAAGGTCTATGATTTTATTTATTTATTTTTTTGACCCCAGAATTTTGAGGCTCAGATCTTGAGACCTGGCAGCTCTAACAAATTAGGTTTGGCCATTATCCTTTAATAGGCCAGTTAAAGAGACTTCTAATACCGAAAAGCATAGAGAGAAAATTAATCCCATGTAAGCACGCTGGGAAAAGAGATGAATAACAAAATGATCCAGTGACTCTGAAATGTATCTTCAGATTTAAGTAGAGAGAAAGAAGTGTGAATAACTAAGCAGTCTTCAAGGTATGGTCCTGCCCATCACTGACCCACCCTTATCTTGGCTCTAGTCTCTCCTGCAAGGTGGTCTAATGTCAGAACTGTGAACTATCCTCCTGGGAGGCATTCATCCTCTGAATGGCTACAAGCAAGCTTCAGTCATGAGGAAGGCCTGGAGAAATCCAGTTCATTGGGCTCACTGTCCCAACTTCCCAGCATCTGAACAAGTGTCTTTCCTTCAAATATCTTTGATTCTGGTAGAACACTTGCAATTACGATGATGTAGAGGCAATGCACACACAGTAGAAACCATCCTGTCTTTGCACACTGAGCTTTCATATTCTCCCAGGCTAGATGACTGTTGTAAGATCTCTCTTGATGCTGAGTTACTACTCCGTCATGGCTCTCGGTCAGCCATGTGATCACAAAGGATATGAAGACATGTAGTATGCTGCACACAATTTAGTAAACGAACCAAAGTGTTTAAAACTCTGTTTTAAAATAGATTTTGTGTTAGATGTCAAATGCATTTTCAGTTTAATGTTTTTCATTTATGATGGGTTTAAAGAAGAGGCAGCTCGTAAGGAGTCAAGGGAAGCATCTGTATGATTTGGGAAGCCCAGGGCAAAATTAAAGTGCGAGATGGAAGCTGGGCACTGGTGTTGCATGCCTTTAATCCCACAACTCAGGAGGCAGGGGCAGGGGTATCTCAGAGTTCAAGGCTAGCCTGATCTGCAGACTGACTTCCAGGACAGCCAGGGACATACAGAGAAACCCTGTCTTGAAAAGAAAAAAGAAAAAAGTGTGAGGTGGAGCCTTTGATAAAATTTATTCAAATTACCAAGATGCAACAGGACAGCAGAAAATCAATAAGGAGATCTTCTGAGTCAGGGACCCTGTGTGACACCCAAGCAAATGTACACCACAATGCTATTCTGATCCTGTTCAAACTCCACTTTTGTCCCATGGGTCCTGGAAATCAATTTTAGGAGATGTGTGCCTGCATAGCATATGAAATATGAAAGTCAGTGCGAGTGCCCTCAGAAACCAGAGATGTTGGATTCCCTTTGGGACTCAAGTTACATACAAACAGTTGAGATGGCCCAGCTGGGGTACTGGATACAGAGCTAGGGTACTCTGGAAAAGGAGCAAGCATTCTTAACCGCTGAGCCTCTCTTGGTTGGTCCGGGAAAGGAAGCCTTGGAAAGTACTAGATGGTGCAGTTTTCGTACTCGTGGGATAAACTACACTTTCAAACAAGCCTACCAGCTTCTTTCATCCTTGGCTCCGCAGGAGCGTCCAGAGTCAAGAGACTCTGGCTCTGCGCTCAGGCGGTCCCAGTGCTGCCACCTACAGGAAGTACGGTGCGGAGCACACCGCTCTCCAGTCCTGGGGCTCTGTGAAGCAGCAACTTGCCTGTCCAGGTCATGAATGCCTCATTTTCTTAAGCATTGTGTAATGTTCCTAGGCACAGCAGTGAGAAACGAACTCATTTCTAAATAGTATTTCTAAAGGGGGAGAGAGCATTAAAAAGTAAAGAAGTCAAAGAACATACAGCAAAAAAAATGTACCCTACAGACCACCTCTGTGAGTGGTATTTTAATTATTGTATTTAAACCACAGAAAAGATATCACCACTTCTACCCTCTTCACTTCAAAGCAGGTTAAAGAGCCCCAAACACTAATGTTTAAAATCAGGTCACTCCAATTCTGATGTCCATATATGTCACAACACCTGAACTGGCAAACTATTTCTCTATCCTTCCTGGTGTGAGAGAGCATCCCTTAGATAAGACAGTCACAGAGAGTTTCCACCTGCCTTCTGAGGTGACCCACCCTAGCTTTAAAGCCCAGACACCTCAGATAAAGGCCTTATAGCAGAGAACTTCACTTTCATAAGTGCATCTGTACCCTTTTGTAGTATAAGGCATTTTTCTTAACCTCATTAGGAAGCAGTGACTTCTAGCAACTCTTTTCTGACTCAGTGGATCTCAGTGAAGTCTGGGACTCCTTTGGAACAGCCATCCAGCAAAAGCACCCTGTGTTTAAGGAACTGGAAAGTCTGTAGGTTACTTTGACTCATCAAAAGAGGCTTTAAAGCTTGCACAATTGTTATGCTATTGTTTCCTAATGCACTGAGAATCAAGAAACTACATATCCATTAGAAAAGCAAAACCCCAAACACCTTACCTGTTGTATTATGATTCTGGCCTGTACTTTATGGTCTAGCCCTGAGGTTCTGACCTGCAGTCTCACAGAAACACATACAGTCCCACAGAAACGCATAGACGCTTACATTAATTTTATGCTGATCAGCCTTAGGGCCCAGGCATATAACTTGCTAACTCTCAATTCTTAAATAACCCATGATTCTTATCCTGTTCAGCTACGCAGCTTGGTACCTTTTCTTTGAGCAGCATTTCAGCTTATTTCCTCTCTGTGTGTGATCTTCTGGCATTTCTGTGGCGTCTGCACACTGGCCATTCTCTGGCATCTCTGCTTTGCTCTGCCTGTTCCCAGAGTTTTCTTAGTCTGGTAGCCCTGCCCATACTTCCTGTCTGCCTTTGGCCAATTAACAACTTTATTAAACCAGTAGGTGGGACAATTATTTACAATGGAACAGAATACAACCCCACTACACCTACCAGTTAGAGCACTGAACTGAACAGAGCATTTTGTTTTTACTCACAGGCTGGACAATAAGGTGTCATCTCTATGGGACTCTGACCCACAGCAATACCAACTTCAGAGCACTGCACTGTTAAAGACTATTTTAAACTCTAAGTGAAAGGCATGACTTATCCCTAATCAAAGAAAAGTATCTAATTAAATTCCAGTTTTTGTTTTGTAAACCCACCCATTGCCTCTGGGGAATTGAGGCTATAGCAGAGGTCCAGTGACCCACTTTAAAACCCATAAGCACATTCTCACCTCACTTAGTGCCTGGGGTGGGGGGTTAGGTGGGAGGTTTCCATTGATGCTAAGACTGATCAGGGCTCCTGGTACTAAAGAGCAAAGGGTGACATTCTCTCAGCTGATACAAGCACTTGTCCCATGCCCAGGGGGCAAGTTATTTCTAGCAGTAAAGAACAAAGTGACCTATAAATAGACTGCCATTTACTTGTTTGTTTTGTCTGGGGTCCATTTAATTGCATCTGTTAGTAGGCAAGAGCTAATGTCCAGCCATTATGTCCATCATAAACCTCTCTTGGGATGAGAAATGCAATAGAATTAGATTTTTCCCTTTGAATTGATTTTTTTCTTTCTCCTGTATCAATTACAATATGCAGTAAAGGTGTTGGTTTCTCTCCAAGTCCTTCTTATTTCCACTAATAAAATACATATATAGCTATACACTTAGAAGCTTTATAATATGCCCAAGACAATATATACTCTCAAAGTAGAGTAGTGGAGAGTATACAAGGCTGATGATTAGAGTCATGTGAACCAAAGAACGGCCTGCAGGGGATGCAGCACGTGCACACACACCACACACACACACACACACACACACACACACACACACACACACACACACACGCTTTTCCTGGATGTGTGAATTTACATACTTGAATGGCCTCAGGATGGATTGCTTGGTTTGCCCAGCAAAGCGTTACATTAGTCACATGATGCTATTACATAGCCCTATTATTAACATGAGTCCTATACTGATGATACATTATTATTTTTTTAATTGATACATTATTTTTATAGATTTATGTTGTCAATGATATCTGGCTAGCCAACAGTTGATTAGCTTTCACTATGAGTTGGCTTCACAAAGAAAGGAGAAAGCTATTTTTCCACAACTGAAGTTGTAAAAGTTCTGGGAAAAAGCTGAGGTCAACCTGGAACAATGAATGTGATCGAAGAGATGAGAGCCTATGGCTGAGCTTGGACCACATCAGTTACCCATTTGCCAAAGTGTGCAGACAGAATGGGGAGTTTTATGATGGGCAGTCCTCAGTGAAACCACATTTTGAGTGATATTTCACCAAAAGGATGCTTGTCATTTGGGAGATCATGTCCATCATAGCCCTGGGCAAGCTGTCTAATTTATTTGACTTTTAGATGGCTTAAATAATGAAAGAGTTGAGTTAGATGCTTTTATACTCTAAAGTCTCTAGTTTTTTGTTTATATATATTTTACATATATATATGTATGTATAATTTAGAAATCCATTTCATGTTTAAACAGAAGAAGTGAAACCATTTTGCTCTCATATTTGATGGGGAAACAGGCTCAGAAAAGCAAATCAACTTGTCTTAAGCCTTTAGACCACTGAGGGAAAAACTAGGATAAGATGATGGTACACCGACGGCACACTTGAGAATTGCCCTCAGTGCTTCCCATATTAGCGAAATCAGTTTCATTCATGCAGTAATCATCACTGGGCAGGCCAGTTGGTGCAAGACCTTATCAATTAGGCTAGAGCTGATGGAGTGGCTTAAGTGTTGGGGATTTGAGATCTATTCTTTTACTGCTTTCTGATTGATGGTGGAACTGTTAATGAATATGGTGATTATCTTTATAATGAGAGATTACTGGAAAGTGCATTTGGGAAAGAAAAAGAATTAAAGCTGAAGAAGACTGTTTTTGGGGAGAGAGTATCAGGAGAGAAAACGCAACAGGAACTGTTTTTATCTGCTCAGACACTTGATCTGATATGCCAGAGGGGACAGTGGTCAAGTACATCATTTTTTAAGATTTTCCTAATTACATATTTATACCACACAATCAATGAAGCCTAGAGAGTCAATGAGATATGTTTTATTTTTAATAAGACTTACTTAATTGTAAATTCTTGGCATCCATAAACCTCTCCAAGGTCTCATTTGGGTAATTCTATAGCACACAAAAACCAAAGGATAAAACATCTTTGATTAAGAATTAAAAAATAATGCATATCAGAGAAGTCTTCATATATGTGGCAATAAATGAGTTTAGCCTTAACAAAATAAATACGAATATTAAAATGACAACTGCAGAATTCCTAATAACAGTGCAAAGCTGGAAATTATCATTGATTATTAAGGAAAGCTATATCAACATCAGTAACTTTACATGATTATAAAGAATACTGCAGCAAATCAAAACAGCAGAATATCCACATGTTTGCTTGTGCTCTATAGGCAGTCTGTATGGTTTTTTTCCCCTTAATTCTTGTGTGATCATGGACAATGTTCTTATCTTTTGTGTTAAATATTAGCAAAATATAAAATGACACAATTATGATATCTGTCATGTGTGCTTGTTAAATGGATTTAATAAAGAGATCCTCCCCTCATCATTATATGACAATAAAACTTTCCTTAGTATTTTCCATCTCTATTTTTTGGGTAATTATTGTATTAAGTTGATAGCAATGAAAATATTATATAAAGCTTTGTATTTAGAAGTTGGAAAATTCTACATTCATGGTAAATACACACAGAGTGTGTCCATATTCATGTTAATGGTATTATGTACATTAGCCATTATATTCCTGTGGAACCAATCTCTACAACTCTTTTTTATATCTCACAAACTCGCAAAATGTGTGTTTACACAGTGTATATGTAAGTGTTCATGCCCGTGGAGATGGATGCAGGCAGAGGCCAGAAGCTGATGCCAAATGTCTTTTATTATTGTCACCTTATTTTTTTGAGACTTTCTCTTGGTAAGCCTGGGGCTTGTCATTTTGCTTAGAATGATTGTCAGCAAGTCCCCAGGAACTGCCTGGCCAACTACTGCAGAGCTGGGATATGAGTGAGTGCTGCTACACCCAGTTCTCAATGTGGAAACTGAGGATCTGAACTCAGGTTCTCATGGCTTTTCTTCACTCAGCTATCTCCCCAGGCCCCAAATGCCTTTTATGTTGCAAAGCTAGAAATACATATTTTTACATTTTATACTTATTTACTTATTGTATATGAATGTTTTGCCTTTCTGTCTATATGTGCACCTTGAGCATGCCTGTTGCTCAGGGATATCAGAAGAGGGCATTAGATTCCCTGGAACTGGAGTAACAGATGGGCATGAGCTACCAGATGGGTGGTGGGAATTGAACCAGGTCCTCTGGAAGAACAGCCAGTGCTCTTGACCACTGAGCCATCTTTTCAGCCCTGCAAGCTATAATTCTGTACTCACTAATAATTCCCTGCTTCTTCCTGCCGCAAATCCTGCAGTCTCCATGCTATGTCCGAGTAAGTCTATGATTTTGATCTTACAGATAGGTAGGTACCTCATGAGTGAGGTCAAACAGTATATGTTATTGTGAAATTGGTTTCTTCCACTTAGCATAATGTCTCATGTTTCATCCATGTTGCAGCACAAAACAGAATTGGGAAAAAGTTCTCGACTAACTAACAGGGAATAGAGGGTGACGAGAATTTCCCCTCATTCAGGTAAGCAGAGGCCAAGCTTAGATTACACTTCATGGCACCAAGTCTCAATGTCCTTCTTACCCTTAATATATCCCCTAGGCTTTTCTTTCCATAACAGAAAATGGATGTTGAAGCCCAGACACTTATCATGGCTGCATTCTAGCCATTGGCAAGGAGGAAAAGAAGATAGGTGAATGTACCTTTCCGTTAATGGCACTTTATATTGCTGTTTCACTGGTTAGAAGTTAAACATGGGAGCAGTATGAATTGGGGTGATTAGTATGATCATAAAGAGTATGATCTTTATTGTTCATACCTCAGAAGCACTGCACAAATGATGGCTTCTATATTGAGGGAAAAGGGAAGAGCTAAAATTGAATGATCGTCAGGAGAGTTGTCTGACTTACAATACTGAGTAGCATCTGGTGGCATACTTACAACCCTGGCAGGTAGTGTGGGATTGATTTTCTCTAGATCTACAGCCAAAAGTGCCTAATAATTTCAAAAGGATAGTGGTTTTCTCTCCTCTGCACATGAGATTGACAGGGTGTAGTTAGTGAAAGCTAGACCAACAGGAGCAAGCTGATTCTGATTGGTCCTCATCTATTGTCAATCCCTTACTCCCTCGAGATGGAGTTACAGTTTTGGTTAAAAGAAAGCTGGAGTTAGTTACATTCATTTTGCAAAGTAACTTTTAGGGAGAGAGTAGAAAGGACCCTTTCTCAAAGCAAGTCCCTTATAGTGTATTCATACATAGAAGTATTTTAGTTTTTTTTTTTTAATTACAAGTATTCTAACAATACTAACTTTATTTTGTTTGTCAAACTGGTGAATGTGTGACCTTTAACCTCATTGATTTAGCTCATAGGCATTTTAGTGAGCAGGCCCCCATGTGTCCCAGCGTACCTTTCTATATCATTTGTAATGATCCTCCCCCTTCCCCCTTCCAGGAGGCAATGGTGGAGGTGGGGACTGAGATAAGTCAGGGCCAGGCAGCGAAGAAATAGTATTTATCAAAGTATTGATTCAAACTGTAAAACTAAATACATGAAGCAGTGGCTTTGTTACTGCAGGGCAACAGGTGTTTTAAAAAGTCTTGGTATTAGCAGTTTTATCTCAAAGCTTTGCTTTATAAATGGGCATGCTATGAATGCAGTCCTCAGGGTTACAAGAGATGGGGCAAATGATTCTGTGCAAAGGGATGAGGTTAATAATTGAATAATTCAGTTTTAATAATTTTCTTGTCATAGTTCCCACTGCCTCCACAACAACAACAACAACAACAATAACAACAACAAAAAGTAATTTTGAAGCCTCTGACATTTGGAGACAACAGAAAATCCTGTTGCTATAATCTATAGAACAACTCATGGCTTCAATGGGACCCAGCTCCTCTGAAAGATGACAACCCAAGAAGTCCCTTAGTTCATCTGGAAGGACAGCATAGTTCCTTCATGCTGTAGTTTAGTGACCTAAGAATAAATTCCCTGTAACATTGGACCTCAATCATAGCCTGTTTCTTATGGTGTCATGTAACCCATACCTTTGGGCCCAGTTGGGTCCCATTGTGTCAACTCTGTAGCTTTAATTTGCATCATATCTAAAATATCCCATGGCCTTTTCCTGTAATTCTGATGACTCACAGTCTAAGAGAGCAGATCATCTGTAATGGAAAGCGCCATGCTCACAGGCCAGCAGAACTCTGATAATGGGCTCTGCCACTATTGAGCCATGTGGCCCTGGCAAGTCATGTTTCTCTCAGCTCCTCATCTTATTACCCTTGAACCACAGGGCCTCATGTGTGTCCGGTAAGTACTCTACCACTGAGCTACACTCACAACATAGAAAGAGAGAAGGAATCCATTCATGTGTTCTCCAAGACCTCTTGTGCCAAACCAAAACAAAACTTGACAGTAACACTTTCAGTTTCATCCTAGCAAGAATCAGATAGCTACCACTAAAGAGGTGTAGAAATAATGGTTTGTGTGCACACTTTATGCTATCACTCCAAAACCTTTTGAACATGAATGATCTTTCCTAACACTGACCAAATATCCAGATGACTGACCATACCTGCAAAAATAATCTCTCTTCTAAAGAAATGTAGTCTGGGTTTCAGAGAAAAAATAGGCACTTAGTTTAGGCATATTCCTTTTATGGTTCATCTAGGGTTGACATCTATGGTCTGTTTATATGTTCCTCACAGTTTTCAAGTCTGCCTTATCAGATTAGGGCCTTCATAGAACAGACCTTCACCCTTTTCAAGGATAAGGTCAAACTTGCCCAGGATGATGCCATTGATAACCGTAACCCTCATACAGGATGGACTGAGTATCCTTAGCACATCAGTGTTTGCTATAGGGTTAGGGTTAGGGTTAGGGTCCTAACCTATAGGGTCCCTTTACACTGGTTCATTTTTGAGAAGTATATCTTCGTTGTTAATGGGAAAGGGGAGTCAAGGCTATTTGGAAGTAACTTTGAAACTACTAAGTCGCACCTTTAGTGACTTTTTTAGTTCGAATTGAGATCATAGTTTGAGAGATAGGACAACACTTACATTAAGACATGACTCCTTTTTCAGCTGACCAGGTTACACATTTATTTTATGGAGCAAGAAATGAGACTTTGTAGATCTGGGCCTAGGAAAGGCCCTGAGTTCAACTCGAATCTTCGGGTCCTGTCACCCAATCATCCATGAACAATGTCACAAGCCAAACCAAAATGTTCTTCCTCCTCTTTCTCTCCTTTGGATTCCAGTGAAGATTATTTGGGAACTTGTATGGTACCATCATGCCATTACGTTAAGTATGGATGCAAAACTATATGCCTTTTAGTGCAGCCTCCCCCATCTTTCTCTCTATTCTTTACCCTTCCTGTCTCTTTTCTCCTCTCTGGGTCCCTTCTTGTTTAACCCTGCAATATTTCTGCTTGGCTTAGATAGGGAGCAGTTGGCAACTAGTCTGTGCCACTCAGGAGTGACAATGCCCATGGCTGTGAGGGGAAAGTTTGGATGGGCCTTTTGGAACTAGCCTGTTCTTTTTGTTGAAGGGGAGCCTAGTGTGAGGTGGAACACAGGAAAGAGGACTTCCGTTCTCATTCTCAGCTTCCAGTCTGATGAGAGGTTTTCCAAGTGGATTTCTGATTTGTCCCTGAGGGGAAGGTCTGGCCTCCATGATAGAAATGCCACACACATCCAGATTCCCTCCTAAATTCATCATGCACACTGAGGACATAGGCCAGGGAAGGTATATCAGAGTGAGGCAGGCTTGTTCTTTAGATGTCTTGCCATTTTGTAGTGTACTTGTAACCAAATTTAGGAACATCTGGGGACTCAGGATCTCCATCATTCATTTTTCCTTACATGAATTACAATGAATAAATTTATCTAGAGACCTCTTCCAGAGAGAATCATTTTAGATGGCAGAGACCACCTATTGCATGCCTTTCTGTGGCAATAGCACCTTTTTTAACTTCTGGTTTTTATTTTCTAATTAGTTCTCATGAAAGGTCTCTCTCTCTCTCTCTCTCTCTCTCTCTCTCTCTCTCTCTCTCTCTCTCTCTCTCGTGTGTGTGTGTGTGTGTGTGTGTGTGTGTGTGTGTGTGTGTGTGTGCCGGCCTGTGTGGGGGTGTGGGTGGGCGGGCTATTCACAGCTTAACCTTTCGGTAGGCTCAGGAAATCAGCAAAACATTCAACACTTTGACTTTCAAGGAATCCAGCCATGGTGTTATTTGGGGGAACACAAGTAACCGCATCGGCTTTTGTTTCTCTTAATTTAGATTTTACACAAAACCTGCTTTGAGAGGGAAATGGAGCATGCTAAGCTAATGACAGCTTTCCTATCCCCAACTTGTCCCGCGCCACCGCCACGGGGAATGTGGTCCTTGCTCCGTTGGGTTGTTAATCACGATGCACTCATTAAAAGAAGCCTCAAAATGACTAGCTGCAAAATAGAAACAAACAAGCTAGGGGGCTGAGGGGGCGGGTAAGCGGGGTGGTGAAGCTAGAGGGGTGTGTCAGAGGACAAGTTCATTTTCAAAGGAGTTCTCACTACAGGTACAAAAGCTGCCCCAAACTCTGGTCTGATACTGAGAAAATGCTTGGCTTCTCTAGCTTGTCAGCGATTACTGTTTGGATCCACACAGCCCTGCAGGAACTAGCATGTGGGTGGGCACCTGCTGGATGCTCTTCGGGTGGGAGTGGGTGCCCAAGGTAGGCGCCAAAGACAGCTGACCCTCCGTTCCAACATGTGCCAAGCGCCCTTCATCCTCACCTGGCGCCTTAAGAACGTAGTTTAAAAAATTCTTGTTTCTAGATTAGCACCCCTTTAGAGTCGTGCCAGCCACTACTTGGAAGAGGGTGGGGAGACTGGGACTCAGTGTGAACCGGTTGGCGGAGTGAGGGGATCAAAGGCTGAGACTGGGGGACACCAGGGCTGCACAGGCGAGAAGCGCTGCAGGGTAGTGGCTGTCACCGCACGCCCAGCTGGGAGGCCGCCACCAAGGCGGCCCGGGCGGAGATTAGCGGCGGCGGTCCCTCCCTGGTCCGCGAGTGAATGAATGATTAGTCTAACGCACCTCCCTGTCCCGGGCAGCTCCGGCTGGGAAGGGCGGAGTCTGAGCCACTGATCCTGGTTTTAAGGGAGAGAGGCGCTGGCCGTTATGCATGTATTAGGCAACCTTTCCTGTGACTCCAAACTCTGTCATCCCTAGTGTCAGGCCCGCAGTGGCATAAGCACGGAACCTGATCCCCAAGGTCACTCGTCCCTCCGTCCCGTCCCCTCTGCTTCCTGAGTCCCCTAATTTTCCCCGAGGGAGACAAGGGACAAGGGAGAGTGAAAAGTTGAGGGGACCCTCCGGCACTTGGTCCGTGGCTCCTTCCGAAGCTGGGACAGCGGGAGGCGCGGGCTCTTCTGCTCCGGGCGTGAGCGGGTGGTGGCATCCTGGCTGGGGGCGGCTCCTCTGCGCGGGAGGAGGCGGTGCGCCGGGCGCTGGAGACGCGCCTTCCCGGCTCCGGCAGCTCCCCGGGGCCGGTGGCCGCGGCTGGGTTGCAGGGCGAGCTAAACCGCCTGGCACAGCATTCGCGGGAGTGACTGTCGCTCCTAAACTGGGATAGTTGGGCGTCAGAATCGTGGTCCCTCGTGCAACCTCGCGGGTTTTGCCCAGCGCCCGGTGCGTCCTTATCTCCCGCACCGAGTAAGCGCGCGGGCCGGACATAGATCCCGGGCACCCGGCTGGAGTTGTGTGTGCGGGAGCGAGAGCACAGCCTGGCTCCAGTGCGCCGAACGCACTCGGCAGCGCCGCCGCCGAGACCAAGCTCCTGCCGCTCCGCCACCCCTCCTCCCGGCCCTGCTCTGGCGCGGAGGGGCTGACGGCTAACCCGCTGCGAGCAACTCCCTTAGAAAAAAGCCGCCGCATTGGCCGAGGCTGGCCGCAGGACCCCTCCTCCCGGGGCGCCCCCACTCCTCCCCCGCCGCTCCGGGCGCCCGCCTCCCTCTGCCGACTGTCTCCCGGCACGCCGGCTCACAGCCCTTTTGACTGCGAGCGGCTGCCGCCGAGCAGAGGCGGCGACGCGGGACCTGCAGTCGCCCGGGATTCCCTCCAGGTGACGATGCTCTGGTTCTCCGGCATCAGGGCTCTGGCTGAGCGTCCTTGCCGACGCTCGCCTGGGATTACCTGCTGCGTCTTGCTGCTGCTCAATTGCTCCGGGGTCCCCATGTCTCTGGCTTCCTCCTTCCTGACAGGTAGGGGGGTGGGGGCGGGAGGGACCAGTCCTCCGGGACGCTAGGGTGATTCTTGGGAGAAGCGGCACCAGCTGGCCCGAGGATGGGAGGGTGGGAGCGCCCACCTTGCCTGGCCCTGGCGGGCGATGAGGATGCGGAGAAGCCAAGAGAAAAAGGGTGGGAAGGCTTTCTCTTGAGGGTAAGAGATGGGGTGTCTGAGTGACTGCTATCTTCTACCAAGTGATTATAGGCACTCTGCTATTTGAAGTTGAGAAATTCCTTGATTTACTTATGTTGAATCTTCTTCTCAATCCTTGTTTTAATCTTAACCCCTCCTATGCAATTAAGGAAAAGGCAGCGCCGTTTCCCGCACATCCTCTTTTCTCACTCCATAGGATTCCAATAAATCCACTGAGCTAGGCAGCGTTGTTTAAGCATGGCTTTCCAGACCTTGAATTTTAAAAAAATGATCTTATTTTTAAAGGTTACTACAAATAGCAGGATATGATAATTATATGTTTTCAGACAGGTGAAGACCTCAGCTGCTATTTTGAAGGACAAACTTTATTGACACCTTGTGCAGAAAACAGAATATTTCTAGAGAAAAGAGATTGCATTTTAAAAAGTAATTTCAATCCACAACAGTAGGCAGATTCACCTAAAATGCCCGTTCTTTGACACAGTCCTGAATTTCGTTCAAAATTTAAAATCTTTCCTAATGGCCAGTTCGGTGTGTGAGTCTGTATGTAGCTGAAATGCCTTCCCGATCATGAGCATTATTAAATGTGTGCTGAAGCAGAAAACATATCTACATACTGTAGTGACTTAAAAAAAAAAAAAAACTGTGTCAACTAAAACTATTTAAAATAGATTTGGGGAGATTTGTTTGTGGTATGCTTGATAACTTAAAGCATTATGCATTTTAGATTACTGTCATAAAAAGGTAAGATTTTACAATAATTCCATTAAGATAGACTTAAATTTAAAAATATTTTCATCTTCATTTCAGGGTCTGTTGCAAAATGTGAAAATGAAGGGGAAGTCCTCCAAATTCCATTTATCACAGACAACCCTTGCATTATGTGTGTGTGCTTGGTAAGTGTGCAGGTCAGGTAAAGTGAACATAATTGCTGGCTCAGACAAGAACATCTGTTAAACATGACAGGATAACTGTCTTAAAATTGGTTTTGATCATTAACAAATTGTACATAGTTTGTGCATTGAAACTAGTTGAATTTTATAGTTTTATGGATTTTGGCCATTTCTGTCTCATCAGGCTAAGAATTCTTATCTTTGACGTCATGGTTGTACAAGTAAAAGTCGAGATGGACTTTGTAACAACATTGTTTCAGGAAAGCTACAGTTTGGAATGCCTGCTGCTACAGTGAAGTCATAGATATCAGGACCACTCCACTTTCCGCCCTGGTTCCATCCTCTGAGCTCAGCAGGAAATGCTGAGAGAGCATTTAGGTACAGTGGTCCAGGATAAGATATGTGCAAGGAGAAAGAGATGACTGCCACAGAAGGCAAACTAGGACAGGATGTAATCTTGGGTTGATTTCTCCATTTTCTTTGCCTGTTGTGAATTAAGCTCTGTAATAGAGGCTTCTTTGCTGATTTGGAAGCACAGGTTAGGAAAAAGGACCTAATGGAGAATGACTCTTGGCTGTCAAATGCTTAGTTAGTTCTGGCAGTGGCTAGTAGATTCAAACAGATGATTTGTTTCAAGTTATTTTAGCTTCACCTACTGATAATTCTGGTAAATAGCCACTCAGAGGAAATGAAATTATACTAAAAAGACTTTTTGAGATACATAAAGAGCAACATTTTTGCTGAAGTGTTTTACGTGCCATTTACTTTTGGAAAAATATAGTTAGAATTACACATCATAAAATCCTGTTGGAAATACTTTTAATGCATTTAAGAGTAGGTTCCTAAAGTGATGGACAGATGATAGCTTATTATCCTAATCAGCAGTTGGGAACTACAGAGTATCTATCTCTGTTTAGACAAAAGCCATACTATCTGTGTCTAAAGGACTCAGACTCCTTTGTGACAAGAGATGAGGTCAATGTTAAGAAATGATAAATGAGTTTATGCTTGCATCAAATGATTATCAGGCTCTGAACTAAAAAAAAAATCAACAGGAACATGTAAACAAGCTTTTCCTTGGCTAAGACAATGAACGTTCCAGTCTAATGAAAGGTGCTCTTTTGTGTGGTTGAGTGGCTGTGTTAGCCTTCTTAACTAAAGAACTTGATGAAAATAAATTCTGAGTTTAAAATTTGACTTAGTTATAGATTTACAAGTGTGGCATGTGAATATAGTCTTCCCTTTTTATTTATTTGTATAATGTGAATAAATGATTTTATTTTATTTTCAGCATTTTAGCAGAAATTATCCTAAATAATAATTAAATACGCTGAGAGTTCTACATGTGAGCAAACTAATTTTCTCTTTGGTGATATTGCTATTTGTGAAGTTTAAATACAGATTTTGAATTTTGCAAGCTATGATCAAGTAATGTTATGAAACATTCCCGGCCAGTCTTTTCCTTTCCTAGTATCCCTATCCTCATGATAGACAGCGCCTTTCTTTCAATGTGGAGACTTAGTAAGAGAAAAACTGATATTAGAGTTATTTGTCATGTATGTTATAAAAGTATCAGTTAAGTTCTTAAGGACAGAAAGAACATTTAGAGGCATCTGTAGAGGACAAGCCTTGGTCTTTTCTCAGGATATTGGCAGTATTTCTCATCCACTATTCCTTCAAACCTTCCTTATCTGCTATACCCAGTGATATGGGACCATGACCTTGGCAGGGATGTGAAAGGCTGGGACCAGTGTTATTGCCTCTCATACATTGGGGTGGCTTTAGTGAAACTGAGTAAAAGTAGGTGGTGAGCATTTTTCTCTGTATCTACTCTTGTATGTTTTTCCAGGCGATCTGCTACACCAGTGGATTTCTTGCTGGATAGTCTGGAAGCTGCTTGGCATTTTTGTATTTAGGTTAGAAAAGAAATATATTTAGTAAATGGATAGTATATACAAGCAAACATTTCCAAAAACTTTATTTATTTGCCAGGCAGTTTTTGAAGCCTGCATTATTTAACTTGATCCCCATAAAAATCCTTTGAAAGTTTTCTGCTCTTTTTGAAGATGAGGGGGCTGAGCTTTATGGAATTAAGTAGCTTGTGAAGGTCATACTCTATCTTCACAGTATTTAGTATTTTATTTATCAGCATCACTGAGCTGATACTCAGGATCATAGCTGTCTGTCTCGAGCGTACACTCCTAACTAGGAGAAATGGGCCAGTGGCTAAACTAATGAGAAGATGGGGAAAAGAGAAAGACTGTTGGCATTTCTTTCCCTTCAGGCCTTCCTGGAATGATTTAGTTTTGTTCCTTCGAGGCATTCGGAGCTCAGTTGAAGTTGTTAGTCACACTGTATAGAAGAAAAAAAAATCTCTTTGTGATTTCAGCTGACCTGCAGGGAGCTTTGGTTCTGAGTGAGGTTTGTATGAATATTGAAAGATATGTGATAGTTTAACTCAATTTTGGATTAGGGATATAGGAATATTTAGTTTGAGCTGGTCCAGCTCTTTTGGGATAAAGTAGTTAAGGCTGGGTGTAAGCTCGTATCTTGTTTCATAACACGTATGAAAAAAAAAAAACCCTAACCTTCAATGTATGCTTTAAAAAGATGAAAGAAGTTATAGCTGGGGGGAGTCAGTGGCACAAAGTGCTGACTGTAATTACAGTGTCAGAACTTGAAAAACTCCAGAGAATCTCTCAGCCTGACTTAACATTTAAGGTTCGGAGTAGTTCAGAGATAGAGAGAACACGTTTACATGGACACTCTGAGGACCAGGACTGCAGTGGACATAGTGAGCACAAACAAATAATTTCACCCTCATTTATCAGTTGCAGAGGCCAGAGCATCCTGCCAGAACCTGTAGTGGTCCAAAATAATCTACTGGTTAGGTGGCAGCAGAATGTCTTTTATAAATGGGTGGGCACTAACTCTTGGTTCCTGAATTCCAGGACACAGGTGAGAAGTGGGACCGAGTCTGGGCCTTGGGGACCCAGGCAGGCAAAGTGCTCCAAAGAACCGTGTGCTTTATGTTTAGTGAAAAAGCAAAGCAGGGTTTTGGCACCTTCCTATTATTAATGGGACCGAGGGATCTCATGTTTTGTTTCATGATTTCCCCTACTAGAGTTAGTTTTCCAATAATACCCAGGACAACACACAGCGGCTGGCTGTCGCTAAATCCTGCTGTTGGGGGGCCAGTCACACTCAGATACACGACCCCACTACAGCTCTCTGTCCCCATGTCCACCTCCAAACCCGAGAAGTCCCGGATGAGGGGTGTCCACACACTTGTAGGTCTTTTCCCACCTCACTGCAACTAAGGAAGTGGTGGGAGCCAGTGAGTTCCACCCAGGACTAGAAATCTGAGATAACTTTGGAGTCTAGGACACTGAAAACCAGAAGTCAGAGCTTAGCTTGGCCTACATTTTGTTCAGCAAAAAACATTATTCCTGAGGTTGAAATTTCCTCTTTTAAATCCAGAGGTGCAATGCAGAAATTGGCTCTAGCTCATAAAAATCCCTTCATATTCCCTGTTACAAGAAGCAGGCTCCACCTATTTTGGAGCTGACTTAACGGCTTAACAGAGCCGACCTTGTCTGCTTGTCTTCCACATTCGTAATCACAAAAATCCTCTATCGCCCAAGGAGCAGCTCTAGCATCTCGGAGTCTCAGCTGCCTCTGCCTTGGGGGTTTCAGCTCTGCAGAATTCCTACGTTTTCCACAGCTCACATTCTAAATGCCTGGAGTAGGGCAGAAATCACCAGAGCTCATATTAGGCCTCTGATTGCAGCAGAATTTGAATCCTGTGCAAGTGTGTGCCGGATATGAAGTAGCCTGATGTGTCAGAGGCATTGGGCTTGCAATGTGTACGCAATGATCTGTGTCCTTTTCTCAAAACACTTCTCACATCATTTCAGAAGTGATGCAATTTATTTATTATATTTGTTTTTGTTATTTTTTAAGGTAATGTTGACTGCCTTTCAAATAGGACCACTTTTGAGGAAACAGTTACTTAAACAGTTGTACTGGCAAATTCACAAATTCCAGCTCTGAGACAGTTACTCCTCCACAGTTTTCTAGGCCCAGAAGGCAGACCTGAGGCCACACAGGCTCTGAGGAAGAACTGGGCTGTGAACTCAGCTGTGTGCACTGGCACTGTCTCATCTCTGGAAGCTTTCAGACAGTCACCTCCACCCAGCCAGCTCAGGGCTCTTTGTGGGAGGTTTTGAGGGCTGGAGAGATGGCTCAGGCAGAGATCCTGGGTTCAATTCCTGCTAACCACAGAATGGATTTTGAGCTGGTAGCACAAACCGGTCTTGGAATTTGGAGAACCTTTCAAGGATAGACATAACTTTTGGTTGGCATTCTGTCATTTTGGAGAAGGGCTTTAGTTTAGAAAATCACATCTAAAGGGAGTCAAAAGTAGACAGTTATGTCATCTCTCTAGGCCCGTTTTCTCACATGGAAAGTAGAATGGATATTGGTGTCTCTTCTGTGGGGCTGGCACAAGAATTCAGTGGTATGAAACATAGACTGTTTAGCTTAGGGCTTAGAGTTTAGAAAGTCCCCTGAGATGATTTTTTTAAAATTACTATTTCTATGTTGGTATTATCTCTTAACTTATTATTTCCTTAGATAAAATGGTCTATAAAGAGTTGTCATAACAGAACACACACACACACACACACACACACACACACACACACACACACACACACACACACACAGAGTCTGGGGTGGTTAAACCAAGTCGATTTCATCAGTAAAGCTTCGGGAACCTTATGTCCCTCTATGTGAGCTGGGTCATCACTGCTGCTTCTTATCGGTCCAGTGTTCAGTGGGCCTTGGTTTGAGTTTTCCTCTTGTTCCCTATTAAATATTAAGAAAAACTTTCCATGGGAGTGGGGACTCCTTTCTTGTAGGATATTTATGTCTCCATGCCTATGGGGTCATCTACACTTGTACTTTCATTGGCAGAGATAGGGTTGAGCTGTGGTGCTCTGTACTTCTGGAAAAACTGCCTAGTGGTCTGGCATCATGGGGATTTTCCTGGCCTGCCTTGTGGAAGTCTCAACCCAGCTCCAGAACTAAGTACAATCCCTTTGCCGCTCACTTACTCATTACTCCCTTTCCCCAGCCCCCTTGAATGCAGCTCTGCCTTCACCTTGTGCATCAATAGTAGCCCGTGTTTCAAGTTAAGAGAATAACACTGAGGACAGAGTTTGCCTCAGTCTACACTGAGTGAGGCTGGGACAATAGAAGATAGCAGCGAGCCAAGCAGCCAGGGGCCAGGAAGGTAAAACTAGTTAATAATTGTCTGTTGGGTAAGTAGAGGGTCTCATCTTTCCACTCAGTCTTTGCGGCACCCTGGTGGTTAGTATATATACAGAAGCCTTGGTGGTGAAAGTGATCTAGTACAGTCACCTCTCTCTCTTTGTGTGTGGAGACCAGGCATGCTCAAAGGATTCAGTGCAGATCATCAAGTGACCTGGGTGTGTGTGTGTTTGGAGACCTGTTGATTCCTAGTTCCAATTTTATAGAACATTGCTCAAGGCGTTAGGAGGAGCAGGCTGTAAATTCAGACACACGGTACTTTCCTCTTCTTTCCATGCCTCTCTGTGGCCATTTTGTTCCACGAGTTTCAGCCTAATCCATCGTGCTGCTTGGATGCCTTGAGGAGACCAAGCCAATGGGACAGATTTTTACCCACATCCTGGTGTGGCAGAGGCGTAGATGCATAAAAAGGGGTTATAAAGCTGGGCATGTTCTATTAAGCCTATGATCCAACTACTTGAGAGGTTGAGGCAGGAGGACCATGAGTTTAAGGTTAGCACAGATGACTTAGTGATAGGAGATCTTCAAAATTAAAAAAAGATATAACATTTTTTGAAAAGAGCTTGGAGTATATAGGTCAGTGTTTGAGTGCATGCCTCAGATGGGTTCTAAGTTCAATACCTGGTACAATAAAATCATAAACAGAAAACAATAAAAACATAAAGAGGAAACAACAAACCCAAAAAGGTTTATAACAATGATAGAAAAATTCAGGACAGACTCCAACTCACTTAGGTTATAGATAAAATTACATTAAGGTGGTGTGACCTTGGTGGAGGGAGGGGCTGGTGACATGGTCTAGGCAAAGCTTTGCAGGAGAAAGAGGAGTGTGCACTTGGAGGGTGTGGAGAGCTAGTCCAAGGCTCCTGAGGCACTGATGGAAACTGAGGTCAGAGCTCTAAAGGAACCAGCCTGGGAGCCCTTGAAAGTCACAATAAGGAAAAAAGTCCCACGCATGTTATTGGGGCCAGAGGGGGCCATTTAACATTCTTGCAAGCCACATGAAATAGTAAGATGTGTTATTTAAATACCCGCAGGAGCTCTTTGGCATATGTTTAGAGTGAAGAGGCCAGCCTGCAGATCTATGTGTGGTCAGGTGACAGCAGGCATCCTGTAGCATGGCATGCAGTGGGGGAAGGAAGGTAAGGTGATCACTGTCTGGAGAATACTCCAAACAGTGCCCTGTAAGGCAAGAAATAAAATATGGTGCCAGGTGGATGACATGTAGGCTGTCAGTGTCACAGTCACATTTAGCATTGCTACTAGGACAAGAAGTGTTTGGCTCTCAGAACGCCCCCTTACAGAGATACAGTTCTCTACTTTGCTGCATCACATATTGAACAAAATTGTTTACCATAGCAATATGTGTGAGTGCAGGTGTTGTTAGAGGCCAGAAGTGTCAAATCCCTTGATAGCAGATAGATGTGAGCCATCATGTGTGCTGGAAATTAAACTCTGATCTTCTGGAAGAGTAGCAAGTACTCCCAACCACTGAGCAATCTTTCCAGCCCAGTTTCACTGACAATCTAAGATATTTGCAACTGTCTACTGGAAAGAGGCATTTTGAAAATGCCCTTTAGGCTCTTAAAATGTGCATCCTGATCTGTAGAGAGATCAGGCCTGGGGTGACTGTCCTCATGGAAATGGATATTAGGGACATACACTTGGGATTTGAATAGAGATTTTAAAACCTGAGTCTGCAATGTTAACCAGGAGGGCCATCTTGACAGAAAAGCATGTAAGGGGGATACCAGTAAAATAGATTATAGTTATGGAGGTAGGAAGAGAAGGCAGAAGGCAGGGGACAGGGTGAAGGTTTCTAAGAAGACAGACCAGAGCTGTGAAATACTGAAGAAATTGACAAAATGGAAACCTTCTCATTATCATCCTGGACTATCCACAACAAGGAATGCTCCTCATCTGCCTGAGAACTGCCCTGCATTTGCTCATGAGGTATCATACACGGGATTGGCTCAGAACCTCGATGTCAACAATCCAAAGCCAAGATTGCCATAGGCATTTGGAAAAATTAATGCAAAGATCACAAAATTTTCCAACTTTGATATTAAAAGATCTTACCCAAAGTGAATACATAAATACCACATGAAAATTTAAAAGGTACCAAAACAAAACTAATTTCATGGGCAGAAGTAATATACCTTTTAAGCATGATTTGGAACATTTTTATGGTTAAATGAAGAATGGATCAGGCCACACGGAGGCATATTTCTTTTCTTAGGAAAAAGAACAACAGTATAAAAGAGTCTGAGCAATATTAAAACTTACTATTATAAACATTTAAGTTTGCTCTATTAAACTGTTAATGGTGCTTTAAAAATATTATGATATGATTTAATATCTTAAAATCTAAGTCTTGAAGTAAAAATACGTTCTTTTTCTCACAAAAATTTTAATGCCTTTTTTTTTTTTTTTTTTTTTTTGCCAGTGATATACAGCATTGGAGGGTGGTTTTGTGTCTGAGGTTGTGGGCTCAAGTTTTACTCAGGTCAGCTCACAGTTATTTCTCACCTGCCATCTCTCTGAGGCTGTATGGATCTCGTTCTAGGTATATCTGTTGAGGTGATGAATGGGTAAATTTGATGATGTTTGTGAAGGTCCTTTGTAAACAGTGTGAATGGAATTATTACTAAAGGCAAAGACTTAAAGAAAAGTGAAGTCTCCAGGGTACCTTGGGTGTTCTGCCCCTTATATAAAGTTGGAAGGCATTTGCCTATAAAACTCACGGACAACATCCTGTATGCTTTAAATTATATCTAGATTACTTTTACCCCATGGACGTGGAAGGCCAACTGTATTATATCATAAACTAGGTTTTGGCTCAAAATTTATGAAGTACATGTCTTAGGAACCACAGAAGAGCTCTGAATTCTATCTTTTAATGGTTGCATGGCTTTAGGTAAGTTGTGGAATATTTCTGTATCTTGACAACCTCCTCTTCCTGGTGATGCTCTTTCATACCAGAATGTGAGTTAAAATACATAAATTCTCTAAACCTGTTCCGGATTGTGGGGAAGGCTCCTATGTGGGAGTGTGTGGAATCTCTGTCTGGGATCCCCCTAGGAAGTACTTGGATTGCTAATACAATTGATTGTCAATGGAAATGTGTTCCCTCTGAATTTGCTCAGGGTGGATAAGGGGTCTTGAGGGAAAGTAACTTTAGTCCTTTTTGTACAGCCCCGGCTGATAGATAGCCCTGTCATCCTTGGAGGTTGGCAAGGTGGTTTGTCTGGTTTCTCATTCTGAAGCATTCATTTGCTTGATCTGTATCTATCTTCAGACAACTCATGAGTGTGGTACGTCCAGTCAGACCCAGTTGTCCTTTGGTGGTATTTGCCACTGTGTCAGAAAGAGGCAGGCAGAGGGCACAAAGTGAAATTCAGACTGAATAGGCCTTCGAAAGAGAGCAATATGGTCCAGCATACCCCAGTAGCAGGTCTTGTTCTACACAGAGCTCAGACCAGATGAATTTGGCTGAATTTGATCATGTGGACCCAGCACACACATGCTGCTTTGACCTTGTTTCCCCTCTGAGAGTACCCCTTTCTTTCTTCCATGGCTTGTATTGTATTGCCTGTATGAAGAATTTGGGTGAATTCTTGCCTTAAGAGATGAGGTTCTGCAGTATAAGAACTTGTCATGATCTTTCCAACTGCCCTGTCGCGTCATCGAGAGGTCCAGGGCCTTGAGACTTGAGTGGGAGAAGGGGCTGGAGTTTCCTGTTTATAGTTTACGTTAACACTTGGGATGGCTCTCCCCAGAATGGAACGCCACGTTCCAAAACATGACTCTCCCAGAAAGCTTGTCTCGAAAGGTCACCCTCTTCTACTAACAACATCCTAAATAATCATTAGAACAAAACCCCCTCCCCTTAAAAAGCAAATATAGTTGCATTTGAAAATATTGACTCTCTTAGACCTTAAGAGCTAGTTGTAATGGGATGAAAGTCATGATTCTTCCTGTAGGAATATCCAGCTGTCAAGAGCAGAGTGGTTGCTGAGAAGACAGGAGACAGGGCAGGGAGCTTCTTCCACTTCTAAAAGTCACAATGAAAAATTGTCTCAGTCTGGTGGTTGGCTCTTGAAACCTGTCACCTCCAGTCTCATCAGTGAAGCTAACTTTGAAATCTTGACACAGGCCTTGGTGTTTATATTAGCTTTTGGATGTCAGTTCCCTTGGCTTCTGGAAGCTGACTCTGTTGAAAATTATGTTTTTCTTTGAAAGACAAAGGCCTTATTGTATCTACATGTCCTGTAGCGTAATGAGCTGTTAAGTTTTTTTAAATGTTAGGTGATGGGTGGGACTAACCCAGGTCTTTGAAATAATAATTTCACAGATCTGTAAAACAAACATCAATTTTAAAGTTTCACGTGGGTAATATAATAAGAGAAAATGAGTCGGTGGAAGAGCGTCACCTTTACTGACCACAGCATGTCCCCCCAATGCATTGCTTTGATGGAATTACCATGAGATACCTCTCAGGGGATCTGCAACATGAGTGATGTTACCCTGGGCTGCTTCAATGAGGAGAATAATACCGGATGTCAGGACTATTGTGATCATCACATTCTAATATATAGAAACTCAGGACTATTGTGAAAATTACATTCTAACCTTCAGAAACTCAAGACTGTTGTGAATACTACATTCTAACCTTCAGGAACTCAGGACTGTTATGAATACCACATTCTAACCTACAGGAACTCAGGACTGTTGTGAATACCACATTCTAACCTACAGGAACTCAGGACTGTTGTGAATACCACATTCTAACCTACAGGAACTCAGGACTGTTATGAAAATCACAATCTAATTCATGCAAGCACTCATTTCCAAAAAAAAGCTTGTGTATTCTTTGTCAAATAAGTAGATTTAGCTAGATGGTTCCTTGTGACTGCTTGTTGTAAGCACAATTGGGCTTTATAATTAAGTCCAGTGGCCTCTCTGATCTAGCTGTTGGCCTTTGGGTGCTTCGAGTGACCACAGAAAAGCAGTTTCCAGGAGAAACTTCCTGGGGTCATGGAAAAGAATCACATAAACCAGAAGACCCGAAGCTGGAGGCTGCTCTTCCATTTCTTTGGGCCTCAATAAGAGATCACTAGCACCCTTATCTGGACATTTTCTTAAACTACTTTCTCAAAAGCGTTTGAAGCCTATTTTCTGAGTTTCCTTTCGGGTTTAATCTGTGAATTGGAGAATTAACATTATGACTTCATAAAGCCCTTTCTGATGTCCTCATCTTTCTCCATGTTTATTCTGAAAGCGTCTTAGTGGAAAATACTGAGAAATTTACTTTCTGTTTTATTTTTGGATTTAACTACCATTTGGACTAAGATAGGAAAATCATCCTCTCATGTCTTAGAATGTAGACCAGCATTACATTAGCAACTTGGGTGGGGGCTCAAAGCTTTTGCCTTTGTTACAGTCTCTTGCCTGGTATATTTCTGTATTTTCCTAAAGCAATGCTTCTTAACCTTTCTGATGCTCAGATCCGTTAGTATGGCTCCTCATTTTGTGGTGACCCTTCCCCCGCCCCAACCATAAAATTATTTCATTGCTATTTTATAACTGTCATGTTGCTGCTGTTATGAATTGTGATATAAGTATTTGATATGTATGATATCTGATATACAACCCCTAAAGAGGACACGACCCAAAGGCCGAGAACCACTACCCTAAAGGCTTCTGAGTTCAACCCATTTGGTCTCTCCTGCTCTCTGCATTCATAGTGTAAAAACAGAAACATGGAGCCATTCATGGAAGCAGTACATTGTGATCTCAAGGGACACTGCTTTTATGAATGAGAAGACATAAAAGATGAAGCAGACATTCTCTCACTTGGGAGCTGCTTTATCAGAACAGTTGGGATCTGCCATGGGCTGTTTTATGTCCTTGTGGGGAACTGGGCCGCTTAGGTTTTGAGTTGTAGCTATTTCCTGTTTCCAGGTCCATGTGAAATAGTGATTCTGGTGCCTAGTGGGATCCCCATTAGCACATAGGTGTGCACTGTTGTGGGCTTATGGTGGTGGTGACTCAGGTGAGAATCTAATCTATGGCAGGAAATAATTTACCTTCTTTCTGGTCTCCCTGATCTTGGCTTGCTTCAGGAGGGACAGTCTCTCTTCTCTGCTGGGATGTGTATCTCATGACCTGCTGTTGGCTCCCCTTTCCTCTTTGGGCACAGGAGAAAGTTTGGAATTTATTGGAAAACAACGATGTTCTTCTATTTCATACTGTGCAGGAACAAAGACATATTAGGAAAATCTATATTTAGGGACTCATTGATTTGGTGTAGAAATACAGAGCTCCCAAATCTTGCTGTTATGAGATATTTTTATATTTGTCTTGTATTTCCTGATAAAATAGCAATTTCATGTGATTCAACCTAATAAATGCTTTGAAGGTCTTTTAATGTTGAGAAAAAGAATTTGCTTTTTAACCCTCTGTGTGAATGAGAAGAAACTGAGCATGTGAGTGCATGCGTATTCACAGGCCAGAAGTATCTGATGCCATTGGAGCTGGAGTTACAGGTGGCTGCATGCTGCTGTTTGGGGACCTCTGGTCCTCTGTAAGAGCAATCTGTGCTTCTAACCACTAAGTCATCTCACCAGCTCCAACCCTTGGACTTCTTAAATGCACATATTTATCCTGACAGGTAATAGCAATGTACTTGAGTTCAGATTGAATTTTGTCCAGATTCATAAACTAAAATGAAATCTAAAAATGTTTCTCAATCTGTGATACAGTAAAACATGTTTCAGTCTCTGAAACCCTGCTGCAAATCCATGCTCTTTACATCCTCCAGCCTCATCTGAGGGCTCCAGGGCAGTGGGGATGGGGAGGCGGAAGCTGTTTCAGCTGTGTGCGACAGAACATGCTCCATCCTCTGCAGGGCATATGGGAATTACATTGTGAGGCTAAAAGCAGAAAAATGATCGATGGCTACTCATTAAACTCACTGCATATTTATTGAGCATTTATGTTAATAATGCCCCAAGGCTCTGCAAGATTGAAGAAACAGTTTTTACATGAACAAAAAAGAGATTAAATTATGTTTGAGAGAGTTTTTAACTAAGATATCTTTTATTGTTTTTGAGTTCTTTGAAAGTTGATTAACATGTACAAGCCAGAGATAATAAGTCTGGCTGTCATATTTAATTATCTAGAGCAAGCTATGCCTCTTTGCCTGATAAGATGTTATGTATTTATATGTGTGTGTATAAGTGCAGTTAATGTAATATTTTAGTTTGCAAAGTCTTATTTGAGTGACTAGAATCTAAGTGTGAACATATGATGGGAACAGTAATTGCATGTATATTTGAGGGCCCTGACAAACGTATTTTGCACACCAGAGGTAACTAACTGTGTTCTGGTCACTGGCAATCCCTGCCCTTTCTTCCTTACAGACTTGAGTTTTGCCTCACTCTTTCTCACAGGTGTCCACAGCGAGAACCTGGCCCTCAGTTCTTGGTTCTCCCCCACCAGGCCCAAGCCATGTGGCCTTTCATTTTAATGTGCGTAGGAACCACTGAGGACCTGCTTAAAAACACGCTTTCCATCTTTTACTCCAGAGAACATGCCATTCTAATAAACACTTCTGGTGTTTTTTAATGCAGGGACTAATTAAAACAAAATTTTTCCCACTGGAAGCTTAATAGAAAGATGTAAATATAAACATAAGCTTTTATGTTTGTATTTAAGTCATGCTCAGGTACAGTATAGACTGTTACTGTGAAATTGCTTCATAATAGGCTATCATTTATATCACATCATTTCTGTGAAGCTTTTCCCACATTTATCTTGTGCATTAATCATTATTATTGAAGAATTTACCTTTTTGTTCCCATATTGTCTCTACCAAATCTCTGGTTTTTCACTTGGAATTAATCATTTGTTCTTCAAAGCCTGTAATGTAGAAAGCTTTTTATCATAACTCTTGCTCCTGCTTCCTCTGAAGTTTTGAGTTACATAGCTAGTTGTCTTCTTTGCTGGATAATATGTTTGTCCAGGACAAGAATAGTGTCTATTTCCCATGAGCCTCAAAGCCTGCAGAATAATGGCCTTGCAAACATGAAACGAAGAATCAATGCTGTGTTTGCAATCTGGGGGACAGTCTGAACTGAATTTTTCTTAAAACTACCGTGTGAGTTAGGACAGGTTTCTCCAGAAACTGACTTCATTGGTGTCACTAAGTCACACAAAAGCAACTCTGAAGGCTGGGACTACAGTTCAAGTACTGGAATCCTGTTCCAAACCTGAGCAGACTCCACTGGGAGCCTTCCCCAAGCACAAGGGCTGAGAAGATGTCCCAGGGCTCATCGAGAGGGACCCATCGAACTGATTCACTGGGTTGTATATGTTTGGCAGTCTTCTGGGTCAGTTAGGTAGAACCCTCTTTGGCGCCTTCGGGTGGGACAGACTGGCCCCCTGGGCAGACGCCAGCCTTTCCATGTGCTGGGTTCCCACGGGGATGCTCTGTTTCCTGTGGTCTTTCCGTGATGGTCAGCAGCTGCACGATGAAGCCGATGTGCTGTCTGTTTGTTGCTTCTTCAGTATGAGGCAGCTAGATGTAGCAACTTGACCAAACATCCAGGGTTTTTATGACTGCTGAGATTCAGCAGCACCTGGAAGACTACAGACAAAGTCAGAAGGAGTGGAAGGCCAGGTGAAGCAGAGCTCAGAGACCCTCCATACCCAACCCCTCACATCCCCAGAGCAGAAACAAGAGGCCACTTCCTTCTGCTGACAGTTCTTTCTAGATGCATCAAAAACCTTCTTGACTAGAGCAGAGCTACTTGGGCAACTTTCGTTTCCTCTCTCTTCTGGCTTTCCTCTTCCTGCCCACCTTCCTTTCTTTGCTCAGGCTGAGTGTGAAATTAGCCGACCAGTTCTGATTCAAGTCACTGCCACTTAAATTTTTGTCACATCAATAGACGTTTATTAATAAATTTAATGATAATTTAAAAAAATTAAACTACTCCGACATTCTATTGCTTCGCTCTCACCTTTATCATCTTCAGCCTTATAATTCTTCACTGTGTTATTTTCTTTCTCTGTTATTAGTTCACCATTTCCATCATGTCGCCACTCACTTAATTTTTATGTATTGTCTTTCAAGCCTCAATTTTTAGCTTTTAGTTGCAGCCAGCAAGCTGGAACATACACACAGGCATCAGAAATGGTGTATGTTCTTCCTGTTGACAACATGGTGGTGGGACAGTGGTGTGGACAGAGTGTGCTGTGTGGAGCTCATGACCTTGGCCATGGATGATCTGGGGAGGAGCCAACGCAGGGGTTACTTCTAATCACTACTGAGAGTTAAAGAGGAATAGCTAGCTGTGTAGAGCTTATGGGCTAGCCCAGAAGAGAGTCAAGTGGCCAGGTGGGGCCTTAGTAAACATTTTCCACTAACGATAGTGTGCTTCTATAATTTAGCCTAGCAAAAAAGAAAGGTCTAGAGAAATTTTAACAGTCTTCCAGTATGTGGGAAGGAGAGATTATGTTGAAAGGGTAGAGGGGAACTGATCCCAAAATTGCAACATATTCCTAGTTCAGCTTCTCCTCAGGGCTCTGCCTCTTACTGCTTCTCAAATGAGTCCCAAGTTGCTTGTGGGGTCTTGGCTTTCCTGCTTCCTGGCTGGAGCTCACTGAGAGCATAGGGTTTTTTCTTGGAGCCCTGGCTCTGTTACAGATGAGTATCATGGTCCTGGTTTTGAGTCATATATCTTAGAATCAGAAATTGAAAGCAGGGTTTGACTGTGGTCTCTGAGACTTGTAGCACTTTGGCTTGAGGGCTTTGTAAAGCTGCGAAGAGAAATTTACACTCAGAAATTTTCCCTCTCAACACTTTCCATTCTTCCTGCATGCCCAATGATCTCTCACAACCTGTTCTGTATTTAATACCCACTTGGCCGTCTAGTGAGTCTGAGCTCTCTTGTTTGGGGATATTGAAACCCTTTCCTTAGTATTCTCAGTACTTCTGGCCAATCGAAGTATCCCTAAATTCAAATATTTCCTCACAGACATCACTTGGAGTATGGTGATTACATTAGGGAAAAGGTGTGACCTGTGGTTGTCAAGACCCCTGCAACCTTGGTATCTGGGTTCTTGGGTGGTAGTAGGTGCTTGGTAGGTTGGGGATAGGTGCTTTGCAATGGTTACAGAATTAGCTCCACAGCCTCAACTGGTGTTCACAAATAGTTGTGAATACACACATGTGTATATGTATCTGTGTGTCTAAAACCCACTTGCACTGAACTTCTTTAGCACATGGGAGGTTTATTAAGGTTCTATTTATTTGACGTATGTTGTTAAAAGTGGATCTTTTTCTTCTTAAACCATCTTGGCAAGACTCAGTCAAGATGTTTTGTTCATTCTCTATATTACTTTATACATACCTATGATTGAAAATACTGATAGTTTACACATTTATGTTCTCACTCCCCAAATTCTGAATCATTTAACTAGATATTTATTTAGTGTCTCCATATAAATGGCTAGCAGCATCTCAACTTGAAATGATGGATAAAGAGGTCATGTTTCAATCTTCCACCAACCCTAGGTCACTCAGGAGTTAATGCCCACTACTGGGCTTCTTTCCTCAGCCCATCAGCAACCTGCTCCATATTCCTTAATTCCTTTCTATTGCAGCCTGTGGCAAAAGCCAAACCTTAAAAGCATATTTTAAGGGGGCTGGCAAGATGGCCTAGTAACTAAAGGTAGTGCTGTCAGGGTTGACAACCCAAGTTTGATCCCTAGAACCCACATGGTAGAAAAACAGAACTGACTCTCAAAAGTTGTCTACTGACCAGAACACATCTGTACACCTGCATGTGAGTTCATGCACGTACACAGATAGACACACAACTTTAACAAAGTGGAGCCTGTGAGATGACTCAGCAGTGGAAAGGACTTGGTTTGGTTCCCAGCACTTACATGATGGCTTACGACCATCTGTAACTCTAGTCCCAGGGAATCTAACACTCGATTCTGGCCTTAACATGTATCAGGCATGCATGTGGTACAGACACATGCAGGCGACACACATGTTTAAAAACTAAAAAAAATAGAAAGACACACACACACTAGCAAAATCAACTGTGGCATCTCATCTTACTGAATTCAATTTGAAAAGCAATCAGTCTCTTTTCTTATGCAGTTTGACTCAGGATGCCTTCTTTGAACTCATTCTCTTTCTTTACTAGTCCAGCTGCTGCCATGATCCCTCAGTTAGCCTACATGATGCCCTGTCCAAGGAACTTTTGCACCTGTGCTGTTGTGTGTCTGAAAGAAATGTATCCTGTATACTTACTCCATCTCATTTCATAGCTAAGGTCTCTGAGCAGATATTCCCATGTTAGACTGCCATTTTAAAATCATTCTTTCCCATAGTGACACTCGATGCCATTTTATCCTCTGTCCTTATTTATTTTCTTCAGAGACCTCCTCACTTCCTGCTACATCATATCATGTGAATATTTGCTTCCTTTAGTCCTCTCTGCTAAAATGTCAGCTACATGAGGACATGAGATGAGGGCATGATGGCTCATCTACTCACAGTGTCTAGTGATGAGCTCAATTAGTCCATGTCTATTTAATGAATAAGTTTGTACTATTTATATTTAGTGCTTGTGATTCAGTCATTTAATCTAATTAATCCTCTTTCATAAAATATAGTCTTATATAAATATTTTATTATCATATATTATATGTTATATTATTACATAAAGCAGCTTGTCTTTCAGTTGAAAACTCTCATGCTTTTACATCATGGTTACTAGTTCTCCTCACAGATCACATTATCTTGTGGTCAAGCTTGATGCTAGCAAAGTGGTGGAAATGCACTGAGAGATGAGATACTATACTAACAATCCTGTAGTCACAACAAGCTACGTAATACAATAAGGAAGAATTGCGCATGATTTTAGCTTAAGATGGTTCACTTATAATTTTTTTATTTATTATTTTTCTACTTTACAAAAGCAGTATATGTTCAGTAGAAGGCATTTTTCATATCTTGAATTTAAATGCTTTCCTTGGCTAGTGATATATGATAGATAATTTTGGTGGGCAATGACCTATAGCCTCTGTTCAGCTTTAACATATCTCATAATAGCATGAATATCAAAAATACATTTTCTATTTGGAGCATTTATTGAGGCATAATTTCACCCCTGTAAACCAATGGACACCCTACAAAAATGTATTCCAAAAGTACATGTTATTGCTTATAATTGTTGATTTTGAAATGTTAATTAAAATTCACTTTGTATTTTATATTTTACTTAAAACATATAATAGATGTACATACTACTAAAGTATGTTAATCGTTACAATTTCAACAAGAAAGCAATTGCCTAGAGTGAGCTCTCTTTACTTCTGTAGTTATTGTTATTCCACAGGTGATTCTGAGCCATGTTGCTGCTCCTGTGTTGGAGAGGCTGTAGTACTGGTTGGGAAGAAGATTCCTTTGTGGGTTTTGAGTCCCCAAAAGCTGTAATATGTAAATAATTTTGTTTCAGTGAGATAACTGTACAATAGAGCAGTTTAAAGCCCATTCAATGGCCCACAAAGTGTCTAAAGACCCAGGATGCCTGGGGAGATCTTGGGTAGAATTTGGTTGTCAAGTTCTCCATGATGGGTGAGCAATGCTGCAGACCACTTTGTAACACATCAGAGACACTTTTGCTGCAGTCATTCTCTGCCCTGGCTCTCTTGGACTGTAAGCTCTTCTAGGGCAGAAGATGTATCTGATTCATATTTTCTGTTCCCAGCAAAACCTGGCAAAATGCCTGGCTCACAGCGGGGCCTCAAAAATATTTGTTAAATAGACTCATGTTTTGTTTTTTTTCTTTAGTCAGATAGAGTGAATTATGCAGTGTGAGTGTTTAATCCACAGGAAAATATGCTTCTAGGCAAAACATCACAGTTCTAAAGGCTGATTGTTGTTCTATATTGATCCTTTATTTTTTTGTAGATATGTGAGTGAGGAGAAGCTGCCTTAAGAGGAAGGCTTTGTCAGGAGTAATGGTTGGGAATAATAACCAGGGCTGATTTTTTTTTTTAAATGAGGTACATAAGAATCCCCTCAGCAGTAAGTTCGAGTTAAGAATGCTTTACGGGTATCCAACCATTTCCACTTCTTCATAACACCTTTAATCTCAGAAATGGATTATGTGCTAATTTGGCTCTTATTGATGGTTTAAAGAGTTTTGAAATGGAAACTAGTAGATTAAAATTACATTCTAAGCCCATGAAATACGCCTGTGGTTTCTCCAGTTCTTCCTGACATCTGCATGTGCCCTTGGGAAAGCTTTAGCGGAGAGAACACGCTGCTAATGGTTTTAGTGGATGAGTCAGAACAACTCCAGATCAGAATGGCCTGCATATGGGGAGGCTGTCTGAGGCTAAGGTTTTCTGGACTTTGGACCACTTGTGCCCGCTTGCTTTTATGCCTGGTGTTATTCAGACTGACTGCATACTCTCTGAGCTAGTGCCAACTCTGTGCAGCCAGGGGCCAGGAATCTTTCTAGCATCTGAGGCACCACATTGCCCTTACAGTGACATAGAGGCACGACCTGAGAGTCTAGACCTCATCTAACTGGGCTTTCTGTCTCACAGGGACCTTTGAAAGGCTCAGTGATTGCTCGTGGTTGGGGTCAAGTGTGCAGGTGTCTTTAAAAACGATCTCACCGGTGACCAGAAAGTTACTTTGTCAAAATGACAGATGGGTTTCTCTACCATGCCATTTCCTGGGCATGTCAGCTCTGTTTACTTGTCAAGATCAGGTACTCTTGTAACTCAGACATTCCCTGGGTAATTCTGGGAAAGGCTTGTGTTTCATCTGCTCTCTGGCTGGCTATTGACTCACAGGGTTGGGAATGGAATGCCTGGGGACTTAGGTGATCCTATGAATATGAATTGTTATGTATCTGGGAAGGAGATGGATGCTGACATCAAGGGACTCTGTCCTCCAGGGCTGAGGAGGCTTTGTCAACCATATCTAAGACATTTGGTTTCCATGTTTTAAACACATTTTTTTCCTTCTTTAATAACAACTTAAAAGTACATAATTCAAAGGATTCTTTGATTCATAGACTTTTTAAACCAGAGAACCCAGGTTCTGATATTCCCTCAGGAAAGGGACCTTTAAAGTATTGTGGTCACCATTGTCTTTATTGTCTCAGTTTCTGCTTTCTGATGGAGTTGCTATTTTATTATTGCAATTATTTTGAAACTATAAAATAATTATGCCATTTCCTCCTTTCAAACCCCCTCATATATCCCCTCTTAGCTCTCTTTTAAATTCATGGCCTCTTTTTGCATTAATTGTTGTTATATAAAAATATTATATATTCATAAATAAACACAATTTGTTTAGTCTATATAATACTACACACATGCATGCACATGCACACACACACACACACACCACACACACACACACACACACACACACACACACACACACACGCTCGCGAGCGCGAGCACACACACGTATATATATCCAGGGCTGATCATTTTGATCATTTGGTATTGAATAACCAATTATTGTGCTCCTCCCTGGGGAAGGCGATTTCTCCTGTTCTCGGCATTCTTTGGCTGCCCGTAGTTCTTTGTGTAGGACTGAGGTCTCATGGACTTCCTTTTTCCACGTTAGCATGGCTACTGTGACCATACTTGTCTAGGCAGCCATGTTGGTAAGACTTTACGGGATAAGCTTCTGACATTGCTAGGAGGCACCATCTCACAGCAAACTCCTTGATCCTCTGGCTGTTACAACCTATCTGTACCCTGAAGTCCTTACCTCCTCATACCCTCACTCCCTCCATACCCCTGCTAGCCCTTAGAGAAAACCTTTGTCACCTAAAGATGACAAAGGGAGGCTAGTGCCTTGAGTCCTAGCACCTGCTGATAGCTGGAACCCGATCACCCAATATGGCCCATCTTCTCCTCTGTGAAAGAAATCCTGAGAAAGGCGTAGGACTATGCCTAGGATTTCATATCCCCCTTCTTTCCTGTTTTCTTTTGGGGTGGGGAAGAAACCAATTTATTATCCACCATGTGCTGAAGGGTGCCCAGCAGTGTAAAATAATCAGAGGTGTTAGGAGAGGCCCCAGGTCCACTTGTGCATGAAGCCACATTCATTTGCAGGGCCCACCCCCTCACCCCTAGTTTGCAAATCCTTCCCAAGTTAGGAGTCTTTGGGGAGTTTTCTGTACATCACCCACTTCCTTCCATTTCCCAGTTGTTGGAGTCCCTTTGGGATGGGGGATATTTGAACATTTGGCCAAAATAAATGAAGGATGCCAATGTTTTTCCCTTTTCTTCACATGCTTGATTTCTGTCCACTGAGGTAGAAGGCACAGCATACCTTTGGGTTTTGCAGTCTGCTTTTGAGTGTGGTGGCAGAGCAGTGTCTGGGACAAGGCCCATGGTCACAGTCCCTGACTGCTTTCTAGCCCTTCTGTTTTGGTTTGTGAATGCGGGGCTGCTTATACGACATACCGACATACCGTATAATAAAAGACAGGCTGTGTTACTTTCTTTGGGCTACTATTTTTATTTGGTGGTTATTTCTTTTGTGTTCTGCCATCTCTAATGTTTTGGGTCTATTTCAAAATATGATTAAACAGAATGCGGAGCTGTTTGACACTGCCCTGTTTCAAATCACAGCTGTACTTGAGCCTGTGTTCCTTTGTTCTAAGAGTTCCTTGAAAAGGAAAAACTAAACGCTGGACCTGAACCCGTAATCCAAACTAGGAGCCCAAACAATCCCTTCAACAAACTAGGGCCTGTTAAAAAAAAAAATTGAAATGTTAGGGAACTCGAATATATATATAAAAAAAAAGCCTCCTGGCTAATTCCCTGTTGCTTCTGCTGGCACGTGTCATATTTTCAGGGTACAGTATTGGGAGAACACTGTCATTCCGTGATGTATGAGGGCCATATATCATCAGCACACCGTCTTTGTAGAGGATGTTGGTACTAAAAGGCATGATTCTGGCCAGACAGAACAGCAGGGTCCTTACTCCTTTCTTTCAGCCCCCTGCCTTTTACTTTAATCTCCTTCTGTTTTGTGTTGCAGGGAAGTGAATTTCTTCATGGGATATGACTTGTTGCAAAATAATCGGGGGCCCCAGTGGGCTTCATAAAGTCTTTTAAATGGTCTGGCTTCAAGGGCAGCTTTGTCCCGAGTTTGTGCTGTGAGCTGGGCTGGAGGAGGCCTCGTTTGCCAGCGTCCAGGTCTCGGGGGTGAACTCACCGAGCCCAGACGGGGAGGAAAGAACAACACTCCCAGATGTAGTACAATGGATTGCACGATGTTCTTACAAGACATGTTAACACAAAGTCTCCAGAATTATGGCTCTGGGATGCTGCAAAGCTCCTGGGAAAGTACGCCCTCACGTAAGAATTGAGGAAGAAATGGACTCAAAAGGGTTGAGTCCAGGTTCTGATCCATCTTGCAAATGATGTTGACCAGGCACTTAGAAGCTGGGCCTTGCTTTTTAAGTCTGAGATTTAATCTGTCTTTTCTAAAATTTAGATATCTTTTTTTTACTTGTGTGTTCAAAATGAAACCATAAAACACCAAGGTTTATAATGGTCTGAAAGTGGGGAATGCTTGATGAAGGCAAATATTTAAATTCTTAGCTTCTAGGAAAGATGGCTCATCTAAGCCTCTAGACAAAGCTGTGAACTGTAGTGATTAAGTCATGCTTTGCTAGCAGAGAATCCTGGGTGTGAGCCTGTTCTGGCTCCCTGTGCAAGCTTGGTGGATTATTTCACTTCTTGGTGCTTGAGATGTCTTCCTCACAAAACTGAAGGGACACCAATGCTTTCCTAAGGCTTGTTGCAAGAGTTAAAGGGGCCACACACGCTACGAGCGTCCAGCCCAGTCTGGATTCCAGATTTTCTAGGAATGTAGAGTCCTGTGATAATTCACAGGTTAGTCTCTTGCCTGGAAACTTTATGCCACTCATGCTAGGCAGGGAAGGTTTGTGACCTTGGCTACTGAAGGAATTTGCAAAAGCAGTGTGTGAGCTGGGGTGGAGCAAAATCTGTAATTACTACCTTTTGATGGAAACTGGAGGTCCAAAGTGTAAGGGACACAGTCACCCTCTCCTCCATTTCCCAACTGAATTTAAGCTGAGAAGTCCTGGAGAACCATACAGCTCTTTACAGGGCTTTCAGCCTCACCTTCTTCATCCTAGGGATGGTCTTGCTAATGTTCTCCTTTACGCCCAAGTTTCATTGAACTGAGACATGACCCAGAGTCTTATATTTGTATGCCTCTAGGCTTTGTGGTACCAATCTACCTTATATTTGGATACTCTGACTCTTTTTGTATAACAATTTTACTATCAATAATTAAGAACAAGCAAGTGAAAACAAAATTAAAATAATAAATCATAAATCAAATTTTGTATTGCCATTGACAACCAGTGAGCTATATCATCAACACACCATTCCTACCTTGGAAATCATGCTTTTTAAGATGCTGAGAGTAGTTTGCCCGGAGGAGATCGATTAAGAAAGGTCCAAGTCAGCACTAGGTCATCTCAGGTGCTGCTCAGCCTCCCTTGCAGAGGATCTCTTGCCCACAGGTTCCACTGAGAAAGCCATTGTTTCCAATCATTCAAACAGCCTACTGTTTGGGTACCATCAAACTCTTCTTTCTTTAATCTGTTGTCTGTATCTCCACATTCAAGAGCTTCTGAGGCTCAACCAAGCCCTGGCCAAACCCTGCTGTGGTCACCTTACAGCAGCACAGACTTAGAACCACGCCTCTCTGACCCAGGTGGCTGCTCTTCATGGAGAATTCCCAAAGAAGCTGGACTACATGTTAATCTAGTTCTAAAACCACAGGGTTGTGATGGAGTTAACCTAATTCTAATATGACACACCTATAAATTTTAATGCTGTGTCTTAGCAACTAACCTTCCTGCCTGGACTCTTAATCCAGGCCTGGGAATCATACCTAGTTCCCAACTAGACTGCCTGCCAGTTCTTTGAGGGGTCTGAGACAGTTCAGTGCACTGTGGACTATTTCTCCCTCTGAAAAACTTAAGAAACCCGTGAGTATTAATGATCTAATGTCTGCAGAGTTCTTCAGAAGAAAGGTGCTATGTAAACATCAGGTATTATTCTTCTGTTTATAAAAAGTAGTATAATATTGCCTCTGAGAAACTGGGACTTTTAAAAGTACCATAATATCCCCTTTGGCTCTTTGGGGGCTTGGGTTGCATTAGAATGGGGAACTTCAAGGAAAAAGTTGAGCCATTTGACTTCATGCATGGGGAGACTAGAAATTCTGATGAGAATATACTCATTGACATTAGATCAGTTTCTTCTGGTCTCCCTTACTTGGGAAACGCAACATAAAACTATCCATGTTCCTAAGAGCAAATTCCTGTCTGGACAGTTTTCAGACTTTATAAGAAAGATGACTGTGTATGTACTTTAGGAATGTTATTAAGGAAGGGTCAGGGAGCCCCACGATCCTTACCAATTTCCATGGCTTTGATTCTATGTGGAATTCTTCCCAACATCTTGTTTCTGGAGATAGGTGGCTTGTGGCCTGAATTTATCCCTCTTCCACAGAGTGGAGTTTAGGGAGCCCTGGCTGAACCTGTTCATCTCTCAGTGTTGTAAGGATGATGATGGGCAAGTGCATCCCTGTAACAGCTGATAATAAAAGGAACTGCCCATTGGAGATGGATATTCCTCTGCTCCCATAGATGTTTGCATTTGGATGGGGAGTTTATGAAGCCTATAGGTCCTATTCCCAAGTGAGGTTACCGCTATGAAGTGGCAGAGAGGAGTGTGTTTCTAAGTGTGTGTGTGGGGGGGCAGTGGGCAGAAGGAAGGACTCCTATCTTAGGAGAACCCCCACTCCCCTCACATCTTCTCTCACAGTGCTCCTTGGTCAGGGGTTCTATTGACATATTGAATATTGTTCATTTAGGCAGAATGGGGGGAAAGAGAATTTTAACTTTCCAGCCTTCCTGGTCTTTTGAAAACTGGCTGTTTGAATTTGCATATTTGCCGAGGGCCAGCTGTTGGCTTGGGGCAGACTTGCTTTCACAGGGGCCGGAACAGAAGGAAACAAATGTCGGGAGAGACTTGTACAGCCCAGCACATCTCTAGCATGGCCGACCAAATAGCACATCAGCCATATTGCAAGACACTTGTGATACTGTTTCATGATTTAATAATAGTGCCTGTCAGCAGATGGTCTTGCCCTCACCACTGTCACTGTATGGGCTGCTGAATTTTGGTCTTCACATTATTGTTATACAAGTACTGGTTTCTGCATTCTATAATAGAATTGGCTCTGGAAAAAGTTTTGGAAAAAATATCTTTTTTAAGACATTCTTGAAAATATTCAAAAACATCTCCACATTTCTCTTTTTCAGTGTATGAAGCAACTAGAAATATTTCACATTGGTGTTTTGCTGTCTTCTGTAGTCATTATCCCACTCAGACACGAGACAGTCAGCAAGCAGGAATCAGGCTCAAGGCTGCAGCTTCCAGGGAGCTCCGTGCTGCCATCTGGTGGCAAGTGTCAGACTCAGCAAGCTGGCTGCTGTCATCCAGGCTGAACTTGGCTGCTGCTGGGGCTGTGGTTTGGCTGGTGTCCTTATGGAGTTTTCTTGCCAGACATGTACCTTTCTTTTTATTTCTCTATACCCCTTCCCCTTTTGCTTTATACATGTTAAGGGTGCATCCCAAGGCTATGATTCTTTTTTATCCTTTTGTGGATATTAAGGTGTTTATGCCCCTTCTTTCTAAAAGGAGACAGGAATGATGCAGGCCTAACTCCCCATCATTGGCTGACACTAGAAATGGTAAGCATGGAGAAAGGATGAGAAAGCAAAGGGCGTTGAGTGTATGCTTTCACATTGGTTAAGTTGTTTTCTGACCTTTTTCTTGGGTGAGTGTGGCGTTTTTGACAATTGTTTTTGTTTGCTTAGACTGGGTGATTTTCCAACCCCACCTGGAATTTGTGGAACACAGAGAGGATGTCAGTCTGTCTTTCAGAGGTGTGGAGGCCTGGCCCTGTTGATATCTGATTGAACCTGCATTTCTTATTACCCACAAGCTATATATAGATGGCTCATGACTCTGAGGCAGGTCCGTGGAGTGATTGATTCTGCTGGAAACAGGCTCATTTCACACAAGGGAAGCTTGAGGAGGACTCAGGCAGGGATGCTATTTTCTTCTACTCTGGTTCCTGAGTATCCGTGACATACTAGAGTATCTACACCTACACAGTGGGCCACACTTACAAGCTGTTTACTTGACAGAGATCTCTTAGTGCTCTAGGTCTCTCACTTGTGTTTGCTGACCTAGGGAATGTGTCCCACCTTTATTTTTATCTCTAAAATCAAGCTGATGTGAAGTTTTGTATAGAAGAATGCACTTAATTCTTATGTAGCTCAGAGTTGAAATATATCAGAGAAACTCAGTATGTTGGAACTGATAGCACAAAGTGTTTGCTGATTTAAAACTTGGACCAAATAAGTCATAGATGCTATCCTCAGCTATCATTTGGTGCTGTGGAAATGAAAGCTCCTGAAAGTGGGACCTTGTGTATGCCACTCCTCACCAGAGCCACTGCTTCCAGGATAGGATTTTTGTGTCTTGTTCAAGTCCAGGAAGCCAGGCAAACGGTGTTAATTACCTGTCTCTGAATTTCCCATGTAGCTGTTTGAATCAATTTAGGGGATAAGGAAGCAGTTTCTCACTAGTGTTCCCACAGCGTTATTATTACTTTTTCCTTGAGGGTTTGGCATTCTAAGTACATCTTCATATCCACATCAACCAGACACCAACCAGATTCCAGAGAAATGATCTGACCTGGCAGCTCCAACATGATCCCTCATAGGACACCAGAAAATTCTAAGGGTAAACAGAAAGGAAATGTTATCTTCCTAAATACATACCTAAAGTTTAAGAGGGTGTATGTGTGTGTGTGTGTGTGTGTGTGTGTGCAAATATAGTTTTAAAAATCCAGATGTGGCTGTACAAATCATTTGTCTGGAATATCGTGAGTGTTGGACTACAGTTACAAGCCATTTATTATGAATCTTGGAATTCTGTTATGGGTTTTAACTGTCTTCCAGGTTCCTAATTTTGCTAGAAGTTCTTAAGAATGCATGCCTTCTTACTTACCAGAGCTCAGATTGCTTCTCCCCATCACTCTGACTGTCCTGGGAGTTTGATCTCTGCCTGAGGCTCCTCCTTTTAGAGTGAACCTGCTCTTAGGGACCCATCCCTAGGCTATGGCCAGGTTTGCTGCACTGTTACATACTTGTGAGACAGAAACTCAGCTGGTGACAGTCACAGTCCCTGGGATGAGGGAGTCTGTGTTAAAATAGGATCCATGCCTTGCAAGTGAACTGACAGCCAGCATGTCAAATGGTCTACATGTGCACACAAGTCTGATAGTTACTCTTAATGCCTTCAGTAGAAATTAACTAAAATTTAAAAAATATACTTCTTTTCTTTGCATTGTGATTCTAACTATGCTATGTTTGGAATTTAAGAAAAGTTTTAAAAACAAAAATGAAACTATGAACATTGGGAGGAAAAGAAGGGGGCTGGAGAGTTGGAGGGCTTAAAGCCAGGGCGCCTGGCCTGGTGTCTCGGCAACCCTAGATGGCTCCTTCATCTGCCTCCTCTGCACTGGGGGAAAGGACACTCTTACAGCTGTTCTTCATCTCCATGCTCTTACGTTATTCAGATCCCTGCCTCAATCGGTGGGAGGCAGACCCATTGTTAGGAACTGCTCAGTAATGGGGGGGGGTGTTCTAATGTACAGTTAAGAATGAATGAATGAATGTATGAAATACTGAGCTCTGCGAGTGTAACTACCACACAACAGACAGTGGGGAAAAATCAAGGAAAAGCCCTGAAAAAGGGAAAGAAAGACAGCAGGAGGAAGAGAGAGAATAGACTTTGCTTTGCACAGGTAGCCACACCCTTCCATCTTCCAGAAATAAAAGATAAGAAAAACAAACAAAAAAACCAAAACAAACACAGCACCAACATTCCTCGCAGGACTGGGTCGAGGTGTGTGCTCTTTCTTTGGGTATGTCTACCAGACTTGGAACAACCTTGAGAATATTAGCACTGGCCATGGTAGGCCTCAGGTGGCCTAGCAAAGCATCAGGACAGGGAAATAGCAAGACTTGTAGAGAAGTGAAATTGTTGTGAGGGGGAGTCCAGTCCTCCCTGCTCCCTCTCACCCATTATAGGACTGCGATGGCGAGTTGAAGGGCTAGGACTCTGTGACTCCTTGGAGGCTCCAATCCTTTGAAGGAGGATGACAACGTGGACTGATCTCAATAAAACACAGCAAGTGTCTTGTGAACTCTAGAGCATAAAAGGAGTCTGGGAGCAACACAAAGGGAGTGTCTTTTCTCTTAAATTGCCAGGGGCTGCACCTGGGAGATGAGTTTGTGTTGGACTCTCAGATTCTAACATGCACACGTGTGCAAACTTCATACCCTCACTTTGTTCCTCACATACTCACAGGCACACTTCTCCAAGGTCCTAGACCAGAGCTGGGGGACCTTCCTCCCACTCTTGAACTACACCAAGAACATGGGACTCTCCTTAAGGTCACCAGAGTGCATTCTCCTGGGCTCTTCTGAAGAGAGCTGTAGGCATGTTCCAAGCCAAGTAGAGCTGGGGTTGTGGTTCCCCAACTTGTCACATATTGGGAAATGAAGGTTATAAGTATCTACAGCCTCAAGTCAGGCTAGGGCATGGGTGGAACACGTTTGTGACTGTGGAGTGATTCTCCCTGGGGCCACTGAAGCTGCTTCAGAACTGGAAGGCCAAAGTCCTCACTGGGTTGTGCTTTGGTTTTCTTATCTGTAAAATGTATCTCATAGGATTTAAATCATAATGGGAACCATAGTACATAGCCTATCATAAGCCTTTGCTACAGCCCAAATCCCCTTTGGTTGGTCAGGTTATGCAATCAGGAGAGTACCTCTCTGCTCTCTGTGGAGTCAAAGCTCGAAGCATTCAGTCCTGTTCAGATCCCCTAAGACATTTTAACAGCTAACCTTACAGGATAAAACTAAAGATGCAAATGCTCACCACACTTTCATTAGCATAAGTGCTAATGTAATGCAGCTGTCCCACAGCTATAAAACACTGAGGACTGTGTCTCTGCTTGGCATGTGGAGTATTATTTTTTCTCTTACTGAACCGATTCAAAGCTCAACTTTGTCGTTATTTGAGTTGGAACTTTAGATTGGTGCATTTTAATGCGCTCTACTATTAAGGCTTGTTGGACAGTCGTGAGAAAATATTTTTGTTCTCACGATGCAATCTTGGCCCAGGTAGCCAATGGGCAAAATATGATTTACACAAATATTATCATTTCTGGAGTGTGTACTAAAAAGAAGCCTTAGGACCGAGCTGGAGAGAGATTCTTTCTCAGCGTGGGGTTATCTGGGCGAGGCTGGCATTTAAAGTTAGAGCTTTCTAACTCCCCTTGTCTCTGAAAGAAAGCTACTTTCCGAAAGTCCGCTACTCCTGGGGGACAGTTCTGTTCCAGGGGAAGAAAAATTCCATCAGCTATCTCAGAGTTTTCTTGCCAAATTGAAGGAAGGGTAGGAAGAGGGAACTGCAGCTGTGGGTTTGGATTTGGAGTGAAGTTGATCCTGAATGTCCTTTGTCTCTTTTGGTCTAGAACAAAGAAGTGACTTGTAAGAGAGAGAAGTGTCCTGTACTGTCAAAGGACTGTGCGCTAGCCATTAAGCAAAGGGGTGCCTGCTGTGAGCGCTGCAAAGGTGAGTTGGTCCTGGCTGCTTTCTCTCATGGCTGTTGCTTCAGGCACCTTTATTTCTCTCTCCTTCACCTTTCTTTCCATCTAGCTCTTGGCTGGAACACGGGTGGGTGTCAGGAGGGAAACTGAAGCACGTGTACCCAGGACTGGTACGGGAGCTGCCGGGAAGGGAGGTGTGAGGGGGAGGATGCAAGCGGATCCCCACATTTGGTACATTTTCTGAGGCGAGTCGTGAAAACGCTGTGGCAGAGAAGATGCAAACACGATGCTTATGCACATCTGTACACATGCACATGGACGTATTTTGTCAAGAAGTTTCAACACTTGGTTTTTCCAGGCTCCACACTCGTCTAGCCCTCCTCTGCCAGAGGAGCCTTTAAACCCAAATTTTATCATTTTGGTTCCTATTAAATTTTTTTTTTCTTCCCAAATTAAATCTCTGTTCTCCCGCTTGTCTTTGAAGCAGCCCCGAAGTCTCCTGCCCCCAGCCCTGGTGCCCTCATGCTTGTCTGGAATGCTGTCTGGTGGCGCCTGCTGTTGGCTCTAGCCCAGCAGTTTCCTACCACCCTAGCCAGGGGCTACAGCACCCAAAGCCCCTGGCTCTCACTTGACACTCACCCCAGGAACTTTCTGTGGCCTGTAGTTCACACGGAGCACTCATTGTTGTGTGTTCCAATTTTGTTATTTTATTTTAGTGAAGGAGCATACTCCTAGAAGACAGAAGCGAGGTCTGACATTGTATGGTGTGGGAATATATAGGGCAGCCTGGTGTAGGGACGCTTGAAACTCAGGCGAGGAGGTTAGGGTATGTGCTCCAAAAATATTCTGTCAAGTCAGACAGAGCACAGCAGTACACATGGGGTGGAGGTTCATATATACTCAGAACCTTAGGAAGTTTTGTCTTATTTAGAAGTAGCCTTTGCAAATATTGTTCATTCAAAAAGGTGTCATATTGTATTAGGGTGACCCCAGATCTAATGTGACCAGTAAGTATCTTTATGTGAAGAAAAGTAGATAGACCCAGAAAACAGGGTCATGGCCAGAGAAGCAGAGGCTGGAGTAATGAGTGATGCTTAAAGAAACACCTGGGGCATCTGGAGCTGGGAGAGTCAAGGGGCTCTTCCCCAGAGAGAGCTTCAGATGTGGAGTGCAGACCAGCACCTTAATTTTTGACTCCTGGTCCTTCAGTGTGAGAGATAAAGCTTCTGTTACTGTTTTTAAACTATTAATTTTAATTGATAAATAATATCTTTGTATAGTGTAAGATACTGTGTGATGTATATAGGATATGTAATGAACAGATCAGGGCAATTAGCATGGCTGAAATATCAAAAATTTAATTACATTTAATATTTATTTTTTCATTTTCAAAATTGTATTTTTTGAGAATTTCATATACATTTCATAGTGTACTTTGATCAAATGTGGCTCTGAATTCCTTCCTCCATCTTCTTCCATATTTCCAACACCACTGATTTTCCTTCCCAACTTCATATATTCTTAACAAAATAAAACAACAGCAAAAAAAACAAAAAAACAAAAAAACCAAAAAAACCCCACCTCTCAGAATTCACTTGATATGGTCAGTAGGTACAGGGCCAGCCATTGGACACTGGTTAATGTGCAAGTTACCAGGGGCTGAGACTCTCTGCTCGTCAGGACCCATCAGTTACCAATAGATCCCAAGCTAGCAGTGGAACGAAAGTGTGTCTGTCCTTCTCGACCCTCTCCATCCACAATGGCATTTTGACTGGCTTGATCTTACACAGGTCTTGTTTGTGTAGTCTCAATCAATGTGAATTCACATGTGCAACAGCCCTATCACTTCTAGGAAACCCCATTTGCAGCAATTCTCCACAGCCTTTGGCTCTTAAAATCTTTGTTTCCTCTCCCATGACCATCTTGAGCCTTGGCAGGACATGGTGTGTGATACAGATATCCCATCATTTGGGATGGAACATCCCATAGTCCCTTATTCTCTGCTCTCTGATAAGTTGAGAAGCTCCGTATTAACCATGATGAGGACAGAGGGCTGTATTAAAGTTTGAGTATAAAGATAAGTATTTATAGATTAATGACATGTTCACTTTGAACAATAATAGTAGTAGTTTCTGCCCCAGGGCCTATAATTTAGCCCTGGGTTCTTGGCTCAATTAATGAATCATTCATGGATTCAATCTTGTGGAACACATTATAAATCTAACCAGAAAGTGGTCGATTACTCCCATAATATTTGTGCCACTATTGCACCAAAGGGCATATGTTGTCAAGCTGATCATGATTGTAGCTTTTGGGGTTTATAGTGGAGTAAGACTATTGATTACTTTTCTTCTTTTCTGAAATAGTGTGTATAGCACTTTCTAACACTATGAAAGCTAGTCGTTGGGGCTGATGTTTCCAGCTCAGCACCAGCATGATTCTTCCATGTCCTATGACTTATGTATGTGGTGTCTTCGGCAATGTCTTAGTATCAAGTTGTGGAGAGCAACCAGGAGCAATGTTAATAAGCTGTGTTGGTCTGGAAGTCTCCAGCCAACAATGTCAAGGGAAGTATCCCATACCAAACAATGGACTTTTTGTTGTTTGATAGTCTGTTGTTTGTCAGAGAGGTATTATTCCCACATATTGGGTAGCTGCATTCAACTCATCTCTCTCCTTCTGTCTCTGTCTATACTATCTACTATAATATATATTATTATGTGATATCTACTATATTATCTATCTATCTATCTATCTATCTATCTATCTATCTTTCTTTCTAATCTCTGTAGTAGGATGTAGAATCCTTTCGGTATATACACAGGAGTGGCAGAAATAGATCATATAATAGTTGTATTTCTAGCTTTTTTGAGGAACTTCCACATTAATTCCCATAGTGGCTAATCCAGTATGCATCCTACCAACAGTGACAAATGAATATAATATTGAACTGCTTCCTAAATATATAATATGTATGTCTAATATGCACACATAGATACATAAATATAAAGAAGCTTCTAAAATAGGTTTCCATATTATTTTTTAAAAGGTGGTCTTTCAATACGGGTTAATTACCCACCACTCTGCCCTCCACTTTCCATTCCTGTGACTTTCCTTCTCTTCCCGCCCCCACCTGTGTCCTACTGTGTCCTTTGCCTTGAAAGCCTTTTGCCTCCTGTGGGTTTTAACCTCCTTCTGGATTTTAACATCTAGAGACACTCCATTTTAAACACATATATGAGAGCTAGAATGTAATATTTATCATTATGTTTCTGGGTTACCTCACTCACAGATTTTTCCCAGCTCCGTTCATCTGCCTGTAAATTCTGTTTCTCTTTACAGCTGAATAGCCTTCTATTGTGTGCATGCACCATGTTTTCATCATTCATTTGTCAACCCATAGGTAGCTAGGCTGTCTCATTTATTGGTTATTGTGGATAGGGCAGCAGTGAGCATTGATAAGCAAGTATCTGTAGAGCGGGATATAGAATCCCTTGAGAATATCCCCAGGAGTAGTATTGCTGGATCCTATGGTAATTCTATTTCCGGCCTTTTGAGGAACTTCCACACTGATTTCCGTAGTAGCTAAACCAATTACTTTCCACCAACAGTAAGTAATTGTTTCTCTTTTCTCACATTATTTATACCAACATTTCTCTTCTCTCTTTCTCTCTCTCTTCTCTCTCCTCTCTCTGTCTGTCTCTGTCTCTCTCTCTCTCTCTCTCTCTCTCTCTCTCTCCCTCCTTATTGGGTTAGAATGAAATCTCATTATAGTTTTAATTTGCATTTTCCTGATGGTTAAGGATGTTGAATATTTAAAAGACATTACTTGCTTCATTTGTATCTCTTCTATTGAGTTTTCTCTGTTTTGTTTCATAGGTCATTTTATCTATCTATCTGTTTATTTATTTATTACAATATAAAAAATTTAATTCAATGTAAAACATTTAAAGCTAGCAATTGCTTTTTAAAATTAGATTCAATAATCTACCCTTATATCCTATCTGTATCCCCTTTTTTCTTTCTTTTTTTTAAAAATAAGAACCCTAAATTTAATTTCTCTTGTTTAGCTTTTTTTCTAACCATAACCAATAATAATTTGTATCTCTTCTATTGAGTTTTCTGTCTTCAGTTTCATAGGCCATTTTAAAACTGGGTTGTTTTCCTGATGTTTAGTGTTTTGATTTTTTTTGTATGTCTTAGGCACTAATTCTCTGCCAGACACATAGCACTCTTCAGGCTCTACTTCACTCTGATGATGGTGTCCTGTGGTGTGGAGAAGCCTTTTAGTTTTATATTACACAGTCTTATGGTCAACTGTTGTTCTTAATTTATGTATTACTGCAGCCCTATTTACAAAGCCCTTACCTGTGCCTGCTCTCTAATTTTTCACCCAGCAGATTTAGAGTATCAGGTCTAACACTGAAGTCCTCCATCCCTTTGAATTTTGTGCAGGGTGAGAAAGAAGTGTTTGCTTTTAGCTTTCTCCATGTAGCTGTCCAGTTTGTCCAGAACTACTGTTGAAAAGGCTGTCTTTTCTCTTGCAGTATTTTGACATCTTTGTTAATGACCTTTTGTCTGGCTCCTCAATTCTATTCCATTCAGAAGGGAATCTGCTTTTATGCCAGTGCCATACTGTTTTACTACTATAGCTCTTCAGTGTAATTTATCATCAAGTATGGTTATATCTCTAGCAGTTCTTTCATTGTTCAGGATGATTTTGACCATACTCATCGTGTGTGTGTGTGTGTGTGTGTGTGTGTGTGTGTGTGTGTGTGTGTATTTCTACATGAGATTTAAGATTTCTTCACTTTCTGTAAAAAATTACACTGAAGTTTTGATAGGCATTACACCAAATCTGTAGATTATTTTGTCCCTTACCAATTTTCACAATATTAATATTACCAATCCATAAGATTGGGGGCATTTTCTATATTATAGTATCTTCTTCAGTTTCTTTCTATGGGTTTTAATATTTTCATTATACAAGTGTCTCACTTTATTAGTTTTATTCCAAGATTTTTAAAAAATTATTTATTTTTATTTTATGTACATTGATGTTTTTCTTGCATGCATATCTGTATGATGGCATTGGATCCCCTGGAACAGGAGTAACAGACAGCTGTGAGCTGCTATGTAGGTACTGGGACTTGAACCTGGGTCTAGAAGAATGGCCAGTGCTCTTAACTGCTGAATCATCTCTCCAGCCCCAGATGACTTCTTCTTCTTCTTCTTCTTCTTCTTCTTCTTCTTCTTCTTCTTCTTCTTCTTCTTCTTCTTCTTCTTCTTTCTCTTCTTCCTCCTCCTCCCCCTCCTCCTCTTCTTCTTCTTGAGGCTATTGTGAGAGACATTGTTTTCCTGGTTTCTTTCACAGCATCTCTGTCAATCAATCTACAAAAACAGTAGTGACTTTTGTGAGCTAATTTTATATCCTACTATTTTGCTGGAAGTATTTATTAGGTGTAGGAATTTTCTGGTGGAGGGGTTAGAGTCTTTTATGCATATAATCATATCATATGTAAATACAGATATTTGAATTTCTTCCTTTTCTATTTGTATGCCCGTTAGTGTCTTCTCTTGTTTTATTTTTTAAGCTAAGACTTCATTCAGTATATTGAACAGGGGAGAGTCGACATGGTTTCATATTTCTGTTTTTAGTAGAAATATATCAAGGTCTTCTCTTATTTTGATGCTGACTGTGGGTGGGCTTGTTGTATACTGCCTTTATTATGTTGCAATATAGGCCCTGAATATCTAGATTACCTAGGACTTTTATCATAAAGAGATATTAGATTTTGTCAAATGCCTTTTCGAGATGACTATGTGGTTTCTGCCCTTGGGCTTATTTATGTAGTGAATTTTATTTATTAATTTATATATGTTGAATCATCCCTCCATCACTGGGATGAAGCTGTCTTCATTGTGGTGGATAATCTTTTTAATGTTTTCTTGAATTCAGTTTGCAAATATTTTATTTAGTTTTCACATCTTTGTTCATCAAAGAGATTTGCCTCTAATTTTCTTTTCTTTTTCTTTCCCTCTTTGTATCTTTATCTGATTTAGGTTAATGTTGGCTTTGTAAAAGGAGTTTGGAAGAATTTTTTTTGTATACTATTTTATGGAATAGTTTGAGAACCATAAGTTTTACTTATTCTTTAAAGAATGGCTGACTCAGTGGTTAAACATACTTTCTGTTTCTGTTGAGGACCTGGGCTCAATCCTTAGCACCTACATGTAACTCAAGTTCCATGGATTCCAGAGGCATTCTATGGCCTCAAAGGCATGCACACACATGGTGCACATACATACATAAAGTCAAAAGATTCAAGTATATATTATAAAAATAAAAACATCTCTTTAAAAAAGAAATCCATCCATTTTTCAATGTTTTTCCAACTTAGTCGAATATGGGTTTGAAGTATGCAATTATGGTTTATGTACTTATGGTTCCCTGGCTTTCACTGCAGTTTGTTCTTTCTGCTTTCTCAGCTCTAACTTTATTAGTTATAATTTAATAGGGTGTTGTTCAGTCTTCACGACCTGGCAGATTTTTGATCAGTGCTTCAGGCTCAGTCTCAGGGTTACTCACTGCTGCTATGCAGTATCAGATGTGGTCCTAGCTCAGTTGTAGTAAGACATGCCTTCTGAATACACAGAGAAACTATCCTTGGCAAGTTCTTGATGTAGTACCTCAGAAGTTGAAGTTGGAGAACAGACTCTTTCATCTAACCGTATCACTATACCCAATAACTAACCTCTTTTAATTCTACTTTAGTTTCCAGCCTCTACTTTCTATTTCTGTTTCCATTGTCTTGGCCTCTATGTTTGCAGAGATGTTCATGGCAGACAAGGAAGTGGTGCTGTTTATACATACATGTCCCATGTACACAGAGAATTCCTGGCTTTTGTAATATCTGATGCATATTACGTTTCCTCCTTGTCCATCTACTTTATTTATCTTCACTCTCTGTCTTCTAATTATCCTAATCTTCCAAGGGAAATAGATGCCTAAAATAAGTACTACAATTCCAGACCTGGAACTGTACTACTGGAGTTGAACAGACTACTGTAGGTTGAAAAATAGACCAGAGAGTTTAGCATCCTGTGTTCTGATAGTGGCCTCTGGACACTTTGGGGGAAGTCAAGATCTCCACAAGTCTTGCTGAGGACCTTCCTGAGCGACTCTGCATGTACCTCCTTTTCCAGAGTTCTAGGAGACAGACATCAAGAAAGAAAGAAGCATGCTTAATAGTTTCCCTGTGCTGGAAAGGTGCTGTGGGATTTAAGGAACATAGTTATCTTTGTTCCCAGGTACTAGAGACTGCAAGTGTTTTGCCTCATTTATGTTTTTCTGGTTAGAATCATAACTTAGGCTTATAGGAAAAACTTTAAACTGTGGAAAGAAAGGAACTACTTATCATTTCTCTTTGCAGAAGTGAACAGTTGTACTATGTTTATTATGATATCTATTACTCTTTGGCTCACTTCCCTCTGTCCAAGTGTTTACATGATTGATTGAATATTTTCTAAGCATGCAAAGTAGCAAGTTTCCTTATATTTTCATATATACTGGGTTTTGTGTATATATATACTGCCCCTTCCTCTGTCTCTCTTTTTCTTTCTGATCTCCATCTTAGCCCTCGTATGGTATTATTTTTACCTTTTCCAGCTTGGCATTAAGTATAATACTTCTATTTATTCAACTATATTGTGTTTAGTAGGTACATAAAATTCTTTTTTGGAAAAGAAACACTAGGTATTAGCCCTGGGGAAGGACAGGAACAAGGAGCTGAAGCACAGGATATTGACAGGGAAGAGATGGTTCCAAAGACAGTGTAAGAGGAGCTCTGACCACTGCACACAGCTGGGTATTAACCTGGTAAATTCCAGTAGCCTTGTGGCACCATGTGATAACAGTAGTCCAAGTAGTGCAAGTCACAAGTCAGCTGTGGCAGCTGTATTCCTGCTAAGTCCTTCAGTGGGCATCCTGGGCTAAGACCGAGGTCCTTGCCTTTTTCTACTCAGTTGGGATGACAGTGATGATGATTAATCATTAGAACTTAGAGTTTATGTTTTAGTTTAAAATCAAGTGATGGTTAGACAAACTGGTATGATTAGAAACATTTAACCATAGTGGGAACACTGTACATATGTATAAAATATACAAAATGCAGACACTGTATATAATACATGAGATATGCGAAATGCAATGAGCTTTCTCATCAGAAAATGAGACATTTCCCTTTGTATGTAAGTTAGCATACTGATGGTAATGTGATGATGTAATAATAACTGTGCTGTGCTTTGAATGTCCTGCATTCTGAGGTGCTATCTGCTCCTTCCTGACAGTGTGCTTAGGCCTTTCACAGAGATGTGTACCTGAGGGATAGGCGCAGGGCGTGAATCTCAGCTGAACTTGGCTGTCAGCTATCCTGGGTGAAACCTTTGACCATTAGCACAACATACATAAAGATGCAATTTGGTGTTGATAGCTGGGTGAAACACCCATAAAAGCTGCCTAGTGGCTTTGAGTGACCCTCAGGTAAATCTCTTGTTGACATTTGTGTCATTAGAAGATGTGTGTTCCTCAAGAGCCAATGGACCAGGAAAAATCTGGTTAAAATGCAGATTATGGGGCCTTACTCAGTAGTAATGATGAGTTACAAAGACCATCCTTCCTATTAAAAGAGAAAGTACAAAGTGCGCAGGAAGCATTTATTTGCAGCCAGGTACTGGCTTCATGTTCTGCAATGTCAGAGCCACATTTTGGGTCATGAGAAAAATGTCGACACTGAGGGTTTTTCTTGATGTGCTTAGCATTTCAGAACTAGTAAGTGGCAGAGATGGGGACAGAACTAAGCGTTCCAACCTACTAGCCCATAGACGCTGTAGCTCTAACTATGGGCCTAGGCTCTTTTCTGTGTTTTCCAGCTTTCATTGACAACCTCCACCCCATGTGGGCTGAGGCTGAACTTCCCAGAAGGAAATGAATAGAAAGACACCTTCTGCAGAGGAAGTGAAAGCCTCACCTTCAGAGCTGAGTGCAAATGTCTGTACCAGTCATCCTCTTCTGGGGTGGGAAACTTGGGCTGTGTAGCTGGGAGGCCATAGTTTTCCTCTGATCCTTTGTTCCCTTTCTACTTTGCAACTTTGAGAATGATGACATAAGAACCAAAGCCAAACAGCCCATAATGGCCAAGAAAATCTAACTCAGATGTTGGCATGCTGGTGAATGCATGTCAAAGGTCTTTCTCAGTTACTCAATTGTGTGAATAAGTGGATGTGGGGGGAACTTGAATCCCAAACTGACTAACCATTGTTTCTTGGGACATTTTTGTTTTTTAGTTTTCTTTCATGGTTGTCTTTACTCACTTCCTTAGCATAGTTATATTAAAATTTTAATTCTACTTAGGTAGCTAGTACATTAATACAAGCATTTAAATAGGGGAGGGAAAGCAAGTGTTTCTGATTGGATCCCACCCACCTCAGAAACAACTGTTACCAATTTCTTATGACCATGCCAGAATGTTTGCAGGTTTTTTATGATGTAATTCTGCATGTGTATTTTCCTTGTACAGAAGTGAGATGAAGGAGTACATATGCCATCGCAATTTGCATTCAAAACCTCAATAATATGCTGAGTTAGGAATCTTCCAGACCAATTCATGCTTTTTCAGTTGTATGGATCTGTGAAATTGTTGTATAAGAATTCATTTGACACCTCTCTTCTGATACATGTTTAGATTTTTAACTTTTGTCAAGCAGCCAAGGAGTTAACTGGTGAGGACTGTTGTGTACATGTGTTATAATTCATTGAGGATAGTGACCCAGGGATCCAGGCTGGGGAGCTGTGTATAGGTTCTACTACAGTGGATGGTACTAAATGGCTTAGGAACAGGCCAGGCATTTCCTTTAGGAGTTAGAAGTTATTTGTCTCTGTGTGATGAGGAGGAAGAGCTGATGACTTGCTGGTTTCATGAATTCAGACATGCAGCCCTAGAATTAGCTAAAATTGGAATTCTATAGAAGAAAAGAGGGGGTATCCTACATGCTGCTATTTCTCTGACTGGCCATAGCTCGTAATCCTTCTCAAACAGTTCCATCAATTGGGTATGAAACATTCAAATATATGAGCCTATGGGGCTATTGTCATTCAAATCACCAAAGCCCCATGTAGTGTTCTATTTTTATGATTCTGTTTATGTTTTATTTTATGAGCTCTTCATGTGTTTGGGTCACTTCTGTAATTCAAATGTATAGTTCACTTGTTATCAAGCAAATCTTAGTTTCTTTATAAACAACTGTAGATTTTGATGCTTGAGTGTTGGGCTCTATGGTCATGCTCATTCTCTTGGGTCTTCAGGAATGATTGCTATCCCTTGCTAGAGGCCAGGGGTTGACCTGGTACTCAGCTCATCAGTGATGACATTGTTCCCATGGGAAAACATCACTTTGGAAATGTTGATTCTTTTGTTCTGAACTTCCTTGTTTGCATCTTGCAAGAGCTTTTGCCCTAACACCTGTAGCCCTTGTTTCTCTGGCACCCGCCAATTCCCTACAAGAGCATTATCCCATAGCAAACACCCAGGAAGGTTGTAAACATCTCACTGTCAGATGGCTGCAGGTTAGAATGGTAAGACCTTTCCCCTATTGGTCTGTCCTCCAGGACATGCCAGTGGTTATCTGTTTTCTCTCATTTCTGGACAGCAGACTAGAGTGCTTTGGTTTGTGCAGTCAGTGTTCCCCATAACAGTGAGCTGATTTCTCAGTCTTATTTTTGTCTGAGAAATCTGAGTAAGTTAAATCATGACAAGTTAAATCACCCAGTTGTCATGGTACTATTTTCCAAAGATAAAGCAAAGGGTGTCCATGTCTGTAAACTGGTGGGGAGGGTAATCCTGGATGGCTTCCTTCCAGGCATACTGAATTACATTAATTCGGAATAGTTTTTGTTTGATGGTTACCTGGGGAAGAGGAGGGCAGGATAATAAGTAGTATTATCCTATCCTATCCAGTATTACCCTAACATGGACATATTTCCCTCTGTAAAGGGTATTGATATGGAAAAGGAAGTAGATGAGCTGACCTGCTGGAGGGCAGAAATGAGACCATCTGTTCTTCCAAAGGTGTCCTCAGAAAGGCTTGGCCAGTGTGCATGTGTACTTCATGCACTTACAGTCTTGCTTACTCCAATCAGGTCAATGGGATCTCCCATTTAGTCATTAATTCAACGGTGTTTACTGAGCCGCTTGCCAGATAGTTATGGAAGATGGTGCTCTTAACCAATTGTTCTTAACTTTTATAAACCCAGAATATTTCTGAAAGCAAAAGTAAATTAATTATAACGAATTCTTCTCAAGCAAGCATTTTAATATACTCTCAAGATTGTTTTTATTCTTATTAATAATGATTATAAATTTGTATCCAAATAGCCTAATGACTAGGCAAAAGATTAACCTAATTTGAGAAAGCCTAATATTGTTTGATGAAAACAGATGAGATCATTGGGAATCAGGCGGATGGGTTTGGCAGCTTTTCCATATTTACTTGGACTGAAATCACCCTTTGATTTGGGGTTCTTTCATGAACAATAATGTATCTGTTATCTGAATATATGTTAGTGAATCATAAATGAATAAGGTGTGTTTCAAAATTTATGGGTCAAATTCCATCCTCTTTTTTCATAGGACACATGAAGTATTAATTGTCTACAATGCTTTGATGAAAGATAGAAAAAAAAAATAGTGTATGATTTGGCAGTGTTTATTCCCCACAATCTGGTCTTTGATTCCTATGTCTCCTTTTTGGTGGGTTGTAGGCCATGGGTTCCATTTTTTAACTTTCATACTGAAATGTATCTTATAATGTCTCATAAAAGGAAAAGGAAGGTATGCTGGGTAGCCTTATGTTAACTTGACTTAAACTAATGTTATTTGAGAGGAGGGAGCCTCAATTGATATAGGGCTGTGGGCAAATCTGTAGGGTATTTTCTTAATTGGTGATTGATAAGGGAGGGCCCAGCTCATTGTGGATGGTGCTATCCCTAGGCTGGTGGTCATGAGTTTTATAAGAAAGTATCAGCCAGGTCTCCAGAGTGAATTTCAGGATAGACAGGGCTACACAGAGAAACCTTGTCTCAAAAAGAAAGAAAGAAAGATCAAAGGAAAGTAAACTGAGTAAATTAGCAGCACCTTCCATGGCCTCTGCATCAGTTCCTGCCTCCAGGCTCCTGGTTTCTGCTTTGTTTGAGTGTCTGTGCTGACTGCCTTTGATGATGAACTACAGTGCAAACGTGTAAGCCCAATATATTCTTTCCTTATCAACTTGCTCTTGGTCATGGTGCTTCATTATACATAACCTTAACTAAGACAGAAGGGAAAAAATAGAGCCTTGCACCTAAAGCCAATCACCACTAGGTTCTGATACCTAAGGGTCCTACATTTCAGGGAATTATATGGGAATTGGGCTTTTTTAGATTGACCAGTTGCTAATCAGAGTCAAAGAAGGTCATGAATAATGGTGATGCCTTAAGCATTGTTGACTATTGCCTGATGCTCAAGGAGTGCAGGTTATGCATGCAGTTGTTTCCTTCTAGAGAAGCCCCTTGGTACTCATAGCCATGTGCTGACTGTTCCTTAAGCAAAGAGCATCCTTCATCTACCTTCTGTTTTCCTTCCACCTTGACCTGACCCATTTGCCAGGTAGTGATTGTGTGTGATCCACCTAGACAAGGTTTGCTTAAGGTTTTATACCCCCAAGGAAGGGCTTACTTTTGGGGCTCGAGTCTGTCTCTCAATTATTCAAACTGTATTGTGGATGAATATGAGAATGGATTTTAGAAGAGAAGACTAGCCTCACCATTGGATTTTTGTAGATGCTGTTGCACGGGGTCTGAGGTGCAGGGTAGGACTTCTGAATGAGTGGATCGGGAAGGACCGGACAGCAGCTTGTCTTAATAAGGGGAGTCAGATGCCAGGAGTTGTGTTCTTCCTTCTTGGAGTCTCATTTCCTTCTAGGTAAGAATCACGGAGGGTTGGCAGCCCTTGCTTTGCTGATGGCTTCTCCCTTCATGGTCTTTTATGGCTGAGCTGGACCAAAAGTTTCAAAGGAAGTCTGGGCAGAGCAACTTTGTGCAGGTGACTGCAAACAGCTTGAGGCTAAGAAGCAGTGGATTTCTGTTACCAACTGCTAAGTTTAGGCAAGTCTTAACAATAAAAAGAGGATTGTTTCCAGGGAAACAACTTAGATGAGTTTCATATGAGTGTGTGTGCCGTCATAGTTGTGTACCCGCCCCTACCCCCCAGTGTCATCTGGCTATGTTCTCAAGCAGGACTTGAACTCACAGATCCAGTAAGATCTCCTACTTCTCGGGGGAAACTATAGACGTAAGCTGACAGGCCCAGCTCAGATATTTTTGGTAGAAATGCATTCATACAATTGAGGATTTATAAAGGTGTGTACAGTAAAGCAAGCTTCACTCCTATTCTCAACCTATACCATCCTGTATCTTTTCTTGGAGTTGATCTGTTACCAAATACTCTGCAGCTAGTCTCTCTCTCTCTCTCTCTCTCTCTCTCTCTCTCTCTCTCTCTCTCTCTCTCTCTCTTTCTCTCTCTCTCTCTCTCTCTCTCTGTGTGTGTGTGTGTGTGTGTGCAGTGTCTAGCCATACAGAATGCTCCATTGGCTTCATTTCTGGCTATTTAGAGTTTATAGTCTACATGTTTCTTGAAACATCTTGGGACACTGTATCATCTCACCACTGAGCTACTCAACATTCAATGCTATTATCCTTACTATGACTTGAAGTTGAAGAAAATTTGTGAAGTGCCTCTTGGGCACTCATATATATTTTAATCTATGAGGAGAACTTCCTTTATCTGTGAGGGTTCAGAATGTAAATAGGCTCTGCTGTGTATTTTTAAAGACAAGAACAAAACAACCACACAAACAAACAAAACAAAAAACACAAAACAAAACAAAACAAAAACCAAGAGTTTATTTCTCTATAGCTGAAAAAAAGATGTATTGAGTGTTATAATTCATAGATTATTTGCCTCTAATATAAATAAGAATATTTTGGCATTTAAGTAAAAATGGATTTATTTCTTCAAAATTGCACTTTATGGAAATCTGCTTTTGTTGTTAAGAATAGTAAAGAAAATTAGATCAGTTTTCCCTGTTAAATTTCTCTCAATCCATTTTTCACAGGGACTTTGCTTTCTAGCTTTTGGGGTGGGGGTTGGGGAAAGTAGGTTGCCTAGAGTTTGCAGTCGCCTTTAAGTTAGGAGATTAGATTTCTAGAGCTTGCATGACGTCAGGTGCATCAGTTTTCACCTTGCTAACATGGAGCAAGCTGAAGACATCATCAGAGAAGAAGAAGATAATGGCTCTGATTTCGTATTAAGAAAGGTGGATGTTTTATCAGAGCACAGATGACTTTTCTAGCCACAGGCAGCCTGACAAAGATTACTTCTACTACTGCTGGTGCTCAAAGTATTAATTTTTCTATTGATGCACTGACTATGACAATATTAGTGTCCCATAATCACTCCTGTTCATCTTCTCATTGCTGCCTGGTTAACATTCTAGGCATGTGTTGCTGGGCCTGGAGATGCTGTGGTCTAGGTGTCAGCAGGGCTGGGGTTCTATGTCCTCTACTCATGTGCTTCTTCAGTACCAGCAGTCGGATGCTTTTGTGGCCTCACTGACAGGGATTTGCCTGTTAAGTCCTGTTCGCTCAAGGTAGTGTTAAGTGAATTAGGTAAAGACTTACTAGGAAATCAAAGCTGGTGGCACAGGCCTGGAATTGCAGGTACTTGGAGGCTGAGATGGGAGAACAGAAAGTTCAGAGTCTACCTTGGTTGGTTTAAAGTTAGCCTGAACCACTTGATGAGACAGAGGAAAAAATAAATGAAGGGCTAGGAATATGAATCAGTGTCAAGTTGCTTACCTAGTATTCTTGAGGTGCTGGGTCCTGTCCCCAGTACTAGCTGGGACACATAAACACACCTCCCCAAACTAATGTGATTAAGGAACTTAATTATAGCTATGTAATCTCCCTCCTCTTCATTCTCTCTGGTAACATATCCTAATGTCTGGGGTGATACCTTCCATATTCCATTGTATGCCGACATTCAAGGAAGAGGTTTCACAAGGTGGATGTATGCTCATGAACAGAACTCTTGATGCTCATCTTAGCATTCTGTCTATTACACAAATTCTAGTTAGTATTTAATGAAAAGCCAATATCTGGGGAAAAGTTGGAATATCAGAGAGAGGAAACAGACCACAGTCAATTCTCAGGCTGAACAGGGTAAATGCTACCTACGGAATGCCTGAGTCTCTGCCTCCTTCTGCCTTAAATATCTTCCCTGCCCATTGTTTTACTTCTAGGGTCAACTCTGTATCATAATCCTAGAGTTAAGATTAAAGGTGTAAGCTACCTCTCTGGTTGTTAGACATGGAATTTATAGAAATACAGAAAGATCTGTCCTCTGAGTGATGGGATTAAAGGCGTGGGTCACCACTCTCTGACCCTCATGGCTTTACTGTGGATGATTTTGTTCTCTGATATTCCAGGCTGATTTTATTAAATATAAAATATCACTGCATCTGCTGGCCACACCCAGAGCTATTAGACTCATGCATGTAGAGGAACTGAGGCATTCCTAACCCTAAATACTATTCTAGGATTATAACTTTTATTTTCTTGATACTATGATTCAGCATAATCATCTACTTTCTCTTTAGAACATCATATATAATATGCACCTGTCATTTGGCTTGAAGTTCTCTGTAGGTATCTTAAAAACTGTTCTGTGAAGGAGGAGTGGATGGGGGCAGTGCCGAGGCCAGAGGAGAAAATGGGAGAGGAGGGAGATAAGGCTGTAATCGGGATGTAAGATAAGTGAAAAAAATTAATTAATAAAAACTCAGTTATGAGGCTAGCAATATAACATATGCAAAAGAGTAAAATGCTGAGCCTTTCAAAATGGTTTTCCCTTCCAGGCTCTAGCCTTATAGTGGGGATGCTTATCCTATCAAAAAGCCTTGGAATCAAAGCATTGTTTTCTCTGAGGCTTGGTGTCCCCCTGCCCTGGGAGGGGGGATTTTCTCTGCATGATAGCCCTGAATGTCCTGGAATTTGTCTGGTCTTGAATTCACGGAGATTGGCCTGTCTCTGTCTCCCAAGTACTGGGATTGAAGGTGTGCACCACCACTGCCTGGCATTCTCTAAGACTTTAATGTCATTTTGCATGGAGAGTAACACTCTGGAAAGAATTCAGTATGGTATTTTGGTTGAAGAGTTACAATGCATATCCAGGAAGCACAAGGATACAGAAATCCCTACAATCTTTTCTCTAGATTTTAAATTTTTTTTGTCTAAGTTTGGAAACTGGGACATTGAAAAAGTTTCTGTGTATGTGATATGTGACCCTATTATAAAGAAACACAAGCAGCTATCTGTATGATAGAAGCTTAAATAGAAGCAGCACATTGCAATGGCAAGCATTATTTTTTTTTCTGAGCTTCAACAGGAGATTATACTCTATCAGTCTCTTTAGAAGTAACTATAACCAAAGAAGTAACAGATCTATTTGACAAAAACTTTAAATCACTGAAAAATAAATTGAAGAGGATATCAGAAAATGGAAAGATCTCCCATGTTCCTGTATAGGTAGGATTAACATAGTAAAAATGGCAATTCTACCAAAAGCAATCTACAGATTCAATGCACTGCCCATCAAAATCCCAACACATTTTTTTACAGAACTTGAAATAACAATACTCAATTTTATTTGGAATAATAGGAAAGCCAGAATTGCCAAAACAATTTTGCTCAACTAAAGAACTTCAGGAGACATCACCATCCCCGACTTCAAGTTATACTATAGAGCTATAGTAATAAAAACAGCCTGGTACTGGCATAAAAACAAACTTGTGGATCAATGGGACCAAGCTGAAAATTCTGACATTAACTCAAAAACATATGAACACCTGACCTTTGACAAAGAGGCCCAAAATACTCAATGGAAAAAAGATAGTATCTTCAACAAATGGATGGTAGTATGTAGAAAAATGCAAATAAATCCAAGCCTGTCACCCTGCACAAAACTCAAATCCAGATGGATCAAAGACCTCAACATAAACCCAGCCACACTGAACTTGATAGAAAAGAAAGTGGGAAATATCCTCCAACACATTGGCACAAGTGACCACTTCCTAAATATAACAACACTAACACAGACACTAAGAACAACAATCACTAAGTGGGACCTCCTGAAACTGAGAAGCTTCTGTAAAGCCAAGGACACAGTCAATAAGACAAAATGACAGCCTACAGAATGGGAAAAGATTTTCACCAACCCTACAAGTGACAAAGGACTGATCTCTAAAACATATAGAGAACTCAAGAAACTAGAGCCTAAAACCTTGAATAACCCAATCAAAAAATGTGCCTCAAAAGAGCTAAAAAGGGAATTCTCAGCAGAAGACTTACAAATGGCTGAAAGGCACTTGAAAAAGTGTTCAACTTCTTTAGCCATCAGAGAAATGCAAATCAAGACAACTTTGAGATACCACCTGACACCTGTCATATTGGCTAAGATAAAAGACACAGATGACAGCCTATGCTGGACAGGTTGTGGAACAAGGGGAACACTCCTTCATTGTTGGTGGGAGTGTAAGCTTGTTTAGCCACTCTGGAATGCAGTATGGCAGTTTCTCAGGAAACTGGGAATCAATCTCCCCAAAGACCCAGCGATACCACTATTGAGCATATACCCTAAAGATGCACATTGGCACCCTAAAAACATTAGCTCAACTATGTTCACAGCAGCATTATTCGTAACAACGAGAACCTGGAAACAACCTAGATGCATCTCATCTGAATAATGGATTAACAAACTGTGGTACATCTACACAATGGAGTACTACTCAGCAATGAGAAAAAATGATATAGTAAAATTTGCAGGCAAATGGATGAATTTTGAGAATATCCTCATGAGTGGGGTATCACAAACACAGAAAGATAACCAGGCGATATACTCACTCATTAGTGGACTTTAAATGAAAAGTAAAGCACACCCTAGCTGAAAACCACAACCACAACCACTAAACAGCTTGGAATTCGAAGAATCTTGGACTGGCACCTTGGAGCCCATTTCTTCCAGAGGAACACCTGACCCAGTCTTGATGTTGGGGTGAGGAAAGTGGATCTGCCTGGAGTGGATGCTGAACTAAGCCACCTTGGGACCTTGGGACCTTGGGACCTTGTGACCTCCTGCCTTTGCTGGGAAGGAGACAAGGAGATGGGGAGAAGAGAGAGTAACTAGAAGGGGGAAGGGAGTTTGAACAAGGGGATACATGGATGAAAAATGAGACTTTATTCAAAAAATAATAAAAAATAAAAACCAAAACAAAAAAAAGAAAGAAAAAGAAAAAGAAGTTGACACATTTTAAGTTTTTCATAGTCACATATTCTAGATTACCATCTTGGGCAGTGCCCCTTGTTAACTGATGTGCATTTGCTTTAGAGACCACCCTTTGAGAGAGACTGATGTATGGCAGAATTGATATGGTAATGAAGCTGAACAAAGTGCATTGGTATGCTCATGAACTTGAGTGTCTTCTTCACTTACTGTGAGGTTATTTATGCCACAGCCAGCTCATTATGTTTCCAGTCCTGTGGTGGTTAAAAAGGGCTGGAGATGTTTATCTGAAGACATGCTTGGGCATTGGCTAGCTCACACTGAACACAGGAAGCAGCTTTCTGAATGCTCTGGAATGTCTGGGCATTCTCAGAACTGTTCTTTGAGTTTAGCTATACTGGGTTTGGGGAGCTGTGGAATGGCCTCTCTGATGAGGTTGTGGATATATAACAAGGATTCAACCTCAAACTTCTACATGCAAGGCCACCCTGATGTGCTAAATGCAATAGACAGGCTAATATTTCATATTTTTTAGGAATTAAGACAAGGCTCTTCTGTGCCTATGGTCTGGGGACTGCAGAAAAATTATAAAGACTCAGTTATTTGGAAAATAAAATGAAAAGGGGACTTGGACTTGGAAATGCAGATGAAACCAGTTTCTGACTCTGCCTCTTCTAGTTTCTAGGCCTTGGACAAGCCACTTCTTCCTAAACCTTGCTAAATGCAGCTTGTGAAATATTCAAATGGCTGAGCTCCAATTCCTCACCTTCATTGAGTGGGTCCACACTGTTTGTACCATGACAAATCATATCTAACATAAAAGTATTTCATCCATCTCAGTAGGGAAGCCCAGCATCATGCACCCAAACTACTGGCCAGCCGTCAGCTCTGTCTGCTTCAAGAGCATTCTTCTGATCTCATTGACCAGTGACTTCTCAGTCCTGCTCACCTCTGTTAAACTTCTGAGTTCCATCAGCTTACCAGTTTTAGGTGTCTCACATAAGTAGCTATATATTTGTCCTCTTATGCATGGCTTATTTTGCTTAGTGTATAGTATTCAAAGTTGTAGTAGGCATCCCTGTTTCATTGCCTAACAGGCTTTATAACATAGATCATATTTTGTCTATCCACCCATTCATCAATAAAAATTGAGTGGTTTCCACTGGGCATCAATATTCTTGATTAGCTCTATATACTCTGTTCCATGTTCTTGGGCTCAGGAGCCCCTGGAGTACATATTATCTTGGTTTAATGATGTAGTTATATATAACATGTCCAGGTGTAGGAAGGCTAGGTAGAATGTTATAACTAAAAAGATATGGCTGACATTAATCTTATTTAGTTCTATCTGGTACGTAGGATAAAGTAAAGGATCTCTGGTGCAAATGCAACACTCTGAGCTGTAGTTGAATGTTTATGGTGTTTTGTTTGAAAGATAGCAGATTGATACAGAGCAAATAGTAACTAATATTAAAAGAACATGACTTCTTATTGCAAATGCTTGGACCTTGAAGTTAGTGATGGTTGACAAACCAAAATCCCTAATTCCCTGACTCAGGAACCATGGAGTCTTGGTTAGGCTATCACAAATTCCTTCTTTCATGCCAGTTTGTTTTCACAGTGATTGCACGTGATTTCTCTTCATGTTTCTTGAAGAATGTATAATCACATATTCAGAAACTTTTCTTGACAGATAGGCATTTTCTTCTACAGCTCCTGTCCACAGATTAAGATCTTCATCAACTTAGTCTAATTTCTAGAATGGGTAGCTTTTTTCTCTTAACGCACTTGCCTACTTGTATTTTAAATATGGTAAGGATCATACTTTCTGACTTCATAGTGTGGAGTCAGAGGGGACACACAACTTTCCAGTGGATTCTGCAGATGTGCTTTAAAGTTTGGTCACATGAGTCTCCTCTGCTGACCACAGTTCTAAAGTCATCTAGAGCAGTGAGGACTTAGCAGAAGGGGGCCCAGGTCAAGAAGGCAACAGACAAGAGAAAGACAATTTGGCTGAAATCTGCATTTATACAGTCCTCCAAGGGTTCTCTAAATCCATTGCTTCTTATAAATGCTCCCTGATATTGAGAGATGCTGGACAAATATAAACCAGCCTAAACCCTGCAGGAGACTTCTGGGTGATGTGTGGATTAAGCCCATTGTTCCCATGTAGTTTCTAAAAGAATGTTTAAAAGAGTAGGTCCAATAGATGTATGTTCTACAATTCAATTTTCAAAAAATTTACATGAACATGCTCAAGACTTAGACTAGCCGAGACAATTCTTAAAAACAAGAAGAAGGGGAAGGAAATGGTCTACTTCTAATGTAGCTACAGAAATCTAGTGTGAACTCATGTAAGGACCAGACAATATACATCAATAAGACACAAGGTAGGCTCTAGAGACAGGCTCACATAAATAGACCCAACTGTATCTAAACAAAGCAAGTCAATGGAAGAAAGCTAAGTTTTAATACTTGTTGCTGGAGCATTTTGGTAGCCACACAGGGAATAAGTTAAACCAATTGACCAGGGTAGTATACTGGACCAGAACCTTATAAATTATGCAAAAAAATCAAGTCAAAATTTATCACAGGCTTTCATGTGAAATGTGAAAAACAGCCCAAACCAAGATTTTGTAATGTATTAAGCATATATATTTTTATTTACTGCAATGAATCTTGGTGCCTTTGGATGGTAAGAAAAAATTTAATATTAAAGCCATGTTTATTAGAGTCTAACTGCTGTGGCAAATCATGGGAAAATTCCACCAGTAAAATTTTATGAAGGAAAAATGGATAGAAAAAGCATGCAGAAGAAAATATTTGGCACCTAGAGTTGTACAAAATGTTTTGAGACTTGACATCAAAAGTACTGTCCCTAAAGGAAATCAGGAGGTGTGGGTCTCATCAGTAGAATGCTAGAATGCACATCAATTTTGTGGAGAACTTCTGAACACATCAAAAAACAAAACAAAACAAAATAAAAACAAAAACAAAAACCCCAGAAAATAGGTGAAAACTATGAGATATTTCAGCTGAGAGTATGTACAGATCACATTTAGTCACATGAGAAGATGGTCAGCATTATTAGCTATCAGGAAAATAAAAAATCTAAATCACAGTGAGACATTGCTACTCATAAAAATGAATTAAACTGTAAATGACAAGTGATGGTTAACAGGTGGAAAATCTCTTATTACTATTAGGAAAAAATGTCAAGTGCTTCAGTCACATTGGACACCAGTATCACAGTTCCTCAGAAAACTGGGGACATACTGGCCATTTGGTGGTTAGTACATTCTTGGGCATATATCTCTTGAAAATTAAAAAAAAAAAAACCTCTGCTTATGCAAAATCCTGAGCACAAATATGCACAGAAGCTTTATTTGTTATAAGCAAAAAACAAAAACATCCAAAAAAAAAAAAAAACCAAATAAAACCCCAAACAACTGAGCAAGCTAATGGATAAATGTCCTTCAGTGGATAAATATTCATACATTCAGTGGTATGTCCATGCTAGAAAAGACTGCTCAGCTACCAAAAGGAACATGCTCTCAATCCAACAATCTGTATGGAGCTAAGAGAAATTCTCCAAGAGCACATACCATCTCAAAGGCTTCATTTGACACTACACTACAACACACACACACACACACACACACACACACACACACACACACACACACACATTGTGATCTCTTTAATAGAATATTCCTGAGTAACGAGATTATAGACATAAGGAGTTAATTTTGTGGTTGCCAAGGGTTCACGATACAATGAGAGACAGTGTGATTGTGGCTGTAAATGAACAGCCTGAGGGATCCAGATGGTGTTCTGTAAGTTCTGTAAGTAAATTGGTTTTAAGAATCTACTTGTAATAAAATCACACACACACATACCAATACATTTATGTAAAAATTGGTGAAATGTAAGTGAGCAGTGTGGACAGCACTCATGTCAGTGTGCTGGTTTTGATATTTTACTATAGTTCTGGTCAGTCTAGTAATTAGTTAAAAATAAATATAAGATACCACAGAAAGTACTAGATTAATTTTAGACATTTTTTCTCAATGAGCACTGAACAGCCTATGTAATGAACAATAAAATGCATCATATAAAATTAAAGCATGAAGCATATCACATCAGTCACACATGTGCTGTTTTGTGTGTATCTTTTTCATTCTTATAATTTAAAAAATAGCATCCATTGTTCTCTTTGAAATTAATTTGGAAACTGAGGAATTCTGTTTTCATCTTTTTGTCTGCATTCAGTGAAATTCATCCTGAGAGCTTGCTGACATTTTTCTGTCTTCAAATACAATTCATTTTTTTAGGCTGATATCATGCACCCCAAATTGTGAAACACCTATCCATTAGAAAAGCACACGAATCAAACTACAGATGCTTGAATTTGGTCCTCTGAGCTCTTAGTATTTCTTGTTCCCTGATGTCAAAATACCCATATTATACCATGATTGGAAGCCCAACATAAAGATATTTAGAGCAGAGTTTAAGCAGAAATCTACAGCAGTCAGCTCTCACTGTATCAACCACAAAGTCTGCATTTGGCCTTACAGTACTGCCTTTCAGTTATCACTAGAAAATCTCGTTGGGATGTCATTGAAAGACATTTGTGTGCAGGTCATTATTAGGTACCATTATCTAAGCTCCAGCCCATCAAGCAGCCCAATTAGATCATGGATTCTGGGTTCAGGGTGACACATAAAGAATGGCTCTGTCTGTCGCTGGCATGAAGCCTTTCACTTTCCTCAACTTTGTTCCCTCATGTTTAAAAATGAACTAAAATGTCTTTTCAGTAAGTTATCCCCAGATAAAGACTTGAAGAACGATGCCACACCTATCATAATTACATAAAGGGATTAATTTTTTTAATTTTTATTTTTCCTCTTGGAGTTTTTCACACAGGCAAAAAAACCAAGATTACCACCACCAAAAATCTTTATCTTTGGAAATGGCCTCTACATACTACCCTGCCCAACCCAATCTGAAGGCTTCACAGGATAGACTCTTGAGTATGATGGTGCTTCTTTCTCTGTCTTTGTTCAGCATAGCTGGAACTTCTTCCCCTCCTACTGATGCTTGACAGCGGGGTGCTGATGCTGCAATGCTACTGAGCATAGAGAGATATGCTATCCCTCAATAGACATGTTTATGGTCCGAACACATCAAATGCAAGAATAGGCAGTATGGCTCATGTGAGAAAACCTCACTAGTGCTTTCTTCCCTTACTGCACCACACACCTTTTTTCCTGTTATAATTATATTGAGAGCTCAAACGTATATTTTATTGTGTAGAAGCCAAGTTGGTTTGTGGTTCATAGGCTGTCAAGGCCGGATATTATTTTGTTACAATGCTATGAAGTCATTAGACTGTCAGCCAAATTTCATCACTTGATGATCTTTAGTAATCACACAGGCCAGAAACTCATGCAGGTGATATGGGAGTAAAGTGTGCTGAATTTGGAACTGACTATTTTTCTGACTATATTTCTGTGTGTTTGAGATTTTGTTCATACATCTGTCGAAAGTTAAGTCAAATAGTTTTCCACCATTTTTAGTCTATTATTTATTATTTAATTTAGCTCATACACTGAATTCCTGATTGGGACACAAAACAGAAAGCTGTGAGAAGAATGTTATGTTGAGGGTGCACAACATTCTTTAGGAACTCAGTTTGTGAGTTTGACTTCTTCTCTTTGGATGAAGGAAATGGTTTGGCCATAAAATTCCCATTAGCCACAAAAATAAGCAAAATTGCCTGCAGGATTCATGCAGGTATGGCCTTGAAGAGTAATAAAACCTGGGTTAAATGAACTCTTAAGGACACGATTTAAGCCCTTGAATGGCCAGTTAGACTTTATGTTTATCCCTCTGACTATACTTCCATATGTTGCTGGAGAAGTTCTGAAAAGTGGCTCATTAAAAAGAAATTGTATTGGACTAGGGTAATTTGGGGCTTATTGACCAAGGCCAAGGGTGGGGGTGCCCTGTAAGAGACCAGGAACAGCAAAGAAAGGCAAGTCTGTCTGCACATTTTCCTTCTGCCACCTAGTAAGAAGTGAAATCTTCACAGAACCCAAATCTGGTTTAATTTAAACAAATATGACAAAACTCTTAGCAAGCAAAAATAATCAACAATGACAATAATAAAACAACCTAAGAGTAAGCCAATAATTTATGGGACCAAATTAGATTTTGGAAGGAACAGGCACAATATTAAAAATTAAGTCATCTGAATTAATCCAGGAAAAACTTGCTATTCTGAAAGTAAATTTAATTGGATCTGTATACCCAAGAGTCCCAGAAGATAGTTCCCTTTGCTATATTTTATATCTATGGTTTTTAGAAATAGCTATACATAGGTGCTTGCTGTTAAATATCCCTTAAATAGAACACTTATTAAGTACTTGCTATATATGAAGTGTTGCAGAGAACCTGGGATTACACATTATGCCTATAGATAGAGCACAGAAGCATACTTTATGCAGATGAGTTTCAAGAATGGCTCCCTAGATGCAGCAAGATTGGCCTTTGAATCATCTGTGTGTCCTTTGGTGCTGGCAAAGAAGTAGTTGAGATGTGGGTTTCTCAGGAAGTAAATGTTATGTGCAAGTCACAGAATGAGCTCTTTTGGCCACATTTGGAGGAATTTGTGGAATAGATTCACCTCTATACCTCAGCCATGTTGAATATGGTCCATCAAGCATCAACACTAGGACCCGAAAGTTTGAATACTAGCAGCCATTGAAGATGGTTTAAAAAGGGTCTTATGATAACCAGGAGACCCAGTTAGAGAGCTTGTCAAGACAGCCTAAGTCAGGGGACCCAGTGTCTGAGCAGAGGCCAGAGAAAAGGGGCTGTAAAGGTGACTGGGAAGCAGTGAAGAAGGAAATCACAGTCAGCATCACACAGGGATATCTGCAGGAGAAGGGTGAGTTTCACAGGGATGCTAGAAGTCGGGCAGCCTGGGGTGAAGTGTGAGGACCTGCATTCAGTAGCAGGCAAGTTCATCCTGGGAATCTCTGTGGAGTTCTATGAGAGAGAGAGAGAGAGAGAGAGAGAGAGAGAGAGAGAGAGAGAGAGACCTTTAGTACAGGGGAGTGCTAACGGTGTCAGGGGATACATTAACGGCAAGGGTATAACCTAATTTTCTGCTCATAGTTAACATGAACAAAGATCGAGAAACCAGTCATAGCTTCAAGGGCTCCTTACAGAGCCAATGCCATTTTTACAGGCTTGGTGATTTTTAACAGTTGTTTTAATAACCATGATGAAAATGTGTGGTATTCTCTCTTCCTTGGAAGAGTGTGGACAGTGAAAAAGGTTACAACCAATATGAAAAATGAGTTTTATTGCTTAACTGTGGGTTTAATTAATTTATGTTCTTCCTGTTTCCATTGCCATGTGTGTTCTGAGTTGACTGGATGACAAGGCAGAACTTCCTTGCAAGAGTCTGTGAAGTTTTTCCTCACCCTGAAAATACTTAATAATTAAAGAACACATGCAAAAGCACAGTGACCAGTTAGGCCAGGGGTTTTCAACCTTCGGATGCTGTGACTTTTTAGTACATTCCTCATATTGTAGTGACCCTTGACCATAAAGTTATTTTTATGCTTCTTCATAACTATAATTTTGCTACTGTTATGAGTCATAATGTAAATATCTGTCTTTTTCTAATGTCCTTTTGGGTTCACAGCCACAAGTTGAGAATTGAGGAGTTAGGTTCATTTTCTATTTTTTAGACATAACCAACATAGGATCTCTGCATGATGGTTTAAACTGAAGTTTCCCAATCTTGGTATATTTGACCTTTGCCGTGGTCAGCTCTGTGTTGCCCTACGGGTGTTCGGCTGTCTCCAAGGAGGTCTGTGACCTCTATGGCTTCTCTCATTCCCATGGTGACAATTAGTAGTGCTTCCTAATGTTGCCACAATTTTCCTGGGTAGTGGTTGTGAAAAGGGAGAAACTGATGGTTTAAATGCATTGTAGTGATTTTTATAAGAGAATATTCACTTGGTCGTGCTGCAGTCCTGATGTTCTTATTCAAAAGCTGTGGTACCTCAAAACCTGTTTATTGACTACTGAAAACTAACGGATACTTAGAAATTTCCTTCTAGAAAATTCTTGCAAATACATTTGAAAAAAGAAAAAAGCTCCTTTATTGATTTCTGAGGGTTTCCTCACATTCTTCTGCTGGATTCTCTATCTTTTAGTGACCCTACCAGTTAGACTTCATTTTATGAGAAGAACTTTTCCTTTTTTCTCCTGAGCAATTAATTCCTTATTGCAGAATACTACAAACAGGTTAGGCCTGGCTGTGGAAAACATAGTTGTCACCTGGAACCTTAATTGCACAGTTAACTTTCTCTAATTCAGCATGTCATTTGAGACTTTCAGTATAAATTTTCTTATTTGAAAGATGAAGGAGATACGCCTCCAGTTCTAAATATCAGAACTTTATCAGTTTTTAGTGTTTCTTCTGTTTTCTAACCCTACACTCATGACATATTTTTCACTAATACTCAGAATGTGACCTAAAGGCCCCTAGTGGTATATAGACAACAATGCTGGTCTACAACACCATAAGTATAGTCAGCAATCAGAAATGTTGACTATAACTCAATAGGAATTCTCTGCCCTTTTCATATAATAGTTCTTAAAAAGCTCATATATTGTGTAATTTTTAAAATGTAATTTTTAATAAGTTATTTTTATTGTTCTTTATAAAATTGGTATGAATTGGAGACAAGCCAAACCAAACTATTCTTTCACTAGAGGTAGTAGAAGAGCCCTCTGTGGAAATGTGGCAGGAATTTCCCTCTACCTTTCTATTTTGTCCATTAAGAGACAATACAGTTTGGCTCATGGGGCTTTAAATTGGGTGGGAGGCTGTACGGGGATTATGTTGTTACACTGTAAATAATTGTCCCTGCTTACTGGTTTAATTAAAATACTGATTGGCTGAAGGCAAACAGGAAGTATGGGTGGGGCTACCAGACTAAGAGAACTCTAGGAACAGGAAGAACAAAACAGATGTCAGAGAGTTGGATGTCAGAGAGACCAGCGGAGGAGCCAGCAGATACAGAGGACAACTATGCTGTCCTGAGGAAAGGTACCAGGCCCATGGCTGAACAAGATAAGAAAGACAGGTTAGTTTCAGAGTAAAGAGATAGAAAGTTATATGCCTGGTCCCTAGGCTGATCAACATAAAATTAATATAAGCATCTGTGTGTGATTATTTGGGCCCAAGTGGCAGTGGGGCTGCAAATGGGTCCGAATCTTAGGGTAGGCCGGAAAGTCTGGACCTGAAACCACACACAATAGGAGGCAAGAGAATGTACAAATTTCATGGTATATAGAATTTATTATAGATATTTTCTTGAGAAGGGAACATTTATTTCTGAATAATATTAAGATTCTTTTGGAGTTTATACATAGCTCATTGGTGTTTTCTTCTAAGGAAACATTTTAGCCTTAGAACTGTAACCCAAAGAGTAATAAGAATATCTTGCCTTTAGTAATTGTATTTGTCAGAATCTCTTGCCTGTGAAATGGTGTATCTAATGCCAGTGTGCCAGTCTCTGAAAGCAGCTGATGCTAGTGAGAGGAGGTGAAAAGGAAAAAAGTATGAGCTATATTTGCTTCAGAGTTTTATGGATGTTTTGAGTCTACTCAATCATGTAGCTTCATCCATCATTCAGAGAAATGTGGTATGTACACTCAGGCACTGTAGACTGAATGTTAACAGAGAAGTTAAACAGTGACCCTCACAATCTGACCTTGGTCTGATTTTATAATGTTATTGCCCAGTTTTTCTTTGTATGCTCAAACACAGTGGAGACATTAGGCTCCCAACAGAGTTGTCTGAAGCCAAAGGCACTGTCGTGGTCCCTGCCTGGTGGTCAGCTTGTTCTGATGCCTCCATCCTACTCAGAGTGGAATACTCTGTACAGCTTAGCTTCCTCCTGGGAGCTCTCTGCACATGGCCTGGTGTTGCTTGGGGTTCGCCTGGGCTCCACGACCTGTCTAGTAGGTTTTCTCCCTCCATGTAAAAAGGCGAGACTACCACTTACCCTATGAGTAGCAAAATATCACCCCATCTTTATGTTTTTTTTAAATCCAGATGATTAAAATATATAACAGACCCAGAAACTCCATTGTACTGGCCCACTTGGCAGGCCTTTTGTCTTTGCTTGGATTTAGCATGAATGGAATTGGCTTCTCTGATTTCCCTGCTTCCATCACTTGGAATAAGTTATTTATTATTCAAACAATCCTGTGTTAGTAGGTCAGACAGGCACATGGCATGTTGCTCATAAATGCATTTACTCAGTGAGATTTATGCTAGCCCAGATCATTCTATATTGCTTTTCATTGTTGAAAATGTACTGTATTCATCCTTGGTTTGGCATAAGTCTTTGCAGTGTGCTAAAAGTTCTTGTGGATCTCTGTAACATTTCATGAAAAGGAAATTAAAAAATATATAGTGAAAGCATTTCCCAGATATGTTTTCAATCAGCTGTGCACTTCAGTCATTTGATGGGTAGACACCAGAGAGCAAAGAATTACTAAGCTTTCTTAGTCATTTGTAATGATTGGAAATTCAGATCAGGATTCTGAGTTTATGTAAACATCTGTTGAAAATTCCACAAGCCCTTTATTATTCTGTTATTATGAATTAAGAACCCTTTGCCATGATGCTATTTGTAAGAACTCCTGGAAGAAGGTTTTGAACAAGATCCACTGATGTAGTTGAGATTGAGAAGGTAATCAGAATTCATCGCTATAGCAGAGGGGTAGCCCTTTTATTTTGTAACAGTCATCTCATGTTACATGTTCTGGAGAATCTCTCTGGTGAGCTTCTAAGGAGACAGTGACAATAGGTGTATCCAGGTTCATCTCGACAGAAAGTATAGACCACAGCAAAGAGGGCGTTATTGATAAACTCTGAATCCAGACTGAATGAATTATGTTCTTCACTTACTCCTTTGGCTTTGTTCCCAGGGACTTAAGCCAAATTGTTTGTTCTCTTTTTGAGGATCTCTAGCCTCTAACTTCTGTTTTTGCCAGTGAATTAGTATGAATTTTGTTTTTCTTATTAACTCAGCATGTAATAACCCATGCATTAGTAATTGCAGATTTGTTTCAATTTATTACCTAAGAGTAAAACTAAAGTGAAGTGAAAAGGCTGAGCTCTTTGGGTGGGAAGTGAGCCTTGGAAGGTTTGATTTAGTGAAGTTCATAGTTACTAGAATTTTGTAATCAATATATCATATTTTAATTAACTCTTATGGTTCTCACCATGTTTTATACTTCTGTCTTAACATTCAGCAATTTTGTATGCTTATGGTGCCCTGCCAAATCCTCCTTCATTGCATTATTTTTAGATAACCAAATCCCCTTTCATTGTAGTATTTTTAGATATGGTATCATATTTATATAAACATAAATAAAAATAATTTTATATATTTTTCCAAGAGAGTTGTATGTGATGTGGTTTTTTTATCTGAAAATGTAGTCTGTGAGGTTAATGCAGTCAGTAGTGAAAAATTTAATGAGATTATGTGCCAAGCAGATATACGTGTATTGTTGGAAAGAAAACCTTGCCAAGGAGGTAGCCTTGGTTTAAATGACTTACATTCTTCTGTTCCAAAGAGAGAGGAGCTACACTCATCCTTGGCCTACTCTCTTCCTGTCTAGGTTGTACCCATGAAGGAAAAACCTACAATAGTTCCTTCAGATGGCAGAGCCCGGCTGAGCCATGTGTCCTGCGGCAGTGCCAGGTAAAACCCAATTTCTCTACTCCCTAGCTACCACATTTAAACAATACCAAGTGAATCCTCTAAAAGACCAGAAAGAGAGAAGGCAGATGGCTCTACCCAGTTATTATTTATTTATTTAATTTTATTTTACATACGTTGGTATGAAAATGCCTTATTTCATAAAATGGGAGTTACAGACAGTCATGAGTTGCCACACAGGTGCTGGGAATTGAACTGGGGTCCTCTGGAAGAGCAGCCAGTGCTCCTAACCCCTGAGTCATCTCTCCAGCCCATGTATTATGTACTGTAACATTAGCCAAAGGAGACAGGTGCAGGGTAAGTATTGAATAGGACTTGTTTCTGGAAACACACAGCACAATTATCTACCACCATCACACCACTGTTCCACTAAGGCTGGGCAGTGCCAGGAAGATGCCTGTGTCCTTGGAGAAGCTCATGTCTTCCTGTGAAATCATCTTTGACCAAAACATGAATTCTTGTTAGGCAGAAAAAAAGGTATTTTTAGATGAGATACTTTGTCCTTTTCTGAATCAGAGAGATTTTGAGCTTGAGCCACACTGCAAACCGTATTTGAGCACTGAAGCTTAGTGATGCCAACCTGGCCAGTTCAGGACCCACAGGTTCAGCAAATATGGAGTACACTGTTGTTGATCTTTGCTTAATTCCCAAGTGAGCAGTTGCTCCACTTGGCTCCGATGTTAACCTGATCAGATGAACCAAAGGGAAACGAACAGCCAAGCTTCAAGAATACCTTTCCTTACAGTATAAAAATGCTGCATCAAAAGTAACTGTCAGGGAATGGCGATGGAACTCAGAAGGAGGTGGTGTTTGGGTTTTTTTGTGCAAGTCTCATGGCCTGAGTTCAATCGTCAGACCTCACAGTAAGGCACAGGAGAAAACAGACTCCGAAGCTGTCCTCTGCCCTCCACTTTTGCATAACATGCATGCTCCACACACATATGCACATAGTAAATAAAAATATAATAATTGTGAAATATTCTTATTTGAAGTTCCCCTTCCCCGCTCTTTGGAGTTCTTCCTCATTTTGCTTAATAATTTATGTTTTTTTTCTGTTCAAAAATGTAATGTTCATCTAATTTAAAATAATTTCAAAGTCTTTTTTTATGGAGTAGATGTTGTTAAATTATTTTATTCCATACCTGTTTCCCCATCTTGGTATATGTGTTTGCAGTCAAAGGAAAACTGAATGGTGAGTATAATATTGGATGTTTGTCTGGGATCTGAACTGAAAGATGTTGACAGTTTGTTTCTGAAATCTAAATTTTATGAAGTCATGAGAGATTTTATTACACTGTAAATTTTAGTGTACAACAGGCATTCTCAATCGTTAGACCTATTTATTTCATTTTTGGCTTGTTTGTATAGTAAGCTATATGTGAAATAAGCAGTAGGTAAAAAAGATAGAAGCTGAATCATTAAACACCAAGTATACTTTTGATCGTAAACTTAATTAGACTCAACAAGTCACAGAGACACAAGAGCAATGAGGTTTAATGATAATATCAAAGCCCACATCCTTGTCAACATTTTTAGCCCCACCTTGCCCCTTCTTCAATGCAATTTCCTGTTTTTGCTAGGGGTATTCTGGAAGTCTTGATTACAATGTTTGTTAAACAAGATAATCATGTATGTTGTGGAGTCCTGAATAACACTGTGCAAATTAGTTCTGAGGGCTTAGAAATCCTCAGCTTGCTTAAATAAGAGCCTATGTGGCAGTCTTGAATGGTTGAAGATACTCTTTAAATTAAATGGAAGCCTCTATATAGGGGTATTTTCTTTCGTGAAAAGTTCCCTCTACTGTCTATCATCTTATCAGTGGAGCCCAGAGAGGGAGAATGAGGAAAGGCAATCAGTACTGGAAATGAGGAAATGCTCCACTGCAGAACGCTGCAGAAGATTTCAGAGGGGGTCCCACGAAAGATTAAGCTCGCCTTTTATGCCTTCTTGTCACTTACACCTCATGATGCCCTTTCCTTCAACAAGCAGGAAAGCAAACCTCTGGGATGCACTTGCAGTAGATATCTTCCTGCTTCTGCCTCCCACTTCCTTCCTTAGGGAATGAGGCATCATAGCAGGATGCAGGCAAGGGCCTTTTTGGCACTTGTTAGGCATGGCCCTGTTGCTATGAAGTAAGCAAAATTACAGTCTCTCTCCAGGGCACAAAATCAGTGACAGGAGCCAGTGCATTCTCCACACTTCTATAAAAAAGGGGCTAGAGCTATTGGGAGGTGGTAAGCAGAGAAAGAGACTCATTAAAATACTTCTAGCACATGCCAGCATGCGGTAGGTACAACCAGGCACCGGACAGGTGACTACAAGTCTAATGATCTGGTCTGTTTCCATTTGCGTAGAATTCTACCTATTTCTTATATTCTGTGCCAAAGGAGTTCTAATGATGAAAATTTTATACTTTTGCCCACTTTGAATTTTTAACTAGAAGAGAAAAATCTGGAGGTAACATATGCTGAGAATTACCCTGAGGTCTCCATTTAGATGGCAGCTATTGCAGAAAACTGACCCTAGCCCATAGCATTGTGCCAGCTACAGGGCTAAAGAATACATTTTTAAAATGTCTATTGCTGGTATTTGAGGATTCCTCTTGGCATGATATGAAAACATGTAGTATAATTGCTTTGGGGCAGACACATTGAGGAAAAGGGCCTTGTGAGACTGCGGGGTTTACCTTCAGCCTGCTTTCCTCTCTATTCAAACTCCAGTCAAACCATTGAGAACATGAATTCATTTAGAAAACGTGGGTGGAGGATACACAGGGAATTCAACAAAGACTGACCCTGAAAATTAATATAAAAAGTGTATCTCCTGAAACTTGTCATGGTCATGGTGGTGCACCCTGTGATTCCAGCATTCAGAAGGTGGAAGACGAAGGATCAGAAGTTCAAGAGCAGTTTGGGATGCTTCCGACCCCATTTCAAAATAGAAGCACACGGTCAAAACCCCACAGCTTTAATAGTCATTTAGATATCATAGTCCCAAGATCAGTTTGCTGTTGACCGCCCTGATTTCATCTTTGAACTTGCACTATCTATTTTCACATACTTTAGGTGAATTTAGAAATAGTTTTCTCCAATCTTTTCATTTCCTGCCGAAGGAAATTGAGTCCCAGGTTCTACTTGAGGCCAAGTGGCACTTGTAAGATTGTAGAGCTGGCAACTGTTTTTTCAGAAGGTGGTAAGGATTTTTCCAGACATAAGCCTAGGCATTATGACCCTCCTGTGTATCTGTAGGTAATGGCTGCAGCATAGTAACAGTGTTGGAAAACAACACAGTTGTTACAGATGACTTAAAACAATTATGAATGCCCAACTAGGATGTCAGAGGCTCACTGCCAGCAAAGAGGCCCTCCTAAATAGATTTAAAGGAAAAACACTCAGGACCAGAGCCCACGTTCAAGGATGTGACAAATAATAGCCAACAGGGCATGCATATTGAGGTCCAAAGCATTTATTCCTGTGAACTGGGTCTTGTCTCTCTCTGAGGCCCAACAGCCAATCCTGCACTTTGAAGATTTGCATTTACCCCACTACTTTCCCAAAGGAGTAACACAAGTGATAATTCTGGGCTGACCTGTGTCATTCTGTTTTTCAGGAGGGTGTTGTCACAGAGTCTGAGGTACGCTGTGCTGTTTATTGTAAAAACCCCTCAGTGCATCCAGGAGCCTGCTGCCCTACCTGTCCAGGTAATGCTCAAGAAAGGGAAGCAGATTGACTTCCTGGTACATCACAGTGCTGTTGAGATTGCTGTGCCCTGTCAACATTTCCCTCTGTTCACTTTACATCTGTGCCTGTAATGAGCTCGGAGAGGAAGCTCCTTCACTGGCAGTATCTACTGGGCTCTTGTGTGCCCAGCATGCAGAGAACTATGTGCTGTAGGTCTTGGCTTGTGGAATCTTCAAGCTCAGAGGCCTGCTTTCCACTCAGGGCCACAGGTAATGCTTATTTTGGAAGAAAGGGCTAAGGCCCTGCTTGCATTCAGAATCTTTTTTACTGTTTCCTATTGCAATACCTCAGCCAGAGCGTGTCACCATGATGAGGTGACCAGATGTTTTCTGAAAATTGAGAGCTGTGTCCCACATGAATTTAGTTTGGAGTTTTGTTGGTTTCAGTTTTCAGTGTGGTTTAACAAGTTGGGCTCTCTGTCTTTCTTGAGAGGGTCCTTCTGCTGGGCCGACAACAGAGGAAGCCTTTTCTTCAGGTGTGGGAGGGCTCCTCTGTGTGCTCCTGCTCTCTCACGAGAGCCTGGGGATTTTGAGGTGAGAGATATTTTTCCTGCTCTCTTAAGCCTGTGGTCAATAGTCTCAGGCAGGTGTTTTGTGTTTTCTCTGAGCCTTTTTCCTAGCTAGTGATGATACAACTACTGCTCTTTGCTTTGAAGGGTAGCATGCACAGGACCGGCCAGCTGCTCTTTGGACCTTCCTCTGAGATAGCAGAAGCCCCATCATGTGGAGTGTTGGTCTCAGGTTTCTTTCCTCTACATGTCAGTCCCAACAAAAACCCACAGCAGCTTCTCTTGCTTCTAGTTTCCTTCATGTCCTGAGATTTCCTTATTCATCTTTCTTTTACCCCAGGGCTTTTTTGACACTGATATTTCCTTAGTTTACATAGGTGAAAAAACTGATTAGAAGCGAATTCTATAAGCCAACTGCTTTGTATCGATGAGGAGTTTGTTCTGATACTTTTCCCTCTGAATGTACTAGGTGATTTGAACTATTGTAGTATGTCTTTTGCTACCTATAGGAGATTTATTAAGTCAAATTGTCAGTTCTTCAGACTGTATAAGGAAAACTAAATGTTAGTGCCTCAGCTGCATCCTAGCAAATTTTATTTTAATCTTCAAGGCAGTAGCAGGGATGGGCTGCTGGTTGGAACCTAGTAATTTCTATATGTAGCTAATTTTGAGACTGATAAAAGGACAAATTTTTTTCACTATGTAGATTTAAACCTTATAATAACTTCTAAATTATTATATTATTCTACTGAGTGGACAGTTTTATCACTGCAGAAAAATTCAGGGTCATACTCAGTCTCAGAAGCACTCAGGGAGCAATGTATTATTGGGGTAATGTAAAGGGATCTCTGGAACTCAACACCTTGCACTCTGTATAAATAAGACAGTGTCAGCGGGAGATAGTCCTGCTTTTAGGCTGCCTTTGAGACATAAGCATGCTGTTGGGAGGATGCATTTATTTCAGAATTGAAGTTTTTCTGTTTGAGCGTCTGCTTCTGTCACTGAGCTTTTGGTTTTGTTCCCAGGAATGAGAGAGTGGAGCTCCATTCTTGTACACATTATAGGGTTAAGTCCTTAAAACCATCCAAGGATGGACAAGGTGGTGTCCAGAGGACAACAAGAAATCAGAGCCAGTGATAGGAGGGCTTTGGTGGCCAAGTAACATGGGTGGGGCTGGGATTAGATTCCTTCTCTTTCCTCACCATCAAATCATACCACCTACCCCATCTATGCCCAGTGAAGTACTCTATTTAAGTTCTGGTGCCCTGAAAGGCAAACATTTAAAAATGATCCCGCCAATGCCACATACTTCCCCTGACAAATGGACAGGCATGAAGCCATGGGGATGTGAATAGCTATCAGCTTTGCTCTCTCTCCTGAATTCTAAGGACCATGTTTGGGATGTATAAATTGAAAGATTCAGAAAGAGCCATCTCTGTGGAATATATAGGACCTAGAGGCTTCTAAGAGTCTGAAGACCAGCCTGGCCTTATCCAATTAAAACTGGTTATAACTGGGGCCTTAAGACATGTGCTCCAAGCACTTTTTCATAAAAATAGTGTCTGCCTGGGGCCTTGACAAAAAGGGTGGAGTCCTGATATGAGGTTACCTAGACCATCCAGTGATGACCACACTATAGTTGCAGATACTAGAAAATCAAAGCCCTTTTTCCTAGCTGGGAGGAGGGTCTAGGAGGTCATTATTTAAGGTTTTCCCCTGTCTCAATAAAATTGGATTTTCTTGTTTCAACTGGTCTCCAGAGACTTTGTCGTTGCTCTCTGAGGCCTTCTTACTCCCTCCCCCAAGGGGAACTAGCAGGGACCTGAACGTAGAGCAGCCCCAACATCTGATGCTAAACCAGGCAGACCCACTATGTCTCCAGGAGGTCTCATCTTTTGTCTTGGAGGGAAGCCTCAGCTGAATCTAGATAGGGACAGTCAAGGAAAGCCTTAGGGGGTTTACCCTGGTAATTCAGAAGAACTGGCATCTGCCACTGATCAGACTGGCATTCTCTATAATGACAAACATGTGGGCAGTTTCCTCCTGAAATGAATTTCAGGGCATTCTTGGTTGTCTGCTCTTTCACTGTAGTCTGAGTATTGCTCAAGGATGGTGGGCGTGATGGAAATAGAATCATTTTAAATTCTATTGTTTAAGTTGTCAAATAAAGATTGTTGTGGCAAGCCATATGACAGAGTCGGAGGTGTAAACATGGGAAAGGATTGAAGACACTTGATTGGAAATGTCCTTCAGAAATAGGCTATTAAGCAAATGTCATTAGAAATGGTGTTGTGACACAGCCACTGGGAAGACCATGCTACCAAGATTTTCAGAATCATCCAGAACAGTGAGGAGACAGTGATTGGTAGCTATGGGTATATCTATCTATAAAAAGGTCTTATCCCTGGGTCATCATTTGAATTTGCCTTTCCTTGGCTTTTGTATTTTGGATTCAGCACTTATATTTCTATCTTTCTAATGAGGAGAGTGACGCTTAGCTTGAACATAGATAGGACTAAGAGCCAAGTCAGCCAGAGCAATGTTCATTCGCCTTCATCAGGAGCCAGTTCCTTTAATCATTTGGTGATTTCTTCTGACATTGCCTTGCAAACTTCTCTGCCCTTCACAAAAGCCTCCTGATAGGTAGTTATACTTCTAAAGTTGTCTACTATGAGGAACGTCCTGAAGGAAGTGGTTCTGCCATTTGCTGACAGTCCTTTGGTTGGTATGACCCAGTTGCTTGCTAGCCTGTGTCTCAGGTCATTTAGAGTAAGTACTGCCCTGAGCATCTTTTTGAATAGGAAACATCTCTTGCAGGTGAGGACCTTTATGAGCTACATAGTCCATTAACATGACCCTCTATATAGGCTTCACATGTATTGAATTACAACTCAGTCACCTGCTGTGTTTTTCTCCTCTGTGAAAGAGAGACTGAGTTCCTTTTCTGGGATACTGGATGATGTGGGAACCCAGGGAATGCTGGGCCAGGAATAGGCTGTATAATTCCTGGTACTCAACTGGCCGCCCACAAAGGCATCTGCTCTTTCTCATCTCAACCTCCCCTCCCTTGGCCTTGCTTTGGCCTCTTCTGACCTTTCTGGAGTTTGCTTCTCTGGCCGTGGTCAGCATGATCCTGCTGTAGCTACAAAGTCTCACTGCATGACTCACCAGAGCGCATCTGCTGGCCATGGGCTGACTCAAGTTCCACTGTCATTTGGTTTTTATCATCTTCAGGGGTTCTGGACCTGTGCCAAAATGCCAATCATTAGAATTGTATCATTTCCCTTGTTTAATTCTGCATGATATTGTGATCAAAGGGAATCTATCCTGGGGAGAGGCAGAGGTCCAGCTGGGAGACAGTAATCAAAAGGTGGAAGCATCATACCAAGTTGAGTGAAGTCTGTTGTCCTAAATACTATTTCTTTGCTTTTCAGGCTGTGTGTTTGAAGGTGTACAGTACCAAGAAGGAGAAGAATTTCAGCCAGAAGGAAACAAATGCATCAAGTGTTCCTGTGTTGTAAGTATTAAGGGCATTAAGGTGATCCTTAGGGTCAACTGCTTCTAGAACTCACTAAGAGCAGAGTAGAATCATCTTTTGTACTCTTTTCGCATTATGCTGTCATGATGCTGAGCCAAAGGAAAACCCACTCCATGTGAGGCAAGCTTCTTCACTCTGCTGATGTTGATCTTCTGGGCTGGGGTTCTGTGGTATGGACCTGTTTGTATGTATTCATTCCAGAATGTTCAGCATCACCCCTGGGTTTACCCTAGTAGATCTTCAAGTGTATGGCCACTGCTGTTGGCAGACTTTGCTCTGTAGCCTCTGGAGAGCACATTGGCTTTTCATTAAGATCTACTGTCCTCTCAAATGGAGGAATCCTTCCACCCCTACTTGGGGAAGGCCATGGGGGTCTTCTGTTTCATGGAGCAGCGAGGCTTCTTCCTTTCAGCCTTAAGCACTGCAGTCAAAGTAGGAAGTGGATGAGAACAAACAGAGAGTCTCACTGTGCTCTGTGCAGTGACGTGAAGGCTGGTCACCTTTGGTTGTGGGGAACTGATGGGTGGACATTGTTTACAAATAACAGGTTCATGGTAGGGTAGACAGTAGCGAGACAATCTCAGACCCATACTTTTCAAGCGTGCTTAAGAATGAGGAGTTTGGCCTGTGCTATGACTTCAAAGGGGATTTTAAAATGAATGTCTTTTAAATCAGAAGCAAAAGCAGTGGTGATGGTGCTGATGGGGAGTCTGGTGTTCAGCCTTTGCTCCAGGTCATTTAGTAGGAGCTGATATGGCATACACTGTTAGTAATGCAATTAGTAGTCCAGCATATACTGTTGGAGCATACATTTTTCAAGTCACTGGTGACACAGCTAATATATTAAAAAGAAATACACAAGGAATTCTACCATCCTGATCTTTAACTAAAGCAGAGGCACGTGGAGCCCCAGGAGTCCCAGCTCTCTTTAAGTCTTTTCTAGTAGTTTCCTCCTGTAGCACAGGCCCATTCAACCTTGAGTCCAGATCAGAGTAAACATGACCAGGGTCACATGGTGTTGTTTGTATGGATGGGGAGGAAGGGAGGAAGGAAAGGAGAATACATATGCATATGTTTAGATATAAAACAAGAGAGAATTTATGCAACATATTACAAACACAAAAAAACTTCCTAATGAAAACAAGCATGAGCTTGTACATTTTCATACATCTTTTCTTTTTGCTCTTACTATGAGTAAATAGCTTTACTCTTATTTTTTTTATATTAGTGATTTCTACATTTTGTTAAAAATTGCCCATTTCTAGATTTTTTTCTTTTGTATTGGAATATGTAACATTTTCTAGTTTTTTTTTTTCCCAATGTCTCTTTTGGGAGTAGGTTGAGGAAAAACAAGGCAGATTTCAATAGAAAATTGTAAATGTATGCATCAACAAATTGTTTTTCTGCAAGTGGTGTGCCAAAGTCAGAGAATCAACCCTCAGTGGAGACGAAACTTGGAAGGTGCCAAGAAGGGATGAGAACCCTCTGTAGTTTTGCCAATGATGTTGGTCAGAAGTTTCCAGAACTGGGACTGGAAGTTAATTTATGTGTACAGGGGTCACAGACTTAAATATACTGAGGCATGTAGATTTCTTATTGTTTTAAATTCAGTGTGTGTGGAACAAAACACAGTGAAGGCCAAGTTCAGGGCCCTGGACGTCTTGTTTTCATTTTCAGTTGACAAAAATACAAATCTGAAGATGTTTGTCCAAGCTTCCTTGCTTAGCTGCCTCTCCCCAGACCTGTAATCTCTACCACATTCCCAGTTTCCCGTGCACCCGTGGTCCTGGCTTCCTTCTAGTTCTCCTTGTTGCTGTCCTCCTCACTTCAAGTACAACAAGTTGCCTTAGTTACACTCCTCAGTGTGGATCTTTACCAATGGTTCTCAACCTGTGGGCTGTGGCCCCTTGAGCTCACATTAACAGATATCATACTTATCAGATATTTACATCACAATTCATAACAGGAACAAAATTACAATTGTGAAGTAGCAATGAAATGAGTTAATGGTTGGGGGTCAGCACAACATGAGGAACTGTATTAAAAGATCTGAGCATCAGGAAGGTTGAGGACCACTGGGAGGAAGGATGGACTCATGCTTGAGGACAGGCTGTGTTGTGCTAGGACACGGAGAAACTCATAGCAGTTAGTGTCTTCATGAATACAAAGGTTGGAGGTATAAATGTTTGCTCTGGAAGCTCATTGTTAGAATGGCCTGGCTTTAAAATATTCTTCCCTTTTGCTATCTTTTTATGCAGCTCACTTTTAAAAACTGAGAGAGAAAATGATGTCTGGGCAGCTAATGGCCCTGTCTGGGGTGTGGTGGCTGTGGGGATGTTTGCTTGCAGTGTAATGTAGTCTGACTCTGTTGCTTGCCAGGGTTGTCCAGCAGTTGGGTTGGAAATTTTGATGTGTAAGGTGTGCAAAGGCGTGTGATAACCTCTTACTGAATGAGAGGGTGGAACTGGAAGGTTTTAACAGCACTGTTGGTAGACAGGACACGTGACTAAAGGGCTTGCTTCTAGGGCAGAGTGGATGGAGTAGGAGGTGGAAGTTGGAAATGAGGCGGGGCAGTGAGAGCATTGATCTGCTGGCTTCCCCTACAGAGGAGTGTGGATTCACAAAAACAGTGTCAATGCTGCATAGAGAGCCATGCAAGCTTGCTTGTGTATTCACATATGTGCCTAGGATTATTTTTCTCTCAGAAACTACTAGAGATCGATTTCAGGTCTCCTGTGAATGCCCAAATCAGAAGACATTTAAATCCTTTGTGTAAATTTGTAAAATTTTACAATAATCAATATAATATATACACATCCTTCTGTACACTTAAGATAATCATATCACTTTAAAAGACCTGAAACAATGTAAATGGTATGTAAATTTTATTATGCTATATTATAGTAATGTAAATAATTATTTTACTCTATTATTTGGGGAATAATGACAAAAACCATTAGATATGGTCAGTAGAGACAGTCTCCCAAATGTCCTTGAGTCTATGAGTAGTTGGATCCACAGGTGTATAACCGATGGATATGGAAGGACAACTGTATTTATGTGGATACATATTTGTGTGCACAGTCTATATGTATAAGTCTGTTTGCTTATATATATATACAGACATGAATAAACAAATAACTATGCAAACCTATATAAGCACGACTGAATACTAATATGAAAACACATTTACCTATTTAAATTTGGATTTCCCTAGAAACAAACAATTGACACAAACAATTTAATGTATGTAGTTTATGGGTTTATATGGGAGATGAGATAAGGAAGGGTGCCATCAGTTGAGGGGACATTGCCAAGGGCCAGGACCCAAACACTACTCCCCCAATCATGTGTTTAAAATTAATTTCCATTGTGGTAGTGTTGACAAATGGGTATGTGGGGAGTCTGCTGGATGATCAGGATTTGCTATTCCAGGTGGATTTAGGAGCGCACAGGAGGGAGGGGTTCCACCTCTCTTACCTTCTCCTTCTATGCTATGTTAACCCAGAATTCCTCTCCTCTGAAGGCTGCAGCCATAAGCATTATCTTGGGAGCAGAGAATGGCTCTCTCTAGCCAAATTGGGTGCCTTATTTTGTGTTTTTCTTTTCTTTTCTTTTTTTTTTTTTTTTTAAAAAAAAAACTTTATTTATTTATTTGCCTTGGTGTTTGCCTGGAACTGGAACTACAGACAGTTGTTAGCTGCCATGTGGGTGCTGGGAATCGAACCCAGGTCCTCTGGAAAAGCAGACAGTGCTCTTAACCGCTGAGCCATCTCTCCAGCCCTTATTTTGTGTTTTTCAGCCTTAAGAACTGTGAAGATGAAGTTTCTGTTCCTTATAAATTACCAACCTGTGGAATTTTGTTACAGGAACAGAGTTCAGCCAGGACCTCAGTGAACTTCCGTTGTAGGTGATCTTAGTCTTGCCTAGGAACCTCTTGAAACCTGCATAAATTTTGTGCTTCAGAATGTTTCTCCCTCAGGGCTGGAGGCTGTGATGTAACTATGCCAGCTCCTACCAGCCATTGACTGAGAACTGTCTCTGGAAGGGTGTCAGTTGGCTAGTATTTCCAGCTGCCACTAAGGTGGCAAAGTGTTCCTCTGCATAGGAGGAAGAAACACAGGTGTTTATGTTAGGTGACTGGCTGTGGCCTCAGGTGACAAGTTTGAGAAGATGAGGATATCAAGGCATCCAGAGTTATCAACAACAGAGATGTATGTGCTTATGTGTGATCCAAATGTTTACCAACACACACATGATAGCATGCTTATGGCTTTGCATATGGATGTTCATACGGCTCTATACATACCTATATTAGATACATCTATGGTTAGAACACTGAGCCACCAGTGCTCGCTGCCCACCCCTTGCATTCTCTTTCATGCCTACAAGCCTTGCCCATCTACTGTTCTTATCTGTGCTTTACCTCGTTCATTTGGAAAGTTTCGAAGTTTGTGAAATCTTCATTAATTCATTGTTCTGCGCACTCCATGTGCCCCAGGCAGAAGTGACAGCCTTCTCATTTGTATTCCTGAGCTGCTCTGGCTCTAACTGGCTAGCTCACCTGCTTTTCTTTCTTCTCTCTGCTCCCATTCTACATCCCTGTCTCTCTCTTCCGCTTTCCCTGACACCCACATACCCCCATGTACGTACATACATACATATGTACGTGCACCCAGTAAGATAAATGGCCCAGGGGGTCCCAGTTACTGCTTTATTGTCTTGTTCTCTGTGTTATTTGCAGCAGAGGGCATGCTGTCCTCCATATGTTCAGGGCTTACCGCCATGCGCTCGGTAGTGCTTGGAGTTTTCTTTGCTTTCTTTTCTCTTGCCCGTTTTCATGTAGTACAAAGAAAGTAATGTTTTCTGTTCCGTACTGGAACAAACCAGCTCCTTCAGGCTAACTCACCAGCTTTTGCCTGAGATACTCACTGTGCTTCACTGTCCCATTATCCTTTGCTTGCTGTTTTCTCTGGAGTTGAGTGTGTGTAAAGCATCCCTTATACATTCTCTGATGATGAATGATTAAAGTGCATGTTCTTTTCAGTAAATATTGTCATTGCTGTGTGGCTTGCATGTCCAGTCCCCCTCTTTACACTCTCCAGTTTTGTTTTGTTTTGTTTTAAATCTGTAAATGTGTTTTTGTGATGTGGTGACAGAGGCAGACGACCAGAAAGGCACTTCCTCTGACTGAGATGGATGCCTCGGCTAATGAAACAAATGCTTTGCATATGACTCTATACTCTGGTTTAGTCAGGACAGTATGCATGGCATTCCAGACAGCTGAGGACATGCTTGCCTTTGATGATATCTGGAGAGGACTGCACAACTCCTTCCTCCCACCCATCCAGAAGCAAAGAGTCCAACATTTTTAGGTGTGAATATCATCATGACTCAGTCAGGAACTTCAGGACTTTATCATCACCCATTAAACTGTATCAGCTTCATTTACACTCCATAAATAAGAGCCAAGAGGGTTACATCCAGAGTCCCGATACTAATCAGGGGAGTGATGATTCACATTCCCTTAGCTGTTCCATACATTTGTCTGGGTCATATTAGAGCATGTTTCATATAAGATGTGTTTGATATAAGTACTGTGTTAGTTTTAAAGCATAGCAATGATTATTTATTTCTTGAGTCTAAAGCATGTTGAACATTTGTTAAAGTATTATACTTCCTTTGATTTGAGCTTGAGTTTTATTACTTGTCTGCTTCTGTCTGTCTATCTACCTAGCTACCTACCTACCTACCTACCTACCTACCTACCTATCTATCTATCTACCTATCTACCTACCTACCTATCTATCTATCTATCTATCTATCTACCTATCTATCTATCTATCTATCTACTATGCTCTACCACTCCTCTATCATTCATCCGTCATTTATCTATCATCTGTTTGTTAATCATCTGTCTTCTGCACACTTATGTATCGCATACCTACCTGTCATCCATGTATAGATGTATCTCCCTGTTTATCTAACACACAATTGCTTAGTAAAATGTTCAGGAAATATGGTGGCAGCTGGCACAGGCATTTCTCTAAAACCCATATTCAAGGCTGTAAGGCTAAAGGTGAAGGTGCCAGTGGGAATTTTGTTGTTGTTTTTAGCAATCTGTCTTAGGAATACTATATATAGGCTTAGGGTTCTTGGAAATGCCTGACAGGAGGGAGTAGCCGCAAAGCATTGTAGGATACTCTTGGAGAAGTGGTAAGGCCTCAGTCTGTAAAACCAGCCAAATTAACTGGCCAAGATCAATTGCTTTTGCTGACAAAGGCGTGCTAAATTCAAAACGTTTTAACCAATAAACATGGGTTGTTAATGAGCTGTCTGTGATGGAGGAGCTGCTTTATTGGCACTAGCAGCCCCCAAGTCCATAAACACCTTTGCTCTCACTTACACTTGACATATTGCAAAACATGTCTCCCAGGGAGACTGAACTCTGAGGAAGGCTATTTGTGGAGAACAAAGAAGATGGAGGTCCTGTGGCTTCCCTCTCCTAGCCTGCATTCCTAAAGGTATGTCCTGGCCACTTGGGCCTTTCCCAGATTCTCTTTTCTCTTGGCTTTCTGACCTTTGGTCTGGTCACCCTGACATAGCACGGCCTATTGATCCCTCTTTGAGGCCTGTGGAAGCCAAAGCCACAACCTTGAAGGCTCATAGAGGGACCATTAGACTAATAAATTTTGAGAAATGCCAGTCTGAAACCTCTTTGCCTTTACATGGTTGCCTTTCTGATCTTTCCTGTTCTCCTGTTCCTCACGATCACCCCATCTTTAGTGAGTACCCACTTACTTCATGTTAGAAACTGGGATGTTTTTGTCTTGAAGGAAACTTGTTTTGATTTCCCATATAATCCCATGTTTCATTTTCCAAAACATCAAAATGCTTAGTTATTAGATCATTTTGACTCTCTTTAAATATATCTCTATATATTTGTAATTGAAAGTAGTTGCACATAATAGGAAGGCTCAGTGTGATCCCCCTATACATGTACATAATGTGTGGTTTCCTGATTAGGGCAACTGACGTATTGTATTGATCACTTCAGGCATTAATCACTGTTTTGGGTTAAGAATATTCAATCCCTTTTGCATTTCCTTTTGAAATACACAATTATTTGATGGTTTTATTTATTTATATAGATGGTTTTATACATGGGTAAAATACTGGTTGTGGCTTTTCAGTGCTTGAGGCCACACCGAGTATTGATAATAGTGACCACATCCAAGAGCAAATGATGCTGACCTTGTTTTCTAATTCTGTCTGCATCAGCTTGCTTCCCATTGGCCAGGGCTCTTCTCTCCCGCTAGCTTCCCCCTTGCCTCCCCCAGTTCAGCAGTTCGGCAGGGAAAAGGGAGAGTTGTGAAGAGTTGTGGAATGCAGGAAAGAAGGCGGATTGTGGCAGCTGCTACAACACTTACTGAAATGTCTCTACATGACAAGGATATGCCTTCTCAGGGTCTGTCTTACTTGAGAAGTGCTCTGTAAGCCAAAAAGGTTCCCACAACTCCTGGCAGCAGAAGTTGGGACAGGACGTGGCCACCAGTGATGAGGGTTGCTCCCGCTGGCAGAGCTTTTAAAGAGGAGGCCGGTCTCATACTCTCAGATTTGACCTTGGCATGAAGTTGATCCAGCAGGAATTGTACAACCTGAAATAGGAAGCAGAGGGAGACATTATCATTCCTGTGACCACATGATGCCACTGGAGTCAAAGCCACATACTCCTAAGCATGCCACTCTTAGGACATGAGCCCTTCCATGTCTGTACCCTCATGGCCTTTGCTTTACTTTCGATTATAAGTACAGTTTTGGCACATTTTAGTCACAGGCTCTGGTTATATCTTTGCTGTCCATGGGGAGAAATTTGGCTACATTTGAGTAATAAATTGTAGAATTGAGCAATTATTGAGAGAATTAGATCAATGTGGGCAGTTTATCTGACTTATGCAGGCCAAAAAACTCAGAAGAGTTTTTAGAACTACTCTAAAACATTGGTACAGTTTATTTTATTTTATTTTAGTGTTTCAAATTTTTTGTAGGTCTACTTTCACTCAGAGGACAAGAGTGGTCTTGGCTTTGAATAATCCACTGAGCGTTGAGAAGATAAGTTCTTTTTCTTAGAGGGTTATTAAACAACTGGCCACTAGGATGGACATCCAACATGCTTAGAAAAGTAACTTTGTGCTTGTTTGAGGCTGGACCAAAAGGGATGTGATAATAGTCTATGTTGCATTGACTGTAAGTAGTTATTATAGTATCTGTTCTAAGATGCTCCAATAGTTTATCAGAATTCTTAGAGTGGAGCCAGGATTGCAGTGTATAACTCTCATATATTTGATGTTAGAAAATCACCAAAAGACAGTGTTTTGAGATAACATTGGAGTAAGTAAATGTCTACTGTGTTATTGATAATTACGTTGTTGGAGACTTAGTTGTATCTCAGAAGGAAGATGATAAAGGCAGGGTCTGGCTGTATGCGGGTCTTTCAATGTGAGTACTTGGTTTTGATTGGGTAAATTTCATGGTATATTAGGTTAAGATTGGCAGAAAGCTCAAGGGTAAGTTTCTCCTACAGGCACTTAAGAATTCTTTACTTGAGTTTGGCTATTATTAGATGATTCTTTCAGCATATTTTTTAAAACTAGTGGAGATTTACATTTTTTAAAATCTTTTCAGTGTGAAAAACTTGAGATTATCTATCCCAAATTTTAAATCCTGTTTCATGAATTTTCAAGAAATATTTGCATAGGTGTCTTATTTTTATAGCTTACAACATTCCTTATGGTTGATGCCTTATATAATTTATGGCTGAGGCTTCCTGTGATGTTATTTCTCTACATAGGAAGTTACCATGCCAACAATAACCCCAACATCAAAACCAGAAATTTCATGCACAGTGTTTGAAGATTTTGAAAAGAGACACATTTTGAAAAGAGACCAGCAAGTGATTTCTTTGCAAAGGAATTGTTGATAATGATGGCCTTCCTTACTAAATGTGTTCTGCATAGCACTTGAATGTTATTTTCTCAGTTGTCCTGCAACCTAAGTGATAGCAGCTTTCCTTTTAATGAAGAACTGAATTTCTGAGACACTCAGTAGCTTGTCTAAAGTTGTAAGGCTCGGAGAAGAGAAAAACAGTGCTGCCTTAGCTATGAAGCCACCCACCTTCACAAGCGCCAGTACAGTTCAGAGATACTATCCATGACCACTTGCAGACATCTGAAGCTGAGAAATGCCATTTGAGTCTATGGGGTGAACAACCACCAGGAGTTTTAAGGGAGAAATAATGGTGGGTGCTGCAAGCACCCACAGAAAAACCCCAAATCTGATGCAAGAGATATCAACACAATAAAAGTGAATTATATTTTCTTCCTCTAATTCACAAGACTAAGCAAGTTTAAACTCGTACCAGATTTTATGCACAGTCATTTGGCCTGAGCCTATGTCACAATGGTGCTGGAGAGGATGAAGAACACATATCTGTTACCCTTGCATCAGTTGGAGAGTGAGGCACTGTGATCTATAGTGCTTCCCCTGCCAAAGTGTGATGAGTACACAGGAAAAATGTGGTTATTCCTGGGGCGGAGTCACCCTCACTTTTTCTGCTTCAAGGAAGGGACAGAAACAAACACATGTCTAGTGGGTGGGGGATCGATACCTGGTAGAGGGTGAGGTGGGGCAGGGTGGTGTGTTGTGGGGAGGATGGAGGTATCCAAGGAGCTAGAGCATCTATGAAGAAGCTCAGCATCCTTCTTTGTGTTCAGATGAGGTAGCTTCCCAGCCTGTCAAAAGAGGATCCTCTCTTGTCTCCTGACTGGAGGAGAGCAATTTTACTAAACCTTGAAAAAACTGTTCAACTTCCTGTCTCTTCATATTTCCACCTTCTCCTTTATCTCTGCATCCAGCCAGGCATTCATTCATTTAACAATGATCGAGTATTCAATCTATGTTAGATACTGTGGGAAATGCTGAGACTCACCTGACAGTTACCATATATTAACTTGAATGCAATTATTAAAACTAAACCCAAATCAAAACACAGCAATGTGTTCTGTTCCATTTATAGCTTATGATGACCAGAAAAGGCCAGATGTATTAGAAAGTATAAATAATTATACAACTAAAAACAATCCATTGCAATAAAATTTAATATATTTCTGCCCAATCTTTCCCTCTAGACTTAATAGTGTTACATAACTAGATGGTACAGCATTTATATTTAGGTCACCACCCTTGTTATCTTCATTTAACATGGGAACTTTCTAATCAAAACATCTGAGTTTAAAAAAATACAAATGCTGTAATATACAAAGTTTTCATTCAGTGCTCAAAAAGTTTTGAAGTTTGTAGCATTCCAGACTCTGAGGCTTTGGATTGGGGACGAGCAAGCAGTAAAGTTGATGCAATTCTTTAAATTAATTAGTTAATTGCTTACTTACTTACTTAATTTATTTATGTGAGTGTGTGTGTGTGTGTGTGTGTGTGTGTGTGTGTGTGTGTGTGTGAGAGAGAGAGAGAGAGAGAGAGAGAGAGAGAGAGAGAGAGAGAGAGGGGCTAGAAATTGAACTCATGGTCTTGGGTATGATAGGCAAGAGCTTTATCACTGAGCTCTAGGACCAGATAAAAATATTGTGAAATAACAAAATCTGATACACTTTTGGTCCTAAGCATGTTGGATGATGTACAGCTATCCAGTATGGTGAATGTATGTCAACCTCACTAAAATATTATTGAATGCAGTATTCATAGTTGCATAGTATTCTACCACCACTCTATGATTTAATCATTTTTCCCTTGAAAATTTTATATTTTTAATTTCTACTATTATGAATAATATGACAGGCATACTTGGAAATTTTTTATTTGATTAATCTGATTATTTACTTGATCTGAATTCATAGAAATATAGCAAGAATAGGGACACTTTAAGGTATATTTGTGTGCATTGCTGAGTAACTTCAAAGAAGTGATGTCTGAATTTGCACTCAAATCAGAAGTATACTTATATATGGAGCCTGTCTTCTTGTACCAAGGTATTTTCTACTTGGGAACCAATTTCCATTCTGAAACCATTTCTCCACATATTGTTCTGTATAGGTTATTTGGGCTCTAATTTTTTTATGTGTATTAATCATCTATATTTCTTTTGTAAATTGTATGTTTTATCTCTAAATTTTGTTGGGTACTTAAAGTTGTATTGTAAGCTAGGGGTGTGGCTCAGTGGAAGAGTGCCTGCCTACCATGTATAAAGCTCTGAGTCCAATGCTTAGTAGAAAGAAGGAGAGAAAAGGAGTAGGGGAGGGGAGGGCAGATAGAGAGAGGAGAGGAGGGAGGGGAGTGAGTAAATATGAAAGATGATGTGTGAATGAAGCCCTTCCACACTGAGGTTTTAAGAACACTGAACAAATGGCTGCTATTAGTGTCCCTGGCATGTCAGCTGCAAAGTGGATACTGCCAGTTTCCTGAGGTTCTTCTCTAATCTTTATTTTTCATTTTGGTCCAAATGTATTAACAAGCAGAAAAATGAGGCTGTTTTCTGCTCCCACATTAATGAGTCCAGTGAGTTTTTTTAATTTTTTTTTTTTTTATTTTCACCCATTCCTTTCTCTCTCTAGCCACATCACTGTGAGTGGCCGCCCATCTGCACCTGAACTCATGCTGATGTGAAGTTCTGCAATTCAGAAACAGCCTTGGGGACAGTAGAGGCAGGAATCCTGTTGCACTCACATGGGAAGAAAGAGAAGTTGAACTTCCCACAAAGGAAGTTAAAGATTTTCATGCAAAATAGCATGAAATATTAGTGCTGTTTCTTCAGAGAATTGAAAACTTTCCATTTTATGGTGGTGCGTCCATGCTGCCTTTCTCTGTTGCTGATGCTGCCCTGTGCCATCACTTCCGTGTACTACACTCCTTTTCCTGACCCATCATCACCTGTCCAGTGATTTCTGGTGCCCTACAGCTATCCCTGTGTTCCTAAAGTGCCATGAATTGCTCTCACTGTAGTCTTGATCTCTCCTTGAGTAACCATCTCAGATTTTTGCACACACTAGATATTCAGGAAATATCTTTTGAATGAATTGATTACACATTTTGGCACCTTTTAAATGTCATTCAAATGTTCGATTTGGAGGGTGGCAGTGCTTTTGTGGTCCCATGAATGGCTTCAATTACCACCATTCCCTCTGAGTGGAATTTTAAACGGTACCACTTGTTTGGTGTGGAAGCAACAATGTGTTTGGATCTCAAGGAGCCACAGTGCTTCCCAAAGGCCAGGGAGTACTGCACCACAACACAGAGTGGGAGGAGCGCGTGCTTGCTTGCATACATGCTCCTCTGCAGCCCATCTCCAAAGCTACACTGAAGTATAAGCCATGAGCCACCTGCCTGTTCTGTGTCCTAGAAGATTGGAGCTAAAATACCAAGTAAATGCAAAGCAAACATGCCCCAGTGAAGGCCTTCTGAGGTCTGAGCACTGTGGAATGAGCAAACGGTGTGGAGTTGGCTCAGGGGCCAGACCTAGTTGCCACATGGTTCCAAGGCCCTTTCCTTTGCCCAGTCTTTCTCCTATATTCTGTGATACCCAGAATCCTACAACATGACTGTGACAATGATCAAAGGAAGTATGTTTCAGATGCTAAACTATAAAGCCACATGAGACTTTTTAGTATCTCATCATTACTGAAAAAATGCTAAAGAAAAATTGATATTCATAATGAAAAAAGAAAGGCTGTAATTTTCCAGACTGTTCTTCATCCATAGGCTATGGGAATACCTCTTTCCTTTCAGTGATTTCATGCAAATTTGCGACATCATTCAATAGTAACACATGCAGTTGTCCTTCGGTCATAATTTAAATGCTAAAATTCAAAAATAAAAAAATGCTTTTAAATTTTAAAGTGAATATAAAAAATAACTCAAACTACATTATTTTTATGAACTCATTCTTTATTTTTTTAATATTTTTATTTGATGAGATACATTGCATTGTAGAGCTGGTGTAGTCTTTATGGCTTTTTTTCCCATCAGCCTGAGCTTACAAATCTGACTGGTAGATACCAGGAGCAGCTTTTCTGTGTTGTTGGGGTAATGCATATCTTTTCAGTTTCAAGTTAGATAGAGAGAAGGAGAGGGGGCGGGCACCCTTGAGAATTTGGGGTTTGCTGTTAGGTTCTCAGCATCCATAATATTCGTAAACAATGGACACAGCTGTCTTTAATGGTTAAATCTGCTGACTGAAAGAGCAGAGCACTGCCAGCGGAACACTAGTCTCTAAGAGGACTTTGTTTTCCCCACAAGAGTTGTCATAGATTGAAGAAAGAAGCAGTTTCTTTTATAAGCAGAATGGATGCATACCTTAAGCATTTATCATTTGTAGAATAGTTTGGTCAAACACTACGATGAACACCAGAGCATCCTTCCTGCTTGAAAGTGTCCTGCCTGTGCTTCTGTGCTGTCCCACAGTCTTGGACAGCCTGCTGGTGTCTGCTCCCGTATTGTGGATTGTGTTGGATAAAAGGACAGAGCTTAGGAGCACAGAGGTTTGGGGTTCAGTCCTGCTCTTTGCAACTGGAAATCCAATGGGAACCTGGAATCTCCCCTTTTGTCTTCTGGGGCTTAGTTTCCTCACCAGAAAAATGAGGCTCTGCTGGGTTCTTGGTTTTTCAGTTCGTAAACTGTCCAAGTCTTTGAGTTTCCTCACCAGAAAAATGAGGCTCTACTGGGTTCTTGGTTTTTCAGTTCGTAAACTGTCCAAGCCTTTGCTTCTCAGGAAGCCGGTTATTAGATAGAGTCTAAGTCCCAGTTAATGGAAGTTATCTTTTTCTAGGAAAATAAAAAAAGTCAGTCTTACATTTTTAAGTTTTGTTTTAAAATTTAGGCTCAGTAAAATTTACTCTTTGGGGGGGACACATATCTGTGAGTCTTGCCAAATGCATAGTCCTATCAGAGACTACATTAAAAGAGGCAAACTGTCTTTAGAAACCTAGCTAAAACTTATTTTATTAAAAAAAAACAAAACAAAAAAAATCAGTTTGGACTCTTAAATTGTGGTTTTAAGAGTTTTCTTACCTAGGGTGAGGAGGGAGGCTTGAACTCACTAGCTCTGAAATGAATTGGTGGGTTCTGTTTGTGGAAGAGGGAGAGGAAGTACCTTTTCCTCCCCCTGGGCAAGGCCTAGACTATCCAATACAATGGGAGTGCTGGCCAGGATGAGGACTCCAGGTGCAGGGCTGTATCACAGCTGCTGTTGAATGGGTAGAGTACTGTGGGGCTTGAGACGTCCCTGATTACAGTATTGTGTCCAGAGCTCAGAGATGGAAAAGCGTTCCAGTAGCTTGACGTGTCTCTGCAGCCCTATAAAACTAGGCAGTATGAAACTGACGGTTTTCTGGAAGAGTTTTCAGGTTCTCTGAGGAGAGGGTGTCCCCTGGTCTTTACAGAAGCCTTGATTCTATGAATCCTGTGCAGATGTTAAGGTGTTGCATCTCTACTCTAATCCACAGTGCTTCTCCTTCCAGATGTTGTCCAAATGCTAGTACAGAAGGAAATGGAGTTTTCCGTGTGTGTGTGTGTGTGTGTGTGTGTGTGTGTGTGTGTGTGTGTGTGTGTGTGTGGTGGGGTATGACTGGAGCCTTAACAGAGTCAGGCGCCTACTCAAAATCTTCTGTATTCTGCCTGGAGTTTGACCCCTCTGAGGCCAGTGTGCCCTGCTGGAGAAACAGGTCTCTAGATTCAGATTAGAATTTAGTTCAGCTGTGCTGTTCAAACGAATGAAAGTAACTCTGAGTGTTTGTACAATGGAAAGCCTCTAACAAGACCCTCAAAGCCATTTCACGTTGGCAGAGTAAGACGAAAAATACAAAGATCTGTAGCTTCTCACTGTGGAAACTGAGAAGACATTACAATGGTGCTTTAGAGCTTGGAAGCCCAACCTACACTCTTCACTCCTTTAAGTTCAACTGGGGAAGTTCTACATGGCTGGGAGGGTTTTCTTGTAATACAGGCTCTGTCTAGTGGCCAGCACACCAGCACTTAGTAGGTCCTTTTGTAAATGTTTACCTGGTATATTAATTTCTATTTTTTGCCAGAGTCTTACTTTATAGCCTAAGGTGGCTTGAAAATCACTATGTAGCCCATGTTGACTTCAGTGTTGAAGAAATCCTCCTGCCTCAGCATCGTGATTCTAGGTATGAACCACCACACCCTGCCCCTGTAGTCCTTTGAAATCTTGTTTACAACACTCACTGTGTATCATCTCTAAACACTTCAAACTGCACTTTTCTGTTGTCTGAGGTGAACTTACCAAATGACGTCATCTCTGTGATCCTTTTCTACAGAATTCTGGCATGTGATGAAGCCTCCTGTTTGCATACTGTGCTAGTACTTTTGTTCTGCTCAAGAGATGATATTTTGTAGACTTGGTCACTCTTTCTCTTCATGTCAGGACTTATAGTATTTGCCTAGGGCTTCTTTGGAAAGTTTAAACCATTACAATAGTCTTCTGTTCCTGCCCTTTCCAATAGAAATACATGCAGGTCACAGTTGCAATTTTAAGTTTTCTAGTAGGGAACATTAAAAGAAGTAAAAGAGGATTGAGTCCTGGCTAGCCTTGGGCATGCCACACATTCTCTCTCCAGGGCTTTGCATTTGTAGAGCACTCTGCCTGGAATATTCATTTCTACGTTCCCACATGTCTGGCTCCTTTGACTCCTTGAAGGCTTTGCTTGAATGCCACCTGTGTAGTGCTATGCAAATGGTATTTTGGTCCAAATTCTGTTCTTAGTTAGTTTGGGTTTTCCTAGTGCTTTTTCAATCAACATCTGATGCTTGTTTTTTGATTTTTGTTTTTTTTTTCTCTTTCTTGTCAACATCTTTGTAGACAAGATAAGCTCTTGTAAGCACAAAATAAGCACAAGATAATTGTGGTACAACATAAGCTCTCTTTAAAATAAGGCTTCACACACAATAGGCATAGACATTAGCTTGGTGAGTAAATGAATAAATGAATAGATTATATCAAGTACCCAAAAGTTCTAAAAATACCAAATTCCATTCTCAGTGAAAGCCCTGAAGAACATTGTGCTGAATTTGGAACTATGTTACCTTGTCTAGTGTCAAAAATACAAGTAAATGGTATATGCATCAGCTTTGCTCTGCTTGCGAAGTTGCACTACTAGACCCTGGGCTATTTTGATTAACTAGACCCTAGGAAGTATCTGGCCTGTGTAGTGGGATTATGGTACCTTGTAACTATTTGTCCCTCCTATTGGTTTAATAAAAAGCTGATTGGACAGAGGCAGACAGGAAGTGAGGGCAGGGCCACCAGACTAAGGAAACTCTGGAAACATCTCAGAGCAGAGCAGAGACACCACAGAGATGCCAGGAGACGCAGAGGAAAGAAGTTGAAATGCTGCTGAGAAAGGGTATGGAGCTGCATGTCTGAATAATAATCATGAGTTAAGATGAAGGAGTCTGCAAGTTATATACATGCGCCCTAGGTCAGTCAGTGTAAAATTAATAAAAGCATTTGTGTGTTTCTGTGGGACTGCATGTGTTTCTGTGGGACTGTAGGTCTGAACTTTGATGTTCGATACAAAAGTCGAGGCCAGAAACCTTATACAACAGGCCTGTGTCTTCAAACAACTGCTTTCAAGTGATTGAAGTGTTGGAGCATCAGTAAACTCATTCAGGAGTTTTTTAGTACATTTTCTTCTTTGGAAGTGGAACCTTATAATTCCTAAGACTTAGAAACCTGAGAATTGATGATTCGATGAAGGCAGATTGTATTATCCCCGATATCCATGCAGAGACTCTCCCACACTCAGTTTCCGCAGACTCCTTGGGAATGGATGGCCCAAGGGTCAAGGCAGAGTGGAGTGTGGCTCTTGTTGACTGGGTCTGAGGGGGCAGCACTGGCTATGGGGCCTGGGAGATCCAAACAGTGTCATGAGATCCCTGGTTGATGAGGCTATGGCTGAAGGCAGAGTCAGCTCAGAGGCTCCAGGGTTCTTGAGAGGAGAGGCCACGCTAGTTTAGAAGCCAAACAATGTTCTTTTGCCTTGTTTTCCTTTCAAGAAGCCAATGTTTCAGAGGCCACAGCAAGAGGGAAGTCACAGCTGCTGGGCACTCAGGACTTGGCATTTGTAAGCATGCTGGTGAACATGTGAGGCTGTCTACTGCTCTCGATTCCCACCTCACTCTGGGATCAGGGATGTAAAACTGGCCCTCACTGTACATTCATTTCACACTAAGTCATTGTTCCTAGCCCAGAGTGCTTCCTACTACTCTACACACTCCCAGAGAGGAAATCAAACCTCTGTCAATAGCTTTATAGACCAAAACCAAAATGGCGGTTTCCAGGCCATGGCTCCATGATCTGCTTTGCTGTGCCAGGCACTGTCAAGGACAGGCATCCTGCCCTGAGAACTTGCAGAGCTGAGAATGAAAACCCAGACCTCAAAGTCAGAGCTCTTGTAGCTAGCTGAGAAATCTGGTAAGAATGCATTGTATTCTATTTACAACCTCAGACTTTAAAAAGACATCTCATCCCGCTAAAATAAAGAAAACCAGGTTTGGCTCTTGAATACTATTTTTGTTATATAATGTTTTATTTAATAGTGTAAAAAATAAAGTGGTTTAATTAATGTTTTGAGAATTGCATGCAGTGTATTTTGATTTTACTCTTCCTTCAAGTTCATCTCAGACCTACCTCACCTCCCTACTGTGTCTCAGCTTAGTGTCCTCTTTTTATTTGTTTTTATTATTATTATTATTATTATTATTATTATTATTATTATTGTTATTAGCCCACCAGGCCCAATCTATGCTGTCCATATACTGCTAGGTGTGTAGTCACCCACTGGAGCATAGTTGAAGTACCAGGACCCACACCCTTAAAAACAAAACAAAACAACTGATTCTCCTCCCACCAAAGCCATCAGCTCTCCACAGTCCTGAGTCTGCAGTGGGGATCCTGGTCCTCACTCTGCCCTCTATGCTTGACAGTCCTAGGGGAACCAGAGGATACGGTGTGTTCCTGTCCTCCCATCCTCTGGCTCTTAGAGTCCTTTGTTCTCTCTCTGTGAGGGATCCTGAGTCTTGGGAGGTGTGCATATGTGTGTGAGATATAAATGGCCCGTTTGCAGTTGGTGGTTAACTTCTCCACTGACACTGATTCCCTTCACTCTGATCAGGTACAAGCTTCTGTCCTCACTACTGTCTACTGCACAGGGAAACTTCTCTGAGACAGTCTGAGAGCTGGATTAATCCATAGGTATAGAGATACAAATTTAGAGGGCAGTAGTTATATAATTAATGGCTTTTATACCTCCAACTGTCCACTAAGGAAAAAAGACTTTACCAACTGTTTTATACTTATAAAAGCCAGGATTTGACCAGAACAACTGAGTTCATTCAGAGGATGGATAAAAATTTTGCCTAGTCAGTTTCTCATTTTTCTCCTTTGGGGACCATTATTTTAGCCTTATAATCTGCATGGGGAGAGGCCATTATACACAGCTTGTTGGCTGCTCATTTTCTGACCTTCCCATAATCCTCTCTGAAGGAGGCCAACTGAGCTGGGAAGGCTGATAATGAAGATGTGTTAAGCCTGGGCTCCGAGTGAGGGAAAGTCTTGATGGGTTAGAGAGTTAAAGAAACCTCATCTTACTCCCTGGTCTTTAAAACTTGCCTGGCTTTTTAAACAATAATTTTATTTATGTGTATGTGTACAGGCACAGGCAGGCATGAATACTGTATATGTGTGCAGGTGCCAGCAAAAGTCAGAAAAGTGCATCAGATTTCCAGGAACAGTGGCCCTCAGCTTTTCTAATGCTGTGACCCTTTAATACAGTTTCCTGTGTTGTGGGGACTCCCCCATCCCTGTGTTGTGGGGACCTCCCTGCCACCACCATAAGATTATTTTTATTACTACTTCTTAACTGTTATTTTGCTTCTGTAATAAATTGTAATGTAAATAACTGATATGGAGAATATCTTATATAGGATCCTGTGAAAGGGTCATTCCACCTTCAAACGGGTTGTGACCCACTTGTTAAGAAGTACTGCCCTAACCATAATTACAGGTGAGCTCTCTGGCACGACTCGGAATTGCTTTGCTTTCTTCCAGCCCCTTCTTCCTTCTCGATGCTTCTCTGAAGCTCCCTCCTCTTCAGAACTTCAAAGGCCACAGAGAATACATGATATGAATATGATTATGTTAGGAAATGATTAGAAACTTCATAAAACCTTATAGAGAAGTTGTATCTGGACCAGTAAGAGGATTTTTGCTTTGTTTTGTTTTTTATTGATAACAAACTGAATAATAAGTGTATTTTTTTTTGACTTACCAAATTAGTTCTTTGGCAAGATTCATGAATCACCTTGAAATCAAGTTGAGTGCCCTGGTGGGAGAAGAGAATGTGGAAAGAAGGCTTAGGGACAGCCTGATCAAGTTATGATCCAAGAGGAGCAATGTGGCTTAGATGTCTAAAGACCCTTGAGCCCTGTGACTCTAGCACATTTTAGTAAGGAGCTGAATTGTTTGTTCATTCATTCAGTTAATGTTAAGAAAGAAACAAAAAATTGGGGCAACTGTTTTAGATTAACAAAGATGAAAGAGACAAGAGAGCTACATGCAATTCATGATCTTGGTCTGGACCGTAGACTTAAAAAATTGCTATAAAATTGACTTTAATTTTAGTATCCTTTCTTCCCATTTGTTTTACTTCACTTTTCAACCTTTTAAGGGTTCTGAGTTTGGTTTTGAGTAGCAGAAGATGGAACCTATATATTTATTCACATTATGCAAACCCATTATCATTTTAGCTGCAGCTCTAAAAGTGAACTATTGTTCCTCACTAGGTATTAGCTGCCAATCACTTTTCTAGTAAGGTTGGGGACTCAGGAGCCCCTCCCCCATCATGCTGGAATTTCGAAAGGCTTCATCTGGTTCAGGCAACCACAGCTGCTGTGAGTAGATGTAAACAGCAGCTATGTCATGTTCACAAGACAGCATTCACAGCATCCTTCCCGTCTTTCGGCTCCTACATTCTTTGCACTTCCAATTTCATGTCACTATGTTATACCCATTTTAAGATCGTTGGTAGTGTTATATGCAAAACAAGTACCTTGGGAAGTTTTATATATACATATTTTGGTTTTAAGCTTCTATGCTTTGATATTCACTATAATTAAATACTTTCCATATACAAAGATTTTAATATTGGAACTTATATGTATTTATGTAGATATATGTACAACATTTTCAATTTCTTATATTAGTTTGTGATCTTGATAATTGAAAATGTATGAACAACTAAATTTGTTATGCTTGAAGTTAATAAAAATAAAATCTGATAATATTCTTAAAATACTATGAAATAATATGAAGGCAGTTGTATAAATTTGAAGATAGGCTATTTAACATTAAATTTCTGGAGTGGTATAAAAATCTTGTGATTATAAGCACAAATAGGTTTCAGAGGACATTTTAAATAGGGTTAAAGTGCCTAGAAGTAAATCTTTTCCTATAAAAATGAAGACCAATATGTGACTTGAGAACAGAGGAAGGTAATTGGAGGTGAAAAGATGCGGGGGGGGGGGGCAGGGAAATGGGGAGGAAGAAGGAAGAGAAGTCAGCAATATCATGCTTTGTTTGAAAATGCCATCATGAAACCTAATGCTTAGCATGCTAACTAAAAACAAATAAATTCATTAAACTAATGAGAACAGAACCACTAAATGGTGTTTAAAGAAAAAAGTATTGTGAAGTAATAAAATTGGTTAGTCTGTAGGAGACTAAGGTCAGGTACACAGCCTACTGTTCCTCTAACTTTTCATAGGTTTAAAAGTTTACAAAACTAAATGTTGAGGAAGAAAAGGACAATGGCATTAGCTATGGTCTCTGTAGATGTCGTTTTCAGGCTGAGAAGTGTTCTCTTTTATTTTCAGTTTGCTGAGCATGTTTACACAAAGAGATGCTGGGATTTTGCCAAATTGATTTCTATATCTACTCATAGGATAGTGTTATTTTGTCTTTTATTGTATTAATATGATATGCTGAGTAATTTTCATGTTAAAGTCCATCTTGATTTGGGGATATTTTTTAGTTGATCATTGTATATCTTATTATGTGTTACTGGATTCATTTAGCTAGTATTTTGTTGAGCAATTTTGTATTTATTTTCACGAGAGAGAGTGAGCTGCAGTTTGCTTTCTTGAGACATCTTTGTCTTTGTTTTTGTATCAGGATAATACTGGTATCAGGAAACAAGACATATTTCTTCCTCTTTTTTGTCATATAAAACTTCATAAAATATTGATGTCTTTGACCCCTGTACACACATCTTCCTGGTGAACGGAACCCAGGGCCTTACTCATGCTAGGGAGCACCAGAGCACTATTACTTTTAATTCTGAGACAAGGGCTTATAGCTCACCAAGTAGTTCATGCTGGCCTTGAATTCATTCTATAACCGAGGCAAACCTGAAACTCATTATTCTTCTGCCTCACCCTCCTGAGTATCTGCAATAATAAGCTTTTACAATTGACTAGCCAATGGCAATTTTTCAACCACTTGGTAGACTCTTGTTTGACCTGAGCTTTTCTTCATGGAAATTTTTTCGTCAATAATGAATTTCTGTATTTATTATAAGTTCATTTTTTTATATTTTCCTGTGTCAGATTCAGTAATTTCTAGAAATTTATTATTTCATGGAGATATTTAAATTGTTGACATATAATTTTTCATTGTATTCTGTGTGACATTTTCCTTTTTGTGAAGTGAGTAGCAATGTCCTCACTCAGGTCTGATTTCAGTGACTTGAGTCCACTTCCAGCTTTTCCTGTTCAGTCTAGTTAATAGTCTGATATTTTTAAATTTAAAAGTTTTGAGAATTTCACATACAAATATATAAATTCATAGTGCTCCCCTAAGCAATTTCTCCTTGCTGCTGGCTCTCTCTCATATCATGTCTTTTTTAGTTATGTACATATACATGCTTACAAAATACATTCTTCTGGGTCCATTTAGCGTTGCCCTTATGTATAATTGCTTAGAGCTGATTGCTTGGGATTGAATAACCTATCTTGGGGATTATTCAAGAAGAAGACTATTTTCATACTTAGTAGCCATTAATTGCCTAGAGCTCTTCATCTAGGTATGGATGGAGCTTTGTGAGATTTCCCTCATCCACATTCGCATGTCAAATGATGCTGTCCTTTTACAGGTCTTGCTTAGGTGGTCATATTATTGAGATTTCATGGATATGGATGCCTATAAAATACAGAATTTTCATTGCAGATGTCTCTGACTCATATAATCTTTCTGGTTCTTCTTCCTTGATATTTTCTGAGGAGCCTTAAGTATAGAATTTGTGTTGTAGATAAATCAAATGGGGTTGGACACACCATATTCAGTTGTTCTTTGTGATTTGACGAATAGAATTTTTTAATGGTTTATGTATTCTACCTAAACAAACCTTTTTTGATGAGGTGTGTGTGTGCGCACGTGTATTTGCTGGCTATGCCTATTTTTTTTAAACTTTTTGTTGTTGTTGTTGTTGATGTTTGCTTTTATGGCAACTTGAGGTAAAATAGGGTCATTTTGGAAGCAGAAGTCATTTATGAGAAAATGCCCCCATCAGACTAGCATGTGAAAAAGCCTGTGGTATATCTTCTTGGTTGATGACTGAGATGGAAGGGCCAAGTTCACTGTGAGTGTCTCTACCCCTAGGCTAATGGTCCTGACTGCTATAAGAAAGCAGACTGACCACGCCACAATGAGCAAGCCACTAACCAGCATCTCTGTGGCCTCTGCAACGGTTCTTGTCTCAAGTTCCTGCCCTGACTTTCCTGGATGATTAACTATAAACTATAGGATAGAATAAAGTCTTTCCTCTCCCTGTTGATTTTGGTCATGTGTTTTAATCATTTCAATAGAAACCCTCAGTTAGACAAAGACTGAGAGCTGACTTTTCTGTAGGCATGAGAGAGTTTAGAATGCTGTAGGAATCCTGATTTAATAGGGTGGCATAGTGGGTTTTCTTCTAGGGTCAGTGGCTTCATTAGCTGCAGATAACAGGCTAGGTTTTCATGCCAGACATGAATTTCCTCCTACTGAGTGGGCCTCAAGTCCAATTAGAGAGCTGTTGGTTGTCATCAGGAGGACACAAGTGCCCCTTTTGAGCCTTTTGTGGTGTCTTGCTGTTCTGGTCACTGTTGGTGGCTCATAGGCTTTACAGCTGAGTATGAATGTTGATTGCTTTCCTTCCTTGGCAGCTACACAGTTTCTTCCCACAGAAATGAGAGCTAGTCCTTGAGGAGGCTTCCGGGATGGTTCCAGCTTGATTCTCCAAGTTCTCTGTTCAAAATGGGAGGTATCTTTATAAGCCCTTTTTGGTATCAGCCCAAAGTGTTGCTGCTTTGCATTATTAGTTTCTAATTGCTCTCATCCTTTGAGTTGCTGGTTTTAAGAAAAGATTTAATTTTCAATACTTTTAAATTTCCGACATTTCTTATGTTTCCAATTTCCAATTTTATTCTGTATTTTATGCTTTAAATATTTTTAATTTGCTGAGACTTTTTTTTTTATTATGAAATAGATATTCAGTCCTGGAGAGAGCTGACTGTGTACTTAAGGAGAATCTGTACTCTTTTCTTAGTGGGCGGAGTGTTTGGTGTGTGTTCTTTCTATCATGTCTATTTAACAGGGAAGTTCATCTGCCCAGTTTTCCCATCTGTTACTGAATTGGATATTTCAATCTCAAGTTATTGTTTTTTGAGTTGGCTGTTTTCACAGTTTGTAAAGATTTTGTTTAACGTATTTTGGCTTTTTTTTTTTTTTTTTAATTAGATACCCATGTATTTATGCCACTTCTTCATGTTTGGCTTTTGTCAATGTAAAATGTCCTTATCTCTGTGCAGCAGCAATTTTTACATTAAGTCTTTCTCTACAATACTGCGCTGTCTCTTTTTACTGCCCCTTTAGTTTCAATGTGTTTCTGTGTTTGAATCTAAATTTAATTTTTTCTTTAGACTGCACATAGTAGAATTGAAGGTTTGGACAAAATTTTTATCTCTCTTTGTCTTTGGTTTGGAGCATTTAATTTATTTTTATTCGGTGTATTTTATTGTACATTAGGATTAAACCTGATGCTACAATGCTTTTTGCATGCAATATGTTATCTGTAACAATGTTACACCAGACTGTAACCATTTACAAAGAAAGTCTTCTAGTTTTGTTTCATTATATAGTATATCTTTATGTATTATATATTTATTACTCTTACGTTTAATATATAACCTTTTTATAATATCATGTTATATATTTAGTATGAAATGAGATGAAACATAGTTTTGCTACATAGATACTTTATCATTTATATAAAATATATTATATTAACTATATAAAATCTAATTAAAGGTATAATATGTAGCAGACTCTTGGTATCTATAGGTTTTGAGTCAAATATAATTAAAAAATATTTGAAAAATGACATTTATACTGAATATGTATAGACTACCTTGTTTGTCATTGTTCTTTAAACAATAAAGTATAGCAACTATTAACACTGTTAGTTATTCTAGGAAATACAGAGATTATCTAGAGCACTGATTCTAGTCTGTGAGTTGTGACCCTTCGGCAAACTTGTATCTCAAAAATATTTACAATGTGATTTGTAACAGTAGCAAAATTATAGTCATGAAATAGGAATGAAGGTAATTTTATGGTTCGTGATCACTACAACATGAGGACCATTGATCTAAAACATAGGCAATCACATGAGCAGGCTATGTGTGAAAACTAACCCACTGTATAGGAGGGACTTGTTTGCCTTCAGATTTTGTTCCTGAGAGATATCCTAGAATTAGCACCCTGTGCACCCTGAGGCATGATTATAATGTGTGTGTGTGTGTATGTGTATGTATATATATATGTGTGTGTGTGTGTGCGTATATATACATTTATATATGTTTGTGTTATATACGTGTGTGTATGTTTATATATATCACATAATAAAACAGAATGACATTTTCTTAGTAGTTGCATTGAGATTACTCATTAACATCTTACTATAATTTATTTAGGCTGATACTAATTAGTTCAAAAGTATTTAAAAAATTCTTTATTAGAGTAGTTGTCTGTTTTCCTATTTAACTATACTGCTGCCACCAGAGAAACCACATCTTAATAATTTACGAGTAAATCACCTTAGCTTTGTACATGCTCTCGCATGTTTTACAGGAAGAGAGAGCTGAATGCCAATGCATACTATATCTGTGGGTCTCTTCATTGATGTCCTTATGTCTTCATGTGTGGCCCTTTCCTTTTCTGCTATTTTTTCCAAAGGGAGGAAGATCTGTTAATAATGAGTTATATTACTTTTGTTTGTATAATAATTTCTCAATTTATCCTTTGCTTTTTAACAACAGTTTTGCTGATAGATATTTCCACCTGTCATTTTCACACTTTTTACTCTGCAATTGTCTTCTGGCCTCAGTAGTTTCTCATGAGAACTCATTTTGTCTTACTAATGCTTTTACATCATGAAAAACCTATTTGCTAAACCATGGCTATCAAACTTGTACTTTTCTCTATGCATAGTTTATTTTAACTCTTTAAAATATTCATACTAGTTGATTTACAGTCTTGGCTATAATAAATCCAACCCTTGGCTTTCTCAAGGAGATTTTCTGTTGTTCTCTTATATCCATCCTTTTATTCATCTGTCCATCCATCCACCTACCTATCTATCCATCCATCCATATATCTATCTATTGATCAATTTATCTCTGTTTATTTAGTGGTATCTGGCTCATCCTCAAATGCCTATAACGCTTGTTGTAAGAGGCTCCCAGTCTCTGTTCGGTTATCTTCATGGTCGTCTACTCATCAGAGAGGAAATTCTCTAAATGTGTTATGCAACTATGTCTTTCTGTGTCTGCTCTGAGGCTCCAGGTGTGTTGTTGAGGACATTTTCACCAGCATAGCAGGAAATCTTCAGCTCTGATCTTCCCTTCACTTCCTGGTTGTTCAGAACTTCTGAGTCATCTGGAGATGAGTGGTTTGGGCTTTCTCAGGCATTCCCTGACCCTGGGTGCCACCTGATACAGCTGCAGTCTTTGGAATCCTCAGCAATATGTAGAACTTTTCAAATTTTCTTATAGTCACTCTTAGCTTTTCACCTTGTAGTCCACTATGTAGAACTTGTGATCTATCTTCCTTCTGCCTGTGAGTGCTGAGGTTACAGATAATGTGTCATCAGATAAAAGCAAGCTCAGATTTTATTGTATTGTAGGGAGTAGGTAGTTGAAGTTTGTGAAGAGATTTTGTTCTTCTTTCTTCTGGCTTGTCTGTATTTTGTATCACATTTCTCAGTTCACCAATTCTACATTGTCTTTTAATGGCTGATCATTATTTCCAAGTGTTAAAGTTTGCCCAACTTTTTTACTGTGTTACTTATAGGCCCCTCCTACTCTAAGATGAAAAAGCACCCCAATTTCCCTATGCTATCTTAATAATGTCTTATTTAAAGATAATTTTCCAGAATATTGTTATACTAGCCAACACACTGATGGCCATCTCTTTAAAGAAGAGTCACTAAAATGGAAATTAGCATATTAAGACTGAAGCCTTGACTATGACTTCAAGGCATACTCTTTCTTGACTGCATGTTAGTGTGTTCCTGGGGAGGCCCTGCCCTTTCCTAGACTCTTAAGGAAAATGATTTACGACATCTCCCTTTAAACTACCCAGACTGAGCTTCAATGGGAAGAATTAGTGGAAGTGGCTTTTGTTTTGGAGAAGACTGTCAGCTTTCCCTAGTAAAGGCCACCCTGGTTGTATATATATGAAAAGTGCACTGCCTACCTCAAGATGTGAATGCTAAGTATTGTGGACTACGTAATGCTAAGTATTCTAGACTATTAAAACCAAGTATAATAATGTAAAAGACTGGCTAGAGAAACCATGCTCATGCACAAAGTTTATAAATGAGAGGGAGGCTGTGTTAATTATTATTATATATATATTTTTTGAGACAAGATGCAGGAGAGAGACATCATCAAGAAAGCATATCTAATCTAAGGCTAAACTTTTGTGGTCCCAGATTTTGGCCTGTTCATCCAGTTTCATACTTTATTTCTGGAAAATTAGAAATTGCCAAAAGCCTCATTTTCCTGTAATTTTAGATTATTGTTTGGTGTTGAGAGGCTGATGTATAGGAAAGCAAGAAAATCATTGTACAATATTTTTGTAAAAAAAAAAGATGACCTCCTTGACAGCTCTGGGAAAGGCTGTTTGTTTGCCTCTCCCCTCTGCCCTCTTGGGGTGAGCAGGTTAAATGATCATTTTTGGCTCCAGATGTTTGTTTGCATTCATCGCTTTTACATATCTTGTAAAACAGTCATCCTGATTCATGTCTTTGCTCTCACCTCCATGGCTGGGAGCATGCGCTGACCCTTTCTTCCCATTGTCAGTCATTTTTGAGTTTCAGCTGAGATGCTACCTCCTTGGAAGTATTTTCCTGCTTTCTTCTTATCACATGGTTATATAGTTATGTTTTATTTTCTTGGATGGAAGAAATACTGATACATGCCCAAGTATTAGAAAAGCCCCCTTCATTTACTCCTCAAGGAAATTCCCTGAAGTATATAGTTCAAAAGACCGAGCCCACAATGTTGTCAGACAACCATGGGTTAGACATGGGAATATCATTCTTCTTCATTTATTACTAAGGAAATATTTATGACCTTCATAAAATAATTATATACTGAATTTATTCTAAAAGAATTAGATGTGAACTGTGGCTGAAAGATGATCATCCTATCTCTATTAAGTTTCTTTTCTTTTATACTGATTTTGTTAAGCAACCTCTCCCAGATATTACTGTTAGCTTTACCTTGAGTAAATGGACTTTATAGAGTAATTTGCTATTAGGGTAAGATAAGGTAGAAAATAACTTTGCAATACTTGCGCATGTTTGAAGAAGAACCAATTTCAGTTTTTATAAAGGTTAAGTTTTGTTTTATAAAACTTTAATTTTATTGATCATAGAAGAGGTCCACATTCAAAATGAGATTTTGTCTGATTTCTTTTTGGATATGTGCTATTTTAATATGCTGACTTGTTGAAATAAAAGTAAAGATTTAATTAGTTAATATGAGTGCCTTAGCTCATGTGGAGATAGTAAGATGAGAACAATTCTTTTTATTTTCCCCCCAAAAAAATTGCTCTGGAGTTGGCTGATCCAGATGTTGTGAGTCATCTGGAGTTAAACTGCTTACATTCAGTGAACCTCCATTTTTCTCCTCTGTAAGAATTTGAAACTTACAGAGCTATTGTGACATATGGAAATTGTGCATAAATACAAATATACTGGTTTACTTGTTATATTTCTCTTCTTCCGGAGTTTCTTTTTACTCTATTGCTATTCTTTGCACTTTTCTCTAAATTTCCCAGTGTGTGGTCCGAAGTTGCTTGCAGTCTTATTCCTGCTCTTTCACACAAAACCTAGCCAATTTTTCTTCTACAATGGATGCTACCTTTTCTTCCTTTCTGTTCCTTGGGTTCTGGACTCTAGTGTGTTCTATGGACATGCAGCAGTGGCCTTGTTTAAGTGATCCTCAGACTGTAATATACCTGTTAGTCATCTGAGGGTCACATTTATGTGCATGGCTTATTAAGTCAGCAAAGAGGCTCAGCATTCTGTAGCTGATTTTGATGCTCCCAGTCCACAGGTGAGGGCCAGGGGGTCTGTTGCACCTTTAAGAACATGTTAGACTCTGACCTTTAAGAACATATTAGACTCTGACATGACTGTGGAGCTATTACTTGAAGGAAATACAAAACATATTTTGCATATGCAAAGTTTCACAGTATTTTTCTGGACTCACTCATCCTCAGCACCTCTTTGTATAGAAGATAAGTGAAAACTTCCATTAAAGGAAGAGCTTCTAGGCTAGAATATAAATAAAGGCTTTGCTGTATTCAGCTGGTCAGGGCTGGAAAAGCCAGTTTACAATATACCCTGAAATGCCTTTGTTAATGCAAGCACATTCCAGAGAACTACACCCATCTTGGAGAAGACCACTACTTTACTAGACTTTTTACATTGCTAAAGATACAAAAAAAATCAAAAGCCAAATTTAAATTGAACCGAGAGCTGGCAGTTTTAAGCCAGTAATATTTTCCCTGTAAATGCTCTTTGGAAAGATTTTGAGATCTGAGTCAGCTAGGGTGAATCTATTATACAAACTTTTGTTTCTGGAAGCATTTAATTGAAAGGAAAAACCCCAAGAATGCACCCAGAGGTGAGTGTCATGCTGCAGCTGGTGGGGGGAGGGGTTCAAAACAGCAACCATGGGGTCTAAGTGAAGCCAAATGAAATCTGCAAATTATTAGGGTGAAATTGGTAAGGGGTTCAGAAGCCCAGTGAGAGAGAACCAGGGGAAATGCTTTCCATCATAAGCTATCTACACGTGATCCTATACAAAGAGAGCTGGGCACAGGAAACTTCTAGATTCTAAAAAGATGTCAGAGGTAGAAGGTTGAACAGAGCCTGAGTGACTCTCATTCTGGTTTTCCATTTCTCTATAAAGCTTCAGATTTAAAATTTCCTTAAAAGCGGTTCTCAGGGCAACATCTTAAAACTTCTCCCCCAAATAAGGCCACACCATGCCTCAAGAATGGACTCTTAACAGCTAGAGACATGGAATAGGGTGAAGCAAAATATTTGGATTCAGAAGGGATTGGCAGCAATCAAAGTGGAAATCAGTCCTGGTTAGGGAAACAGACTCAATGTTTAGTTGATTACATGTTTGTACTGTGTCCCAGAAGCAGTAGAATTTGTTCATAATTGTTGTTCTTCATTCTGTGAACATACACACACACACACACACACACACACACACACACACACACACACACAAGTAATTGCTCATACTCATAAACCTATGCACACACTGTCTCAAGCACAGTCACACACACACTCATGTACATTCACATTTATACACATATTCACACATACATTCTTACACATACTTAAGCACATTCATTTGCATATATATTTTTATACTCAGTCATTCATAGACACAGTTATATACACTCAAACACCTATATATACTCATATATTCAAACATAGCCATTTACACTCCCTCACTAACATGCACAAACACTTATGTTAAAATACGTGCACACACACATACTTATACACAATCACTCATACATACTGTTTTAGTTAAGGTTTTATTGATATAAAGAGACACTATGACCATAGCAACTCTTATAAAGGAAAACATCTAATTGGGCATCTTACAATTTCAGAGGTATAGTCCATTATCATCATGGTGGCAGGTAGACATGGTGCTAGAGAAGGAGCTGAGAATTCTACATCTTAATTTGTAGGCACAGGATGTGAACTGAGTTATTGAGCATAGCTTGAACATATATGAGACTCTAAAAGCCCACTTCCACAGTGACACACTTCCTCAAATAAGATCATACCTACTCCAATAAAGCTTTACCTCCTAATAGAGCTTTTGAGGGTCAGTTACATTCACACATACACACACATAGACATCGTAATACATGCTCACATATACAACCACTCATATACAGTCACACACACACACACACACACACACCCCCTCTCTCCTGGGTGTTAGGCTCCAGTGCTCATATCTCTGGTGTTCCTCACAGTCCTGAGCTGGCTTATGACTCTCCATGGCTTGACTTTAACTTCCCTCAGGTTCTCTGCCTTCAGAGGCCAGACACTGGCCATTATCCTCCTTGCCTCATTCTCTTCCTGCCTTCACACTCTGCTAACTATAGTAGAATTTTCCTTTTCGTCTTCTTCAGGTTGTGTCCTGATGTATCCTCCACAGATGTCCCTTTGCTCTCAGTTGCTTCCTGGTGAAGTCTCTCAGCTAGTTGTCTCTCTCTTATACTTTTTATTTATGTTCTCCATTTTAACCAGTTGGTCTATGTTTCAGTCTTTAAATAAAGTTGTCTTTAACAATAAATAATCCACAGGCTCTACCAATCATTTAACTGTATTAGTTAGGGATGCAGCTATAATCAAAATTCTAAATCCTTTCCCTCAGCCTCACTTGTAGAAACCTTCTGAAGCTCATAGCTGAAGAGTGGTACACAATGCTGCCCTTTCTACACTGATGAGAAAGGCAGCAAAGGACTGGAGGATAGCCACCAACCCACAGCCTCTGCTTCATCCGTACCTGGAATACTTGAATCCTGTTTCAGAGAGATTATCATCTCATCTGGAAATTTGTTAGCATAGATTTTTCAAAGAGGAAGACTTACTTGGAAAAATGTATCCACAAACATATTGACATATCTTTTGAAAATTAGTAATAATTTCTTAGTGTTATGATGTAACCAACATTTAAATTTATTACTTTTTAGAAACATAACTGGATTGCTTAGAGCCAGACCAAATCCATTCACAGCAGTACATTTATAATTTTCTTCTGTTCATTTTTTATCTGTCTGTCTGTCCATCTGTGTGTGTGTGTGTGTGTGTGTGTGCACACATACATGCACATGCCTGAATGTACATATGTCAAACCAGAAGTCAACCCTGGTGACCTCTCTCTGTTTCTCTCCATCTTACTCTTTAAGACAGGATCTCTCATTGAACCTGGAGCTCATTGTTTTGTCTGACCAGGTAACCAACATAGTCTCTGAGTTTGTACCCCTTACTTCCCAGGACCTGAGTTAGATATGCTCGGCCACACCCTACTTTCACAGGGGTGCTGGGGATCTGCACTCAAGTTCTTATGTCTGCATAGCAAGCTCTTTGCCCACCTAGCAGCTCCCCAACCCCAATCTCAGTTTCTTAACCCGAAGTTTCTTCCACCCTAACCCTAACCCTTTTCGGATGCAGGTATGTGTGTATGCATGTGGATATATGTGTGAGCATACATGTGCATATTGAAGGATACCGTTAGGTACCATGATCAAGGACACCATTTACATAGAGATGGGGTGTATCATTTTCTTAGAATTCACCAATCAGGCTAGACTGGCATCTGTGAGCCTCAGAGATCTTTCTGTCTCTGCCTCCTCAGCACTGGAATTACATGAACAGCACCATGGTAGATGTGTTTACATGGCTTCTGAAGATCCATCTCAGGTCCTAATACTTGCAAGCAATGTGCTTTTACCATATGAGCCAGCTTCTGAGTTTCTCCCCAGCTCCCCAGATCCCCAGATCCCCTGGCTCCCCTGCTCTGCCTCTTACCTTTTCCTGGCTTTATAATTTACTAATTGAAAGGATCAGATAGCTTGTAGCTTTCAGGTTTTTTCCCATGGCATCCTTGTAATGCCATTTAGCATGGTATGTCATTCAGCAACTGAACCATATATACCTAAACAGTGGACTGGTCAGATAGAGGTTTGATTTTCTGATCACTCTTTCCCCCAGGAGGCTTCCTGGGCTTCCAGAGGTACCTAAGGTCTGTTTTAGGAGTTTTTGCCTGACCTGTGCCTTTAGGTACTGTTACCCTGATTCTTCAGGTTTTCATACTCTCCATCTAGAATTGTACTTGTTATTGTAAACAGCCAAACTGCCATGGCTATGTACCTGTTTTCCTTTTTATATAGTGAACTTAAAAATAGTAGACTTTATTTTTAGTGAAACTTTATAAAGAAATTAAACAGCAACTCCAGAGTTCTCAGGTATCTGCAAATCTCACACACATAAGCATGTAAAAAGAGTTCTTGCTCATTAACATCTCATGCTATCGGGTCAATTTACACAATGAACTTCAAGAAATGAGAATCTGATCATGCTTAAAACTCATGAATATTTCCTATACCTCTTTGTCTTTGTTTCACCGGTAGGCTATTTTATGGGTGTATATTCTTTCCTGTGTTCTGCTTGTTTTACAAGCCTCATCAGGAAAAGGATGCTGGATGGATATTTATCACTGAAGGACTCAAAAAGTGTCTGCTAAATATTAATGCTCATGCTTCTAGTTGAATGGACAAAGCAAATGCATGAGCAATGGTCATAGCAGAGGGGCACTGTGGACTGTGATGTCTAGGTCGGGTGTAGCACTGGTGCTGTGGTGGTGATGGTGGTACTTTTCCGTGAATATGGGGCATGTAGGACAGGCAGGTTGAGACTGAGGGAAGGAGAGGAACACATGTCAGAGGAGATTGTTTGGGATTTGATGATGTGGTACTGTGGTCACATGTTGATCACAGAGAAGAGACATGAGAAACTTTGCTGAAGACACAAGCAGGCATTAACTGAGTAGGCTGGGAATATGCTCAGTGTCTGTTTGAACATGAGGACTTGAGTTGGAATCCTTTCCACTCATATAAAACAACAAGGCATGATTGTACATACTCATAATCTTAGGTGAGGCAGAAATAGGTGCCTCTCAGTGCTCAGTGGCCAGTCGGTCCTGTTGGACCAGTGACTCCATGTTCATTAATAAAACAAAGAAACAATTTGGCGAAGCAGTTGATGTAGGTAAGGAGATTTAACTCTTGGTCTGAATGTGTGCCGGTATAGGTGAGAGAACCTACACACGCTCACACACGGAAAGAGTAGGTTGAGGGCAGAAAGGAAATCCATCTTTTAAATAAGATATTCTGGCCTCCGAGTGTGTCTGTGAGGCAGTGCTGCCATCATTTTGATGGCCCCTGAAGACATCTTTTTAACATGCTGAATTCTAGCCAATCAAAGCAACCTATTCATCCCTATTGGTCTATGGAGTCCTCTAGATGTACTGTGTGGTACTATTCCAGGCCAGAAGCATGGAATGTGGAATTTCCTCCCCATCTGGAGAAACCCAGGCCCTGAACACACAAGAAACTATGGTTGGGCAAAGTGATGTCTCACAGTAAAATGATATTGAGGCATTGTGGTTGTTAAGTCTACCTATGCCTTTATAAATGTTTTCTATATTCACCAACTAAAATAGACTCTCAGTTCTGTAGATAATTTGCATAATTTATATACATTATATTGAGACTAGGTATCAAATGATTAATTTTCATTTTAGAATATTAATTTGAGCATGAGGCATATTTTTGTATTTTTCAAACATGTTTCTTTTCCTTGCATATTTCTTTTAGTGTATTTCTCTTCTCTGTGCTATACCCTTCACTAAGCAAGGGGCAGGATGTTGAATCCCCTTGTGATTTTATGAGAAATGTCTCATTTCACACCAATAGCACAGCTAAATGCATTCTGAAGATTCATGTAAATGTGGACTGAAATTCTGTGTGAAGTCATGAATATGCACAAATAAACATGAGCTGAGAAATTTGGCTCCAAGCAAATGATGTGCCTGGCTTTGACTTCAAGTTGTATGACAAATTAGCTGTATGGCCTTGGACAAGTTAATTATTCTGTGGCTTTGCTCCTTATCTGTAAAGCGGAAAAATAATACCGACTCACCCATAGATCAAATGGTTTATTATAACAACTGTGGAAAGATGCTGGGAAGTGGAGAATATCTCTAGGGTGTTAGGCTAGTGAGGGGTGTTTTCCATGTCTGACAGCCTGCATGTGCTTGTAGCTACATGCCACTTGAGGATGCCACTGGTGGGGGAGCTTCACGCTTCCCATGATCCAGATGCAAGGAACAGAATCTAAAATGATTGTGTGTCACAAGGCAGAAATGCTCATTCCCTTTGTACATGGAAAATTTGATGCATAAGATTATTTTTGCACACTCTACTGATGTTAGTAGGAGAAGACATCTGTTGAAGATGCAGTTCCTTGAACCTGTAGATCTGATCAGTGAAACTGAGGTAGTGATTCTTCTATGCTTTCCAGCTGGGGCTCAGTATTCCAGACCCACAGCCATTCAGAGCTGCTCAGGTTGACCATTTTGGAGTTGTGGCATTGGCAGTTCTTAGGAAGTCATCCAAAAACAACTTGAAAAAAAGAGAGAAAAAGAACACATTGTCAAATTTTAATCTTGAAGAGAAATCTCAAGAAGGCTCACACTGATGATAATAATTGCAATTATTATGCTGGTGAGACATTTTTGGAGCATTATGGTTCAGACCACGTTTGGAAAATTATCGTCGTATGTAGGTGTATGTACATGAAGGATGTGTTTGTGAAGGAGCATGTGCAGCATGGAACTCGGGGAGGTCAGAGACAACTTAGTGGAGTTAGTGCTCTCCTTCCTCCTTAATGTGGGTCTGGGGAGACAATTTGGATTTCCAGGTTTTCCTGGCAAACACTGACTGAGACCCTAGAGACATAGAGACACAGCATGCAGAGGAGAGGGGAGATGAATGTGTGCCAGTTACCTCAGTAAAACGAAGAGATGACAGCATAATTCAAATATCCTTTGATCCCTAGTCAGTGTGTGATGGACCTGAGGGAAATTTGGCTGTGGTTGACTCTTGAATACCTGTTATATGTGCCTGCTGTCACTATATACGTGCCTGGGCATTCCAAACTACTTGTTTATTTCAATGCTTAAAAATGCTATCCAACATATGCTCAATATCCTGAGAATTCCAGAATTCATTTTCCCTCCCTTTCCCTGTCTCTGACATGGGGTTCTCTGGTTACTGGTTACATCTTAAGGTCACATTTACAATTTAAGTTCCTGAAATGGAGTTAATCTGAAGTGAGGCTTGGGTTGAAAGTAGCCATGTTGCGTTATCTCCACCTGCACTTCCTATGCAGTAATTGTCAATAAATTGTCTCCGGCTCTTTACAGCTGTGTATGAGCAGCCATTCCCCTCCCCAAAGCACCTGAGTGCATCTTATGATGTCACTGCCAACTTCTCCTTCTGGTAGCTCCAGAAAAACAGTTTTCAGGGAGAAGGAGCGGTGGAATAGTTATATCACACACACACACACACACACACACACACACCCCTCTAATAATTTTCAGGCAAACCGTTAGTGTATATTTCATGATGTTTTACTCTAAGTAATAGAAATGGACTTTGCATTAAAGCTAGAGGAATTTGGAAAGTATTACTAACATGATTAAATCATGATCCGCTTTCTTGAGACCCCAGAAAAGCTGCAGCATTCCCGTGTGCCTTCAAGCTGCTAAGATTTGGGTCGGAAAGGCCTCCCATGTTTTGAACTCTTGTTCTCAGTTGGCTCCATTGTTCTGGGGAGTTGTGGAACTTTGCCCAACGGGAGAAACGGGTTATGAGAGGCAGAGTTTGGGAGCCTATAACTGATTCTGGTTCCATACTGTGCCCCCTGCCTCCTGGCACAGACTCTGTCATTCACTTACCTTACCCGCACAGGACTACCCACTGTGCTTCCCTTCCCCTGCCATGATGGTGAACTTCTGAAACCTTACAGGACAATCTCCCTCAGTTGCTCTGTCCGCATTTGGTTGCAGTCACTGGATTACCATGAAGTCACTGAGGAAGGACCTTATGCTGGCTGTGCATGTTTAGTACAGAGTGATGAAGTCCCCATCAGTGGTCTTCATAGAAAACTAATCATCCGATCCTGGGGGAATGCCAGGCCAGTAAGTTTGAGGTGAGATTCAGAATCATAAAGTTTCAAACTTCTGCCTTGTAATGCAACAGGATAGCTTGAGCAGCTGTCCTAAGCCCAGGTTTTCCAAGTTTAATTACCTGATATGCTTGTTAAAACACAGATTGCTGGGTCTCAGAAACAGGCACCAGTTTGAAGATGAGGGTGAGGCCCAAGGGTGTTTGTTTCATTGTGGTGTCACGTGATGCTGAAACTTTTACTCTGCCATGAAAGCCACTGAGATGGAGGGCTGAGCTACTGCTGGTTTGCAGGCATGCGTGACCTCACGAGCTAACTCAACCTCTCAGCATATATACTTTTTCCTCTGTAGCATCTAGGTTCCTCTTTGGGCCCCTCCTCAATCATTCTTGAATATGTCAAACCATGATCAGTAACTGAGTTTTGAATGAAGGTTGGGCAGGAGCTCATTTGCTTTAGTCTGTTTGAAATCTCATTCCAAGTCCCTTTGGTGCTGCACTCAGCACCCAGCTCAGGCTGGGCTAACTGGTCTGCTTTGGAGTCACCAGCAGGCACACCCAGTCTGCACCCAGTTTTTTTTTTTTTTTTTTTTTTTCTGCAAGAGAACAGAAGAATACCATAGTCTGCGGGCTTTAATTATGGGCTCCAGGAAAATAGGCACGTGCAGTGAAGAGATCCAGGCTGTAAGAGAATATTTCCTCCCTTAGCAACCAAATGGAAACCTGCTCTCCATCCCCATTGCTGTAATCTATGACAGGAAACCTTGCCTTAGCACACATTGGGAAGTCTTTAGTCTTTTACAGTTAGAATGAGCAAGCAGGGCTCTAGAGTAAATGTGGATGCAGCTTTACAACCTTGAGAGTCTCATTGAGAAAACCTGAGCATGAATCTCTTCGCTAGCTTCCAGAGGCTTTGCACACCTCACAAAGTTTAGAGATGAAAGCAGACACCGAGACAAGGCAGCCTCAGTGCGTGTTGATTACGAAGTCCAAATGTGGTGTGCACTTGTTCAGGCTTTACTGTTTCTGATCCGTTTGATGCCGGCCTGCCTTGGCTTTATCACAGATACTTCCTGAGCTGCTTCATGCTGGAGAGCAGCCAGGTTAGAGGGGACTGATTTCTCCCTGAAAGATGTCTCACCTTTCCTCTGTAAATCTGGAAGATGAAAGACAAATTCCTGCAAGGTAAAAAGCTCACAAAAGACAAATTCCAGTAAAGGTGCAATAACAAAATAAAACAAAAAAAAAAGAAAGAAAAGACATGAAAGAAAGAAGGATGGAGGGGCAAGGGAAAGGGGGGGAGGAGAATCACTGCCCATATGTTTTGTGCCTTCTCTTTCTTTGTCTTACCTTTACATTGGCATGTGTAGTTTTGTTTTCATCAGAAAGTTGTTTGGGACATAAAATACGGGCATTTCTGTAGAGCTGTGGCAACTAAGATTCCAGGACCCAGTCTTCACATAGAATCTGTATCAGTGTTCAGGATGGGAAGAGAAAACTGCAGGTTTCCAGAGGACCAGTGAGTAGCTATAGCACAGATAAATGGTTTGATTGACAGTTTCCTCCTCCTCTCCTTCCTCCCCCTCCTTCTTCTGCACTCCTGTCCCTGCAGCCTGGGCTGCTCTGCACTCAGCAGACAGCTCAGACTGGCCTCAATTTTCAGCTATTCCCCTGCCACAGACTCTTTAGCCCTGGGATTTTAGGTGCGTGCTCTGAATCCTGGGTTTGGCCATTTATTTACTCTCTACAAAAGCAGACTGATTTTTAGGAAGTAGATGACTTGGGGCGTCAATTGTAATACTTGTCTGAGAGCAAGATAACCCTTTCCATGTCCTCTTCTAAACAGCTTGTGTTCAGTAGAAGTTGGGGCCTTGGTCCCTTCATAAGCCACAGTGGGGAATCAGAAGGAAAAACTGTGTGGCCAGACAGAATCCAAACTGATTAGGGAAACAAGCTGACTCTTCTCAACACTTCCCACCCATACTTTATCTACGGGTGCCACACACATTACTAACATTATTTTTTTTTCTTTTTTCTTTTCTTTTTATGAACAAAGAAGTCACACTTTCTATTCTTGTATATCCTTATTCAACGTCCTTTCCCGCTCCCACCACATCAGGCCATTCTCTCTTCTCCTCCCCTCCCCTCCCCAGGCAGGCGGCAGGCAGTCACAAGGTCCCACTGTCCCAATATTGCTTAGTTCAGCCTCCACTCCTGGCAGATCCAGTTTTCTCCCCCCAACCTCAAGACTGAGTCAGGTGTTCCTCTAGGGGGAGTGGGATCCAAGGAGTCAGTCCAGGGTGTTTCTGATCCCAAGCTGTTCAGTGATTGTGGTTTGCAGCTTGGGCATGCTTTGCTTTTTTCTTGTTTGTTTGTTTGTTTAGAGTTCACTAATGAGTGAGTACATCCCCTGCTTATCTTTCTGGGTTTGTGATACCTCTCTCAGGAAGATATTTTTATTTGATCTCTGTGATTTGAATTCTCAAATTCAATAATTTATATGGAAGATGAACTTGTCCCATCCTGATGGAGCTTCCTGACAGTGTGAAGTACAGTCTCCTCAGAGAACATCACAGGTATAAAAGCATCTTTTTCATATCTAAGAGAGCACATGCTGCAAAGACCATTGATTTATTCATTTACAGTTTAGAAGCATATGTGGTTGACTGTTTGTTTGTACTCCCTCAGCCACACATGGTACCACTGTGGATGGGGACAAATAAAATTCTTGCCTTACAGAGAGCTGTAGTAATGATAATTTGATTGATTGTTTAATTAAAAATAATTTAAATAAAATAGTTAACATGGAGCAAAGTATGTTAGAATATCTGCACAAGTAACTGATAGCCCAGAAATTGGTGAAAGGTGGCCTTGAAACTACACATGAGATGGACGCACCATAGTGAGGGTAGAAGCAAAAATACTTTAAGAGTTTTCTAGAAGAAAATAACAGCTAACCTGTAACCTGAAAAATAAACATGGGTTTGCTAGAGACAAGAAGGAATTAGAAGTCAAGCAGTGGGGACAGCATGTACAATGTGCCAGGAGCATAGAGGAGACAAAGTATCTCAGAACTGCATAAGCATTTATTAGTGTGATGGAGAGTTTGGAAGAAGAAGGGGTAGTTTTTTCTCACTGGTTAATTTTATCACAAAGGCACACAGGAGTCAGCGAGAGATTTAAGACATGAACAATGGTAAGTGGTGGCTTCTCTAACCTGATGCTGGAAAACCAGGCAGAGGAGTCGGTTAGAGAATGGAGGCAGGAGCATGCCTGAAACTCTGGATTTGGGTTATGTGTGATTTGAATGCTGATAGTAATCCTTTTGGAAACATGCACAGACTAGCAATCCTCAAATTCTAAATTTTCTAATTACATGGGATGATTGCTGAAATGAGGGCTCCTTCTCCCCCTCCACAGATTTTGGTCCTGAAATTCTGTGTGTTTATTGGTGTGTATTTGATACATGAGGACTATAGGCCACACTTGGAGAAAACGTGGGGGTAGAGTGGTCAAACCTAGGGATGCATATGAGGGATGGATACACTTGCAAGATTACTTTCTTCTGGAAATAACTACTGTGTCTCAGATAGATGGAGATGAAGAAGACAATTCTAGTGTGCTCTGCCAGCAACATGAGTTGCAGACGCTACAACCAATACTTCAAGTTCGGTTTATCCATGCACACGTCTCCCTGCACCTACTGATTAGTAGCCATGGGTTAGACACTGCAGAGGCCTGAGATGAAGGGATGAGCAAAGGGATAAATCCTTCTATTAGGGGTTTGCTTTGTGTATGTCCTGATGCAACGTTTATTAGCCACAGTAGTGAAATGTGCACAGTGGACATTTTTTTTTAAACCAGGAATGCCCAGAAGCTGAGATTCCTCTCTCTGCTGCTGGTGTGTGATGACAGCAGAGGGCTGGTGAGCTGTAAGAAGCACAGGGGGTTCAGGACAATGAAATTTGTCAAACCTTCTTTGCAATTGTACTCCATGGAGACTATTCATCATGGCATCTAGAAGCATCTTGGCTTGATAAAAAATGTGCAACACATGTAGACCCCCCAAGAGTCTTTTCATCTCAGTGAGCCTTTCAGAAATTCATTCTAAACTACAGAATCTGCTTTAATTTTTAGAAGATTTAAAAATCTTCAAACTGAAAACAATTCATTTGGTGATACATTCTGTGATTTTTCTCTTTGTCTTCTCATACCTCCTTTGAGGATTTCCTTTTGTATTTGTATTGCATTCCAGATTTTCTCATCCTGAGTTTGGTTTTGGGAATTCAGAATGAGAAAAGAAGCATGCATACCCTTTCTTCCCTTACATTGGTGTCAAGGTAGACAAACTTAATTTCTGCATAGCAATAAAGATTTTGAAGTATGCAAGACCTCAGAACCCTTGAGGAAAAACCCAAGTTCCTTCATGCAAGTTTCTTTTGCTAGGAAATCCCAATTCAGCATTGAATTAAATCCTTCTCTAGGCTTGATAGACCATATAAAGGAGCCTCGATAAAAGCAAATTTCTGAGTTCTTGCTCAGCCTAGAATATCCTTAAAGGAAAACGTAGGTTCAGCATCCCATAATCACACTATGACTGAGGGAAACAATCTCTTCAATATTTGCTAAATAAAAAAGGAAATTAATTAATTAATGGCAAGAGAAGGAGTGGAAAGGATGTTTGGTAAAAATAGTCAAATAACTTCCTTTCCTTTCCTTCAGTGACCAGTGTCTGTCTGAGAAACCGTAGTCTTATACTGTCAATTATGACAGTATGACAGATCAGTTACCTGGGATTTTCCTTGGGGGTCCAAAGGGAATAGTAGTGTATTTCTTGTCATGGACTATGATATGTGATATGAAGGACCAATTTGGAACCTTGTTATGAAACTAGCAGTAAGATGAAATTCAAATGGTTTTGAAAGTACTACAGGGAGAGACGCAGGGGATGTACTCACTCATTAGTGGACTTTAAACAAAGCAAAGCATGGCCAAGGTGCAAACCACAGACACTGGACAGCTTGGGATCTGAAGCACCTTGGACTGGCACCTTGGAGCCCATTCCCTCCACAGGAACACCTGACCCAGTCTTGACGTGGGGATGAGGAAAGCCGATCTGTTGGGAGTGGATGCTGAACTAAGCCATCTTGGAACCTTGGAACCTCCTGCCCTTGCTGGCGAGGAGATAAGTAATGGGGAGAAGAGACAGTGACTGGGAGGGGATGGAGGGAGAAGGGAGTTTGAATACATGGGTAAAAAATGAGACTTTATTCATAATAAATAAAAAAAGAAAGAACTACAGGAGAAAAGTTATACTGTAGAAACCTGAGCTTCACTTTACACAAGAGATACCTTCTCATGCAAATAGCATCCCTTTGGAAGTACCAAGTTTATTGCCTTCATATGGTATACTTTTAGATTTTCCCAGGTGACCCAGAAGAAATTACGGTTTAATATCTTCGTTCCAATATCCATACCTGTTGCAGTTTGTCACATAAAGGTTTTCTTCATTGTCTGTGTATGTGTTTGAGGAACCACACTCTTCGCTTAAAGTACATTCTTACTGTAACCATCAATTGAGCGTTACCTACTCAGTACTATGGTTTGGATGTGGGACATGGTTTCTGGGTGGCATAACTGGAATGTGTGCAGATGCTCAAGAGGTGGGTCCTTATGAACATACTTAAGTCACTGGGGGCGTATCTCAAGGGGGATTGTGGGACTCCTGCATATCCCTTATCTCTTTGCTCTAGCTTAATAGATGAACATTCTTTCTAAAGATGAGTTTCTGTTCCCAATGAACTATTCTTCTCAGAGGCCCAGAGTGGTTGAGACACTCTTCTTTGAGTTTGCATCTCCAGAGCTAGGAGCAAAAATAGAAGAGTCTCTGCATAAGTAGCCTATATCATTTGTGTCATTTTTATGACATGAAGTGGACTAATATATTCCTCGTATAGGGAAGTAAACCTGGTGTGACTGGGTGGTATGACTGTGTTTTCTTTCTGGAAGAGAAACAGTTCGTTGCAGTGGCCGAGGGATGTGTTTCAAAAGTGCCTCCTCTTAGGTGTGCTTCCCAGTGTTTCTCCTTTTCTCTGTCTCTCTCTCTCAGTGTTTCTGTCTTTGTTGTCTTAAGTTCAGCTTCCTATATCATTTTCCAAACTCCAAAATCATCATTAGACTCCTGAATATCTCACCACACCTTCAATTCCTATTAGAGACACTTACCATAAATATCAGTTAACAGGAAATCATGGAAGCTTCTGGAGAACATTGAATTATATCATATAATGTGATACCTTTATAGAAGTTGAATGTCTATTGCAATTGTGAGAAATCGTTCACATTTGATATGCAATTGTTGTTTGTAAATAAACTTGAAAACACTTTGTTCCTCCTGACATGGCAAACATTTGCATTTATCTGTTACCATGTTTGGAATTAATTTGTTCTTGTTGCTTTTCTCCTTTTACGGAAAGGGAATTTTCTGTGAAATACTTTTGCTCAGTCAGTGAAGCAGATTTTTAAAAATTTAAGATTAAATTAATATGATGTGTACTTTGTCTTTTGTTAAAGTAAACCCAAATGGGGATGGGAGGGTTCACTCTTTCTTCCTGCAGCTTTGTTAATTTTTTTTTAGAAGCTCAACTTTATAGACACAGAATGGAAAGGGCAGTTGAATCAAGTTAAAAATCTGTAGAGTGTTTTTGCATTCTTTGTTTTCAGTGGACTCTTATGTTTAAATTAAACTAGTATGTGCTTATGATTTTTTTAACTTTATTTATTTATTTATTTGCCTTGGTGTTTGCCTGGAACTGGAACTACAGACAGTTGTTAGCTGCCATGTGGGTGCTGGGAATCAAACCCGGGTCCTCTGGAAGAGCAGACGGTGCTCTTATCCGCTGAGCCATCTCTCCAGCCTCGTGGTTATGATTTTTTAAAAGCAGAGATAAAAGGCAAATAACTAGAAGAATGTCATCAGTCTGTCCTAACCTGGATCCTCTCGTGTAGGTGACTCTTTCCAACCTGCTTCTTCTGGCCTCCTTCCCTTTTACTCAGCAGAACTGGTGTAGCCCTCCTTCCTGATCATCTATTTTAGGAATTGCCTGGCATCTCTAGCAGCAGCATATACAGACTGTGATAGCTTTCTTTCCTGATACTCCATAGCTTGATATGTCACATTCTGACCCAATTACTAAAAATGTAAATCCTGAATGTTTCAGAGTTCATCAAAACTGATGTTTCCTGATTCTTACACAGAAGAGGCAGGAGTAGGTTGTATTTGTGCTGTAAGTATTCTTAGAGTGTGACTTGGATACTTTTGATGTAAACACCCACAGGAAGACAGTATCTCCATACAGGAGACTCACTGATGTCTGGTTTGCTATTGACTGTTTTCTAGATGTATACGAATCCAGAACAGTGGAGGATATAGACATAGAGCAATTGGTAAGCAACAATTCAGAGGTCCCATCTTAAGAAACAGACAAATGGATGTGTGGGCCCCATACAAATTATGTGTATAGAATTGTGTAATTGTTGTTTATAATAAGCTTCAGAATAGTTTGCTCCTCCATCATGGCTCAAACATGGCTTCCCTGAGATGCTTTACTGAGGAAATTCTAAGTCTTAACTTGATCTTTTAATCTGGTGATTTATAATGCTTAAAGTAGTGTTCTAAATTGCTTCCTTTGATTTTTAAGTATGTTTTTGTGTTTGTCTGGACGTCATAGCTGTGGGCGTGGAGCTATTTTACTTACATTAAAAACTGAAACTAACCTAAGCAAGGGACAGGCATATAGGAGAAAGACCCCTTGCCCATTAACTCAGCTCAGGCAAATGGTCCCACTGGGGAGTTCCAGAAGGGTAAAGGGAATAAGACTAGGGACCCTTTACTAAATGGAAACTGGAAAGGGACTGAGTCTTGGGGTACTGAGTGAGGCACATTATGATTTTTATTGGGCAATACACACTTTTGGGAGCCATAGGTTCTCCAAGTGGGCTATTTCCTCTTTGTTGATCAATTTATCCTAAAGGAGTCCTGAGGGGGCTGTGGAAATTTCTCCTTTGCTTCTTTGGTCAAAACCCATGCAAGCAGCTGACATGACAGTGCTGTTGACTTTAGCTCTCCAGTTATGATTCTTTCAGCTCCTCGTTTACAACTCACCTCTTAAGACACTATCGTGCTTGCAGCCTTCTAGAGAATAGTTCTCGGGCTTTCCAGGGCCATCAGACTGATTGCAAGAATTCCTGGTTAGTAAAATAAAAATGACTACTGTGTTTATTTATGAAAGTTCTTTGTTGGTCTTCTCAGCCGAGGTCGATGACAGATGTGCTTTTGGAGAAAGGGTGCAAACCGTGGAGTCCTAAGCATCTGTTTTTTCTCACTTTCATACTTGCTTCATTCTTTATGCCATACGGTGGGCTCTCCTTTTTGCTGTTCAATACTGAAAATATGAGTGTAAAGGACTAAGATGGCTTCTTGACAGATTTACTGGCTCTGATGGCCTATACCTGGCTGGCTATATGGGTGGCTATTGACTGCCCCTCACTCCTTTTGCCTTGTTGCCCATGCAGTGTGATGGTCTGCTAAGTGGATGTTCTCATGTAAGTGAAGAAGTACTCTATTTCCCAAGGACCAGAGTGGTCACTTCCATGACCCAGATGCACTCCTGTGCTGTGCTTTGTTTGTCATGGTTGTGAGACCCACTTCAGGGCAGTAGACCTCAAGAATATAAAAGTCAAAGCTTTTAAACTAGTCATTGTGAAAGTGTGGTCACTGGGCCCCCAGCATTCTCCAAATCATACCACAGTACTTTCAGGAATAAAGTTATTTTCTACCAAATACGAAAATATTATGTATTGGTCTCTTTTACTGTCTTTAGTTTGCTTAGGTGGTAAATAAAAGTGTTAGACCTTAACATGGATGGGGCAATGATAACTCACATGCATGAGTAGATGGGGCAATGATAACTCACATGCATGAGTAGATGGGGCAATGATAACTCACATGCATGAGTAGATGGGGCAATGATAACTCACATGCATGAGTAGATGGGGCAATGATAACTCACATGCATGAGTAGATGGGGCAATGATAACACACATGCATGAGTAGA
>PVIH01001978.1:0-13083 GCA_004025045.1 Sigmodon hispidus | reverse complement strand
TAACTCACATGCATGAGTAGATGGGGCAATGGTAACTCACATGCATGAGTAGATGGGGCAATGGTAACTCACATGCATGAGTAGATGGGGCAATGATAACTCACATGCATGAGTAGCCAGTGTCTAATCACTACTGTGTCTTCTCAGAAGTGAAAGAGCAAGAAAGAAAAATAACTTCCTTGATGAAATTGAAAGTTATTAGCTTTTATTACTATTACCCTTCACCATTTAACCATTAGACAAAGAATGTTTGCTGGAGAGATCTGCTTTTTTCTATAGAAAAATGTTTCCGATTTTATCTAAATTATAAACTTATCTAGTTACTATTTTCATGTGTTGACTTCCATTTTTTTATTTAAAAGGACAAATAGAAAAATTATGACTGTATTGGCTTGGGTATTAGGCAGAGAAATATCTTGTCAAAACTGAATCAAATGCTGTGTGTTATTTCAGAGTCAACAAGTGCCTATATTTGGTTTTTAGAAAAAATTTAAACTTTTACCTGAAAATTAGGATTTCAGAATATTTTGATACACTACTCTTTGACAACTTTTCATGTGGGAAGGTTTTTATGCATACAAGTAATCACTTTCTGAAATAAATTTTATTTATTTTGACATTTAATAGTAAAATGTATCAACATTTGGTATCTCTCTCTAAAGCAGTGCTTCCCAAATGACCCAGAAAAGATAGGATGTCCATTTAAAGTCTAAGGCAGGCAGTAAATTTTGATGTAATATAGAATAGCTTATTGGTTTGGTCTTTTAGTTTATATTTTAACTGACTCTTAAGAGTGATAAATTCTGATATTTTATTGGAGAAGAGTCTCATGGTTATATGGAATGGCTATTAAAATTCTCTATTTTCCAACTGTATATCTGTGTAAGCTTATGTTTTCTTTATATACCATGCTGCAAACGACATAGTATTATAAATTGTAGGAGAACACAAGATACTGAGTTTTATATTCGTGAAAGATGTCACTCTTGGCATTAAGCTTTTGGAAAACAGAGTTATTATTCATTCAGTGGATTATTTGTGTTACCATGTGATAAGTTTTTACTATTTTGAAGTGAATGTTTTTAAAATACTTGAGTTTTCACTTCTAATATAGCAGTGCAATAAAAGGTGTAACCAATGTCAGCATCTTTGGTGCACTCAGAAATTCTGAGTGTGTAAAAATTGCTAGATATCAAACAGTTTAAAACCATTGTTTGGTATTTATGGTGGCACAGATTAAGACTCTATATCTAATTTACCTATAAAGCAATCTCTCTCTGTCTCTGTCTCTCTCTTGTTTACTCTGCCTTTCCATTTTTCTTTGGTTCCTTTGTATGTTAGAAATGTCCATGAGACGCCTCCTTTTCTCCTTTGGCCATTGAGCCCAATGTATATAAGTTCTTGGCAGGAGACATAGCTCTTGTCTAATTTATTTGTGAATGTGGAGTCAGATTTGAAGGTCATAAGGAAAATAAATAATGACTAATGAACTAACTGCTTCAAATATCTCAAATTTAAAAGAAAGTAATTTTGATTTGAGTGTTGGAGCAAGTGGCTAGACAGAAACATGGGTGTGACATCTATGCTGTTGCCTTTCTTGCCTCTTTAAACACAATACAGGAATTGAGGCCTGTTCCCATGGTGATGTCCTTGTGGAATCCCCACACCTCTTACCTGGTTGTACTGTTTGCTCAGCTCCTTTGACCTGCAGAGCCCAGTCTCAAACTCACTGTGGCCTTGTGGCAGCCCACACACTTTGAAGGGCTCAGAGTAAGAAACCATCTGTGAACCTTAGCTTCTGCCTCCCTGACTACTGAGAACTCTGTAAGGGAGCTTCCTATTTACAACATGTCACTTTTACAGGCCTCCCAGAGGCAGGGATTGAAGGCAAAGTTGCTAAAGTAAAAAGCAGAAGGTGAAATATCTCTGCATATCCTAACAAATGCCCCTTTTAAGGCATGGAAACCACATAGCCCACATAATCTGCCCCAGGGAATTTGTGCACAACCCTATTTTCAGAGGGTGTGGAAGGCAGAGTTTTCATACTACCGTATTTATAAATGTTTGAAAAAATATTAGACATAGGTTGGTCAATGTGGTTTGCACAATTGCTAAAGACTGCATTGAAGTCTTTTTGTTTATAGTAAAATATACTAGAAATCTGAAAAGAAATCAATATAATCCCTAAGAAAGCAAAAAAAAAAAAAGGAGAATGGGAATCCTAAAGTAGTGTGATTTGACAGTCCCTTTAGACAAGCAAACAAATGATAAAGCTGAATATCACTGAGTCATCATTGTTCATTGAATTTAAAGAGCATGTAATGTAATATTTGTACATGGGAAGAAGAAAAAACAAAGAACAGCAAGAGTTTCTCAATTTGTTGGTGGCTTAATATAAAGATCATTTAATAGTTTGTTTGCAGGATATGTCTCTATAGAGCAAGCTGTACTGGGATTGACAGTGGGCTTACCTGAGCCTCCCGGAATTCTGGCATTATAAACATGAATCTGTGAAGATTTTATAAGCAAAAATTCTCAGCATGTATTCCTCAAAAAGGAAAGACCTTGTAGGTTTATTAGACATGTTCAGTCTTTTTGACATTGTGAAATAATATTGTCATCTACGAAGTTCATGATCACTACTTGTACAGTTGAGGTTTAAAAAAAGCCCTCATAATTTTTATGCTAGTTTATGATTTTTGTGTTGGGCTCCATTCATAGCTATCTATGCTGAATATGGCAAATGACCCGCAGATTGGATTCTGTAAATCTGTGGGAATGGCTTACAAAAATAAGTTAAAGCTAATCAAAATTTACCCAAAATATCTTCATGACCATCCTATATTCTCTGAATTGCATTAAAGGATAATAAACATCCTATAATAAAAGCACCTATTTAATTTTTTAAAACCCAATCATCAGTTTCTTAATGGGCATTTTATATAAGAGAGCCCCCTTAAACTGTTGCATAGAAAATGCTATAGACTCCTCATGTTATTTGAATTCATATTGTAGCTAGAAAGAGCTCCTTATTTCTTTGAAAGAGTGAGGAAAAGGTTGGCATATCCTGGTAAGGAACTGTCATTGTTTTCTGTATCTGGCTAAGTCCATTATGTGGAAATGTGGACAGCTACTCTGGGGTAGGACAACTAGCCATAGGGTCACAATCATCTGGATCACCTCAACTTCTCAGACAGATGGGGACTGCTGCACCTCTCAATGCTGGCTTTAACATAAAGTGTATTTTAAGGAAAAGGTAATACAGTGGCCCTACTATGTCCTTGGTCTTGCCTCACATAGCTTTGGAGAACAGCAGCCTGTTTGTGGCCTGGAAAAGGGGAGCATGTCAGCATGTGTTACTTTGTACAGTGAGAAGAAATGATTACCACCCTCCCAAACAAACCCCTCCTTAGGAAAACAAACAGTTGTAAGTTTATTTTAGAAAACCTGGGCGGAACTTACAGAAATATATTGTGGCAGCAGCTGTCACATTGCATATATACAGAAATTGCTTTGAAACTTTATGCAAATACATGGGCAATGTATACACCACCATACACCCCAAAGACTGCCCCGTGTGTTCCTTGTGCCAAGGAAAACATGAACGTTCTCCAACTTATTCGGAGAAAAAGTCACCGCAGCCCTGTACTCTTCTTAGCTTTGTTTCCTCCACCAGTAGAACACTTTTTAACGGCTAAGCCCAGAAACACCATTGGAGTTAGAAGACTGAAAGAGAATTTCTCTCCATAGTCTTGTAGTCCAGGCTCTGTGCTAGGCACTTTAAATACATGGGCTTATGAATTTCACAACAGCTGCATGAGGAAAACAGTATCATGAAGATATAAAATAAACAAGGCTCATGTTAAAATGGATGTTTTTAAGTATACTCAGTAGCTAACACATTAATCAGTTAATGGTCAGAACTTGGGTAGTTCTGATTGGTTAAATATTTGTGAATCAACATTAGCTATTTCCTTCTCTGAAACAGTCTCCATCTGCATCAAAAAGATGTTTCTTGGATGATGTGAGAGTGCTTGGCTTATGACTTATGGTGTAAGGATGGGTATTTATAAGGCAGCTGATACTGGAACCATTTAGTAATATGGCATGGCATCTCCAGCCATGGGTTTTTGACTAGGTTTTCAGTACATGAGGTCCAAATATTATCCTTAATGTTTAAATAATGTTGCATTTTTGTATAGGAAGCTACCTGATAAAAGCTGTTCCTGAACTCTGAGTGAAATTCCAAGTCAAAGGTTCTCATCTCACCCCTAAAAGTTCTCTTAAATATTCCAAAATCGCTTTTTTCCCCCTGAAATTGGTACAAGTAAAAGAATCTATGAATATGGAATTTAAAGTCTAAACTATAGAGAGAAGTGAGTGAAACACTTGGAGGCAGATTGTGGTTTTAAAATGTTTGTGAAATCCTGTTTCCCTATCGCAAGAACAAACTTGTGTCCCAAATTTAATGGAAACCAGGAAAAAATTGCAGGTTCAGAGTTTAAGAAAACGAGAAGCTGATATGGCTCAACGGAAGGAGCCCGTGGAGCTGAGAGCTGTTTCAGCTTCCTTTTCCTTCAGTCTCTGGCACCTCCGCGCCTCGCTCTACTGTACACTGTAATAAATGATAAAATCCCATGAGCAAGAACTCATACAAAGAACAGGAGAACGTTGTCAGAGACGCTAACCCAGGGCTTGGTGTGCATAATGGCCAGTGTTGGCAAGCACATGGCTTTGAATTACTCTATACACATTGGCTACTCCTTACATCAGTTCTCTAAATCTAGGAGCCAAATAGTGTTGGCTAATGACCCTCTTTCTTAGTGGTATGGTACCTCAAAAGGTTTAAAAGAAGCAGTTAGTTCCTTAGTTTCTGTATGTTTTTCCTCCAGAGACAGGATTTCTCTGTGTAACCTTGGTAGATCTGGCTGTTCTAGAACTCACTCTCTAGATCAGGCTGGCCTCAAACTCAGAGATCCACCTGCCTCTGCCTCTCACAAGCTGGGATTAAAAGTGTGCACTAGCATACTTGGCTAGTTTCAAAACCTAATTGGCAGTTGTTCAAACAAAATCATAGTAAAACTGTTCATACATAAAAACACCTTTAAATATTGTATTAATTCTTTGCAATTTCATAAATGTGTTTTGATCATCTTCACAGCCCATCCTCAAGTTGGCTTGGTTAACAATGTGGTAGATCTTTCTGCACAGCTGTCTACCCATGTCTAAGCAATGTGCTCCCTGGGTACACAGCTGTCTACCCATGTCTAAGTCATGTGCTCCCTGGGTACACAGCTGTCTACCCATGTCCAGGCCATGCGCTCCCTGGGTATGCAGCTGTCTACCCATGTCCAGGTCATGTGCTCCCTGGGTATGTAGCTGTCTACCCATGTCCAGGCCATGTGCTCTGTGGGTACACAGCTATCTACCCATGTCTAAGCCATGTGCTCCCTGGGTACACAGCTGTCTACCCATGTCCAGTCCATGTGCTCCCTGGGTACACAGCTGTCTACCCATGTCCAGTCCATGTGCTCCCTGGGTATGCAGCTGTCTACCCATGTCCAGGCCATGTGCTCTGTGGGTACACAGCTATCTACCCATGTCTAAGCCATGTGCTCCCTGGGTACACAGCTGTCTACCCATGTCCAGGCCATGTGCTCCATGGGTATGTAGCTGTCTACCCATGTCCAGGCCATGCACTCCCTGGGTACGCAACTGTCTACCCATGTCTAAGTCATGTGCTCCCTGGGTACACAGCTGTCTACCCATGTCCAGGCCATGTGCTCCCTGGGTATGCAGCTGTCTACCCATGTCCAGGCCATGTGCTCCCTGGGTATGCAGCTGTCTACCCATGTCCAGGCCATGTGCTCTGTGGGTACACAGCTGTCTACCCATGTCTAAGCCATGTGCTCCCTGGGTACACAGTTGTCTACCCATGTCCAGGTCATGTGCTCCCTGGGTACACTCCACTCCTGCAGCACGGAATTTAGAAAAACTTCAGTCATGTTCAGGAAGATCTGTGTCAGGTTCTCTGATCACTGAAGCTCCGAAGGTTCTTTTAGTTACAGTAAACATCCTCTAATTTATAGCAGACATGACTTTCCACCCTTCCAGCAACTTCCTGTGAGTCACAGACCCTGTCTATAGTTTTCCTGTCAGCACTTAAGGTAATCCTGACAAACATGTGAATGTCTATCCTGTTACAGACTTTTTAAAAATCCAGAACTGTCATCAATTCCATGTAATTTTTCTAAAGAAATCTAATTATCATGTTTCCCGGATAAATATTTCTACCACCTTTCTTAAAGCTAAGGGTTCGACCTGTCTACACATAGGCTTCCAATCCTTTGCTGAGAGGACTTCGGAGATGGCCAAGCAACTTATCATTGTGAGCCTGTTGTCCACTCTGACCCAATGTCCAGCCATCAGACTCCCACAAGTTGTGGCCACATGAGATGGCCATTCACTGGATCTCACCATTCTGACTCAGGGTTGAAGTGAAGCTTTAGGACTTGAAAATGTCACCTTCCACTAGAGTCCAAAGTTGGTGACCAAATCTGTCCTTCCACACTCTGAACACCACTGATATTGATCTCACTGTAGGATGATGGCCAGTCTTCCTAGGACATCCAAATTCATGGTTAATGACCTATTGCTTTCCTGCACTAGGAAAGATTCCAGCTTCTGCATTCCATTTCTTTCACTGATTGGCACCCCTACTATTTTCTATAGGCCATTTCCCTGGCACAGATACAACTTCTGCTTTCTTGGTTTGCACACTGCCACTATCTCCCAAAGGCCTCAGGTGACAATACAGTGTGAGGTTGAAGGGGAATTTTGCTTTTGATTTATGATGATCTGTTACAGGGAACCTATACCTGCAGGGTCTGTATTGTAAGGGTTTTAGCGACACAGCTCCTATGAGATGTTGTCCTGCATTCTTTCCCCTGTAGCATCTGCACCAGCATCCACAGTCCTCAGCTTACGATGCTAAGAGTGACAATGAGCTACAGTGGTGATTTCTTCAGACAGCGTGTTCAGTGAAGTGTTGTATCATTTCTTAATTTAGGGAAGATTTCTCTTCAAGTTATACTACCTTCATTAGACCTGCCCAGACTTGTCCTTGTACTAGTTTTGGATCAGGCTGAGACCTGCCACATCTGGTTTCAACAGACTATGCACTTATTTTCCTTTTTTATTATATTTGGCCTCAATTAGGATCATTCTGAGCACCTTTCAAGATTGGGTTGCCTTGTGTCTAAAAACAACAAAAAAATTAAAATTGGTTGACAAGACCAATAGTTTGACGTAATAATGCAAGAAACCTCCAGTCTCTCTGGACTGTTGGAATCCAGGTGTTATGGGCTCATTATGCCACAAAATAGATGAGCACCATTGTGTCTTTCCGTGATATCATAGTTTATTGAATAAAAATAAATTCACAAGAGACAGTGGTTTTAATGGCATTAATTTGCCATATAATTCTGCCTACTTTGGTAATCTTGCCAAAGTGAAGGCAAGAATTTTGTGACTTTCAATCTTAATACCAAATATAAACTTTCATATAATACGGCACACGGAAACTATATCTATCTATACAGGTATTTAAATCACAGAATAGTTACAAATTAGATACAAACAAGAAGCTACAGAAGAGTTCAGGGGCTTTCGGAAGTGAGTAGAATGAAATGCAGGCAGCTTGTACATTGATAAGATACAATGTACAATGTGAACCCAGACATTTGGGAGAAGAACCTGTCCTCAGACTGTAGGGGAGTCAGAGCAGAAAGAGAAGATGTTGTCATCTCAGGGACTGATCCAGAGCAAGAATGGCAGGTCTAGGACCAGATAGGGTGAGCAGATAGACAGTAGTCAAGCAGGCTGTTTCAAAGCCCAGAGTCAGACAGTCCAGTCAGGAGTTCTCTGCTTGTCTGTGACTCCCACACTGGTGACCACCTCCCAAGTCACAGCTATTGCAGTCCTAATTGTCCTTTAGTGAGTCTCCAGTGAGGGAGTTAGACTTTTTACTTGGTCTGTCTTGCTTAGCGAATTCTCAGGCCTGGATTCCCTGATAAGGATTTAATTGTCTTTCAGTAATTAATTTAAAGCCGAGATGTAATTTTATTTTTCAGTGATGTGTTCCAGTTTACTACACCCAAGAAGACTCCTAAGTATAATTCATCAAAAAAAATGTGTGTGTCTGTGGGGCTTTCATCTTTTACAGACATCTCAGTTAAGAGTAGTTCATGTCAGTACAACTGATATTCATATTCTTGTAACATTAAGAAATCCTGTTAGAGCACAAATATCTTTGACTTATGTTCAGCCTTAACTGACAAGTCAATGAGTAGTTGACTAAGCAAGTTAACTGAAACCCAAATACTTCTGTTGAAACTATGGTCTGACTGGGAGACTAGCCACTGTGGGAGACAGAAGAGACAGTAGTAACCATGGTTCTGCCCTCCTTGAACCTTCAACCCTGTTAGGAACAAACTATGTTTACTGGAATAACTGCAGAAATGAAATGAGACTATAAGAAGTATTCACACTGATGAACTGGTGTAGGTGGTCAAACTTGAGGTCAAGAACTTTAGTGAATTTATTCTCCAGTGGTAAATGGAGCATGATGCTGCTATCTGGTATTTCTAGATTCTTTGGACCCGTCAGAGGTGTGCCTGAGGCTTTCCTTTTGGAACATGGGCAGTTGTGCTATGTGTAGACAAGCTGGAAGAGCCTGTAAAGCATCCCTCATGCTACGCAATGATGTTATTTCCCTCCTTTGGAAGATGGCTATAACTCATAGGAGGTGTGATTTCTGAATGACTGTTCTTTTCATCTCCCTGGATGTAGGCCAGGCTGCAAGGAGAGTATTTGATGTGTCAGTAGTGGGCTTGTGACAGCTTTGACTACGTATATGGTGATGAAAGGCTAAACTTTGATAAAAATGGCAAAATGGGGCATAGGAGATAATATTCTTCCATCTGTGTTTTCTTTCTATTTTTCTATGCGGTAGTTAAAATGTTATACCAGGGTGCTCTGCAGGGTCTCTTCTGTGGTTTTAATTGTTTATATATTGATGGTTAGAAGAATGCCCATGCTTGGTGGCATAGGAGGCAAACTCTCAGACCCCTTATAACCCAGTCCCACCCATGTACCCAATGTCATCCTTCTTGGGATGGAGCACTTGTTCCCCAGTACCTGCTTCTGTGCAATAAACAGGCCAGGGCTTGAAAAGATGTTTGGACTTCTAGAACTTCCTTCCTCCCTCTGTTTCTAGGGTATTTGGTTAGAAATATTATCTGATCTGGGTCCCACGGAGTGGTATTTTCTTTCTACTTCTAAAACAGATCAAGAGGGAAGTCGGATATGTAACTATCCACAATTACTTAGACGGTCCCTCCAATGAAATACTTGAGATATTCATAATTTCTGTGTCTTCAGGAGTAGAAAATTTGAGTTTGGGCAAAAGCAGACATTTCTTCATTTTCCTCTTTAAAGCAAAAGCATAAAAGAGAAAACTTAAACTGTTGCCATTCAGCTAATTGAGAGGGAAGTGCTAAGAGCAGGATTTTGAAGGGAAAGGTGGCATAAATATTCTATTTAACCATGTAGAGCAGTACCCTCAAGCAATAAGATCAACTGAACATTGAGCATTTCCACTGCTTGTTCTGTAATTAACTTGATGCCCATATCATGAAAGTGTCCTGGCTCTGCCTCTATCTGAATGTGACATTCAAAACCATCCATAGGATCTTGGCTGTTCACTTCCTCAGCTGTTGAAAGATAGTGTCTAGTTGAGTGTTGGCGGGCAACAGTACAACCTGAGCAATCTCTTCACTGAAATCAGAACAGACAATTTACTATTTGCAAAAATCCTGGAGTATAATGAATATACCCAGCCTCTTTAGGAGTCAAGTGCAAACACTGATAACCCTTCAGAGCTCATTGACATGGGTCAGACAGTGACTGGTGCAAGCCTACAGTGTGGTATGAGCTTCAACTTGAGGAATCAGTGCTGGCCAACAGGGCTAGCTGTCATGGTGTCACAAAGGCAGCATGTATATCCTTCCTACTTTGGGAAAATTACTCTTGATGATGTCCATGACAAGGTGGCTACTCTGGAATATTAAGTACAGAAGGAATAAGGTGAGAAAGTCAATGGACCTGGATTTATTCAGGTCACATATCATACACCAGGACTGACAATTCCAAGTTTTGTCTAATGCTTATCTTTCTGGAAAACACTGGAAACTGGAACTTCTTTGGTGATAAGGGAACTTAAAAGAATAGGTTTAGAATGATGTAGTGTCATTCATTATAGAACATCTCATCTGGATCCTCACAGAGAAATTAAATATAGTTTCTCTAGTAATAGTTGCAGTAGGCATCTTTTAACACTAAGATGTTCATGTCCCAATTGTAAGACAATGGATGTGACTGTGTAGTGGTGAAAGAGGTGGTATGAATGTCCTAAGTTAAGGATCTGCCTGGGAAGGTTGGCCTGGATTGTTCTGTATTAGTTGATTTTCTTATCACTGTCATAAACACACTGACAATGCAATTCAGGAAGTACAGGTTACTGGGGCTCACAGCTTGAGTGTACTGTGGCAAGTTATGATGAGCTTGACGTGTCCGGTAACATTGTGTCTTCAGTCAGGAAGCCCAAAAGAGATGGATGCTGGTGCTCAGCTCACTTCTCTTTATTCAGTCCAGGACATCTAGGCCATGGAATGGAACACTCCATACTTAGGGTGAGTGCCACCTTAACTAATCTAATCTAGAGACCTTTTTACATGAATGCCCAGCCTCCTTCATCAGAGCTATTCTGAATATTATCAAGTGGACAGTGGGGATTGACCATCTCAGCATGTTACAAGGTCTATAATGAAGGAGGGTAGGGTGAGAGTCAGGATGAGGTGATGGACACAGAGGACCAGCAATGACAAACTGGAAGATGCTAACTAATGGCTCTGAGAATGATTGAAGGAGCCATGAGCCAAGGAAATGGGGCCATCTCTAGAAGCCAAGAAAGACAAAGGAAACATTCCCTTCCAGAATCTGAAAAACTGATGCAGCCTCCACATTAGCTCCATGAACCTGATTCCTGACCTCTGACATTCAAAGTTATAAAATCACACACATACAGTATTTTAAGTCACTGGATTTGTGTGGTAATTTGTTAGGAAAGCAATAGAAAGATAAAACAATAATATAAACAGCATTTATCTCAGACTTAGAAGCATTCATGGGAGAAATAGAAAGAATTTATTTCAGAGTGGTTCTCTATGCAGAGCTTTGGCACATGGCTCTTTGAATATCAGTGAGGACAAAAGCAGCTTTGATTAGTGTCAGCCTCCCTTAGGGATCATTACTGCTGAAGGTTTTTATGAGACAAATATGTATCTTGGTAGAGTTTTGCTGACACATTCTTGACTGTTTGTGTGTAAAAGCAAGATTAAATTTTGTTTTATCACTTATAAACTGACACTCACATGTACCATGATGTTCCTTGGAAGGCAAAAGCTTCCAAGGCTTGCACAGAGGTTAAAATAAAAAAGCCTTCTGGGCCTCAGCCCACACTTTTTTTGTGAGTTACAGCTTTACCAAGACTTCATCCTGCTCATCTCCATCATTTCCTGTGTCTCCTGACATTTTCTTTCCCAAGTGTGGAAGTAAGTTGGACCTGGTTTTTCTCTCAGTGAGTCCTACTCTACCTGGAAAAAAAAAGCTCCATTCTCTAGAACATACATTCTAAACAATTGTTAGAAGCTATGATGTGTGCTAATATATGTAAGTGCTTGCTAGTGAGGCATTTTGCATAATCCATTGTCTTGGAATGAATCCTAAAGTTCATGTGAGAAATCCATGATCCTGGACATGAGGAAATAGTCATGTAGTTCTGCTGTTCTCATCAAGACATGATTCTATGGCTCCAGAAAGTACATGATGAGGCACTTTTGGTTGTCACAGCCAGGGGTGCTGCTGTGTGACTACTGTAACAGAGGACATCCCCACAGCAAGGAATTATCTCAACTCAAATGTCAATAGGCCAAAATTTAAGACAGTGTTATTTATTGGGTATGTCTGATACATATACCCAAATTATTGTACTATAGTGCAAACACACACAGATTGCATTTCAGTGTACATACATTTCATACTATGTAATGGTGTTTCAGCCAATAGCAGGGTACATATATGATAGTTGTCTTTGAGATTATGTTAGCCAATGATGTAGCAAGCCACATTAATTCAAAATAACTCTATCATCAGGGTTGCACAATGACAGAATTGTCCAGTGAGGCCCAGTGATACATCCCTTGGAGTGTCTCAGTCTCATTAAGACACTGTGACTGTATGTGTGCAAGTATGTGTGTTTCTGCGTATATACCTCACTATTTATTGCTTTTTTTCTATATATGTAGAGCAGGATGGAGACAAGCAGAGTAACCTGTCCCTTTGCTTAGTGCTCCAACAGTGTCCCAACCTGAGTCAGCACAAGGCAGAACTGTCAAGAGTACAGGGGCCTGAGAATGCCTGGGGGCTGGAGTGGGAGGGCAGTATTCTATGTTTGGGTCATAACTGTAGCTTTGATAAGGCAGAAGTGCCTGGGCATGACATCTACACTAGGAAAGTGAGCAGCACTTCAATACTCTTTCTGTAGGAACAAGGATGGTTCTGACTCACATCCTAGACTTGAAGGTACCATCATAGGCCTCCAGATATGAGCATGGTACACACTCATGGGTGAATCTAAAGCAAAGTCTTTGACAAAAAGGAAGAGGCAGATATGAGATCTGTTAATATTGGTATTAGTGGGTTGTTCAGTAGGTATGGGAATGGATGGTGATACTATTGGTCCCCTCAGAGAAATGGATGATAAAACCCTCAAATTTCAGATTTTTATACTTGTCACATCTGGTTTCAGATGTAAAAGAACCAAGTAGGGGGAGGGGCAGAAAACATGATGGAAAGCCCTGGAATTAAATAAAGTGTGTACATGATTTGAATTTTATCCAGGTAACAAAATGTAGGTTAAACATTTCATCTAAGTCATTTCTTTTTTTTTTTTTTTTTTTTAAA
>PVIH01001977.1:106165-208109 GCA_004025045.1 Sigmodon hispidus | reverse complement strand
GGGAAGAGACCTTGAATAAGGATATACAGGGATGGAAAAAAAAAAAAACTCAGAGGGAAAGATGAACACAAAGAAAATATAGGTGTAGCAATCTTATTTGTATTTCTTCCCTTGATAAGCCATGCTTATCATTCTTATCCTCTGTATAGTTATTGTTAACTCTTCCACATTTTAAATTCTTTTTACTGTGGTTTTTTTTGATAAATACAAAATAAAGAAGGAAGAAAAAACAAAAAAAACCAACCAAACAAACAAAAAAAAATAACCAAGTCATAACAGAATAAAAAGTTATTCAAAAGAATCTTTTAATAATCTACCACTTCAGATCCAAAGAGAATAAGAAACCCTTTAAGAATAAAAAAATAGTACATTTTATAAAATTATTGTTAATATTTATTTATGTATTATTTAATGTACAAGTTTACTGTATGCATGAGGAAGTGAAAGCAATCAAAAGACTAAAAATGACAGGGCAAAAGTCCTGCCTCCTCCTGCCTTATATACCTTTCCCTGGCCAGCTATATCACTTTCTTTCCTTTTTTATTTTATTTTTTATTATTATGAATAAAATCATATTTTTTGTCTATGTGTCCCCTTGTTCAAACTACCTTCCCCCTCCCACCTTTCCTAGTCACTCTCTATATCACTTTCTTTTTTCAACATTTTAGTGCTGAGAATAAAGGTATGTGTGCTTACCAAGTATTGGGTGTAGAGGCATAGAATCCCACAAACTGGGATTAAAGATGTGTTCCTCCTCCACCACCACCACCTGTCTTTGTTTTCTTTTTTTGTTTGTTTGTTTTGTTTTGTATTGGATTAATCTCATATAGCACAGTGTGGCCTTGAACTCTGAGATCCATATGGATCTTTGCCTCTGCTTCCCAAGTGCAAGATTCAAGGTCTGTGCCACCACTGCTTTACCCCTGTGACAAACTCTGTGCTTTGTTCTGTCCTTGGCTCTTCAGACAACCTTTACTTGACACACAGTATATCATCAAAGTGAGTAAATTTTATGTTGCCTATTTTTTAAATAGATTTATTTAGATGAATGTTTTGGTTGTGTGCATGTGAGTGAAACAAATATATGCCTGGCTCCAAATGAGACCCAAAGACAATGTTGGATCCCTCGAGACTGAAGTTGGAGATGGTTGAAAGTTGCCATGTGGGCCCTTGGTATTGAACTGGGTCCTCAGTAAAGGGCAATTAGTAATTTTCATTGTTGGACCATCTCTCCAGCCCATTCTTTGTTATTTTAATAATTTAGTTTTTCATTACTAAAGTTTAGTTTTGTCTCCTTAACAGTTCATGTTTATATTTTTTACTATAGTCTTTTCTAACTATCAACAATGATTTCCGTTCCTCATATTGCTGTATATACAGACTTTAGCTGGAGTGTGGTTGACAGAACAGAAGATGACACACTTAGAGAAAACTAATTCTAACTCACTCATCAACTGACTTTCCCTAATAGCTCATTGGCGAGGGTTAGAACTTCATGCCAGCCACTTTAATTTGGTGTGATTTAGGCTTGCACAGATTTTATATACCATGCCAAAGTGTGTGAGTTCATATTTGCAGAACATATGTTATATCCAGATGATAATAATTACTTAACCTTATGTTTCTGCTAATAAAACTGTTCTTTTTTCAGAATTAATTATTTAACCTGAGAAAGTAGGGTATATGTTTCATTTATGGACTAGTAATCTCCAGTATCTTATTTTCTGCACCTGGTCAGTTTGGTTATCTGGGTTGTAATTACTATATATTTCAAATAGAAGCTTCTTTGGTGAGGGTTGAGAAATCTAATACTCTGTGTATAGAAATAAATCACTAGAAGTCAATATAAAATTTATCAATTTATCAGAATAATAGCAACAGCTATTATTTTGTTTTTGCTTTTGTTTATTTACCTAGTACCTGTAATTTGTTAAGCCACATGTACTTAGCCTAATATGGTACCTAATACGGGTTTTATGTCATTAATTGGTATTAATTCTAATCAGAAAGTTGTCAGTTTCTCTGACATTACTCATGATACTATTGATACTAATGGGCATTTCTTGCCAAGGAAGTTACTATTCTAGTTCATTGACTTCACTGCTTGGTAAGACTGAAAATTACTTTTATCCTAGTGCATAGCACCTTCTAGCAATAGAAAAACTAGGCAATGAAGTCAACTATCCCATTCAGCAGCACATTCATTTCTTCATATTGTATGACTCAAGTATGTGTTTTATTTAGCAATAGAAGTTCACTGTCAAGTTTAAGAAGATAACCATGTGAATTAACAATAGACTTTAAACTTTGTTGGGTCTACAAGTCACTGGATATCAACTTCAAAAAAAGAACCCACTTCTTTCCAGGACTTTTATTCATTAGCCTGTGGTATTTAATAGAAGCTTTGTTGCTTTTTTCTAGGATAATCCTACTTTTAATTCTCTTTTTTCTTTACACACACACTCACACCAGATTTCTAAACCATTAAGTTTTTTCCATGATAAACTTTATTACTATTAATTGTATAATATTTTTAAAAGGTCTTTAGCATTGTTTTTCTCCTATTCTTTATGGACAAGACCTTAACAGCACATGCATTAAAACTAATATTAATAAATGGAACTTTATGAACTTAAAAAGCTGCTAAAGAACAAAGGATACCATCATTTGAAAAAGGAGTCATCCTACAGAATGAAATAAAAAATTTTCAGGTTTACATTATGCATAAAGAGAATATATAGAATATACAAAAAAATAAAAAATAAACTTTACAAAATTAAACAACCCAATTAAAATACAAGGGATGAAAATAATCAGATTCTCAAAATATGAAGTAGAAATAAACATGAAATATAACTACAGATAAAATCATATAGCAGTCTTCACATAGTGATTGCCAGTGCAGTGACTTTAATACTCTTGGCAATAAATGGGTCATCAAAACTGAAGCTAATATATTTACAGGACATTTTTCTCAAATACAAAATATATACCTTCTTCTCAGCAACTCAAGAAATTTTCTTCAAAATTAACCACCTACTTGTACAGAAAGCAAGTTACTACTGAAATAAGAAAATTAAAATGAGAATTATATACTACCTGTTGAACAAAAATTAAAGCTGACATCAAGATCACTAGACACATCAGAAAGCTTACAAACATATGGGAACTCAGCAACTTTCTACAGAATGAAATTGGGTCAAGACAGAAATTTAAAAAGAAATCAATATTTCTAGAATCTAATGAAAATGAAAACACAATGAGTGCAATGAAATCAGATCTAAGAATTAGCTTCATATTACTAGTGCATTCATAAAATAATTGAAGATATCTCATAAAACTAACTTGTAAAAATTCCTAAAAACTTTAGTACAAAAATGAAAAACTAATATTCCTGTATACAGCAAAAGATCAATCAAATTCAAGAATGAAATCTGTTGTGCAAAATTTCTTGCCCAGCCAAGCCCTTCAATCTAAATGGGCCTCCCTTGCATTTGACCTAGCCTATCATATAATTCAGACATGCACCCCTGGTTTGACCCAAATAATCAGCCAAAAGTTCATATTAATTACATGCTGTTTGGCCTATGGTTCAGGCTTATTGCTAGCTCTTGCATCTTAAGTCAATCCATTTCAGGTCTGTCTTGCTACATAGATTGTGGCTTACCTGTACTCCATTACATATTGCTTTTGGGGTAGCTGGATTGCATCTCTCCTGACTCAGACCTCCTTTCCCTGTATCTATGCTTAAATTTCCTGCCTACTTCTTTTTTTTTATCTCTAAAGATTATTTTTAATGCATTTATAAAAGGATCATTGATCATTTGTAAATAATTGCCCACATCCATTGAGATATTCAAAACTTTCCCACATCTCACTAAATGAGTTGCATGTTGTTGAGTCATTGGCTGAAGAATTCCATGTTGTTCAGTCATTTAGGTGTATTTCCAAGGCTATTTTATTACTCTTCATGACCTGCTGATATGGCTCTATTGCTTATGCTGTCAAACATGGAGTAATCAAACTAAAGTCAAAATAGTAGCTTCAGTCAAATTGATGTCATTCCTAGGATTGAAGAGACTTTTCATGCTACCAGAGGAGAATAGCAAATATCAATATCACCCCTGTACAATTCAATCACCTACAACAGAGTTTTGACAATAGTGTCCTGCCTACTTCTAAGCTGCTCAACCATAGGCCAAAACAATTTCTTTGTTATTCAGTGGTATTCACAGCATACACAAGGTCATCCCACATCACTTCCACTTTTCTATCTAATCAAAAGAAAGGTTTTAATTATAACGTAGTAAAATTATATATAACAAAACAGTTACAAAGTATTAGTTATAATTTTTAGTTTATTTGCATTTAGCAAAATTAAAGAAAATATTTTATTATTTTATTTTTGTTAGTTTAAATTTTTATATTTATTTTTTATTATAAGTAAAGAAAATTATAATTATCACTATCTAATATTTAACTCTATCTAAGACTGTAGAAGAATATAGTAAACAGGAAGTACAAAGAGCTAGAAATAACAGAGATGATACCTGGCTGCCTAGGCCATCACTCAGTAATATTTTTTTTGTTTTGTTTTTTTTTAATGCTAACACACTTATCTTTAGCCTAGAGGCCTAGAGTCTCTGGCAGACTTTTTTGACACAGGAAATTTGAAGGACTATTTTATCTATGTTGGCATAATTTGTCAGTTGCTCTTTTCTCTGTCTTGTAACATGTCTGGTAGATTTTTTTGCATAGTAAGAAAAAGAAGGACCATCTCAGCCTCTTTTGCCAAAGTTTAAAGGTCATGTTTTTATGGATCAAGCATGGCTACTTTATGCAGCATACTGTCAGACAGTTGAGGTCAGAACAGATTTTTGTCTAGTGTCTAACTTTGCTGCAAAGAATGTAAATTATATATGGATATGTTTTTATGTCTATCACCTTCTTGAAGTAGATTTGTGTAGCTCATCAAAAATCAATAAAAGAGAATAAACAAACGAACAAATATAGACTCAATAAAACAGTTGCTTAATTGAGAAAATCAATTAAGATTTATCTACATTATTTAAAATGCATAGGTATTCAAATTGACAAAATTTGGTAACTGTGTGCTACCATATATACATAAACAGAGACCAAATCCATATTAGGTACAAAAAAGACCTTTGAAAAAAAATCTATCACCTTCCAATGATAAAAGTCCTGAAGAGACTAGTAATACAAGACACACAACTCAAGATAGATATAATATACAGTTTATTTACAGCAAGTCTACAGCCAACATCAAAGTAAGTGGCGAGAAACTCCATTCATTTCCACCAAAATTAGCCAAAAGATAAGGTTGTTTACTGTAGGGAGCTGCGTTGTACCACGCCCTAAAGGTGGTGCTGATTTCCGCCTTTCTTGATGGTGAGTGCTCTCAGGAGTAAACAACTCCTTATTGGCTGTAGGTGAGGATGGTGGCTTGCTTCCTGCGCCTGGGGACCTATGGGCAATGTCTACATGGCTTACCAGGATTGGAAGCCCAGAGGGTATTTAGCCACGAGCAGACTTCCCTTCGGGGTCGTTTGTCATTCGTGAGACAGTGTGTGAGAGAGTGAGTCGTTCATCATATGTCTGAGAGTGAGAGTAAGAGTGAGTGAGTGAGAGATAAGGAGATAATTAAAGGCCCGAATAAATTGCAAAGAGAAGGATCCAGTGTTGCATGTTCCTTGCGGGACGAGGTGGTGCGCAACAGTTTACTACTTTGATATCTATTTAATATTGTACTTGAGTATGAGTTGGAGGCCAGCCTAGTTTTCAGAGTAGACCTAGTGAAAAGGGGTCAGTGAACACAGAGGATTTTTTTTTTCAAAAAAGGAGAATAAATTTATTTTGATCATTGAAGAAGAAAAGAACATTTGAAGAGGATATCTGAAGATAGAAGACCCCTGCTCATAGAACTGAAGAATTAATATAGGTAATATATCCAACTTACTAAAAACAATCTACAGAATCAACACAATCCCCATAAAATTCAAACATAATTTATCACAGATCATGACAAGACTCTTTTCAGATTTATATTGAGAAAGAAAAAGTGCAGGATATCAAAAACAAGTCTGAATATAAAAGAACTAGTGAATGTATCACTGTCCTCAGTGATACACTTGTACTATAGAACTATAGCCATGAAATTGCATGGTATTGACACAAAAACATGCATTATATTTTGTGCAATTTAATTGACACAGACAAATTTTACAAACATACGAATGCACCTTTTTTTTTTTTCATAATAAAACCAGAAATATATACTGGAAAAATAATCAGAAGCCTCAACAATTGATGTTGTTCAAAGAGTTGGCTGCTTGTTGCAAACATGTTGATGTTTGCAAATATATTCATTCTTATCACTCTGAATAAAATTCAACCCTAACTGGGTAAAAGACTTAAACATATAACTAGATACTTTAAATTTGATAGAAGAGAATGTAGGAATATAATTGAACTAACTGACAAAGTAAAAGACTTTCCTAACAAAACACCATTTGTACAGTCATTATAATAACCAAATAACAAATGCAACCTCAAGTAACTCAGAAGCTTCAGCAAGGTAGAGGACACCATTTTTATTCATACAAATTGGCATTCTATAGAATGGGAAAGATTTTTACCAATTACATATCCAATAGTGCACTAATATGTAAAATTTGTAAAGAATTAAAAGTGTTTGACCAATTAACCAATTTAAAAGTCAGATTTAACACTAAGTATAGAATTATCAATGAGTAAACAAATATGTCAAAAAATCACTTATAGAATTGCTCAACACACAGTCATCAGTGTAATGTCAATCAATATTACTTTAACTTTATTTTACACCAGTCAACATAACCAAGATCAATAAAACAAATGATATCTCATGATGGCAAGTATGTTGGGTAAGGGGAGCACTCAGTAATTGTTAATGGAAGTGCAAACTTGTACAGCCACTACGAAATTTTGCAGGAAACTCCTAAAGCAGTTAGGATTAGATCTACTTCAAGATTAAGGTATACTCTTTATCTTAGTTTGGGGAACATTACTATGATGAAACATGATCAAAATCAACTTGGGAATGAATTAGTTTATTTGATTATTCCTTAGTATTACTGTTCATCAATGAAGTAATTTGAAGTAATTTGAAGGCATGGGCTGTTAGAGTGGCTACAAAGAAGTGTTGCTTACTACTTTGCTCATCATGGCTAGCTCACTTTGTTTTCTAATACAATTCAGGATTACCAGCTCAAAGATGCTACCACTCAAAATGAATTCAGCACTCCCTCCCTCAATTGTTTATTAAGAAAGTTCCCAGAGCAGGATATCATGGAGGTATTTTCTCAGGTGTGCTTTGTAATTTTTTTTTCCTTTTAGATGACTCTAGTTTGTGTCAAGTTGACATAAAAGTAGCAGTGTATCACTCCTAGGCATATGCTCTAAGGATTTTGTCCTAGTTGGTATTTCTATTGCCATGAAGAGACACTATATTTATGGCAAGTTTTATAAAGTAAAGGCAGTTAATTGAGGTGGTTTATATTGTTTAGCAATTTTGCCCATTATTAACATGGTACAGTATGGTAGTTTATAAGCAGAAATGGTTCTAGAGAAGTAGCTGATATTCCGTTGTCTTGACTGGAAAGCAGTAGAAAGAGGTCTGAGACAGTGTGCTGGTACAAGCATATATGGGACCTCAAGCCCACCTCCACAGTGACACACCTAATTCAACAAGGCCACACCCCCTCCAACAGAGCCACAGCTCCTATTAATACCTCTTTCTTTGGGGGCCATTTTCTTTCAAACCAAAATCTTGTAGCCACATCATAATGTAAATATGATTTCAGTCTAACATCAATAGTCTCCATAGTTTATAACAGTCTCAACTTGTTTAAAATTCTAGTCTTCAAATTATCGTTGAGATTCACACAATCTCCTAATTTAATTTCTTGTAAAATTAAAATAAGAAATCATATCACATACTTTTAACATATAATGACACATGAACATATTTTCATTTCAAAATCATAGAGAAGAGAGAACAGTGAGGAGATAATAGACCAAGCAAGACCAAACCCATCTGGCCAAATTCCAGACACTTAATTTCCATGTCTGATGTCAAACTACTTTTCAGATCAACAACCCCTTTCAACTTGGGTGACTACAACACAATACTCTCTCTTGGGCTGTTTTCAGCATGTATTTCATGACTTTCACATCTTTAACATCTTGGGATCTTCAAAAAAAATCCAGAGGCTTCACCTTCAGAGACACACACAATAACCTCTCTATGCCTGCCTTCAAGGACATCCCAGGAATGCCTGTTCTCAGCAATTTTGCTTAGCTGCAAAGAAATAAACTGTAACTCCTTTTCTTTATCCATAGAAACCAAACTACATGGCTAAAACTACCAAAATTTTCTGTTTACTGAGGCTAAAACATGGCCCCCATATTCTATCACATCTTTACAAGGTAATTGCTTGTCTCTGCCCTGCCCCATCTCACACTAGGATTGGTTGGATGGCGAACCTGCCAAACAATATCTGGCATTTAAAAGGATTGTGAAGATCTAAACTCAAGTTTTCAAGGCTTGAGTAACAAGCATCTTTACCTACTGAGCTATCTTCTAGTCTCCATGTTTTCTGATCATGTTGTCAGAAAGCTGTTACATTCACTCAAAGTCTAGAATGCTGTACAAGATGTCAGTACTAAATTTCATTATTGTATTACCTAGTGGTTAGTGGCTCTTTTCATGATTACATTTCTTCCAAAGTTAGTATTTTAGTTCTTATTATTGATTCAAATAATACTCTTTTAAAATAAATTAGTGTAAATCTTATGAAGAACAACTATGGAGCGAATAATTTTTTTAGTAAATTTACAGTGAAAACAAATATAATTCTTATGCTTTAGAAAAGAAAAAATAAAACTAACAAATTCCAGGACCTTTCCTAGAAATTATTACTCTGGGTGAAATAAATCTACTGCATGTATTCTAAAGTTATTTATTCTTAATAAATTAAAGATCTTGTTTCGATACTTTTTCTATAATATTTTTATAAACAATACCTTTACTTCTATTAGGAATGAAATATCAGGGTAAAATCTTGAATAATCGAAGTTTTATCCACTAATCTTCATGTTCCTCCAACATGTTGGTGGATGTCTAAACTACCAATGACTAAAGATATCATTAGTAAGCAAAAATTTTAGTAATGTTAGCTTTTGGTCTATAAATACTTTATGTGAAAACCCTGTGAGCCATTCTTTAAATTATAAATATGGGCAATCTTTTTGATGAGTCAGCCATTTAGTAGCTATTTGTTTTGCTAGAAAGCCAATAAGGAGGATGTTTGGAATAAAGACAGATCTTTGAAGCTTAATTCGATTTTAATTACTCAAGGGCCCTAGAGGCTATGAAGCGTTGACCCATTTGTAGTCTGTATAATAGCAGTGTGCACTGTCTGCCATACTTAATGTTACTTTGCAGTGTTTGACTTTGTTGATGGTTTAAATTTCAATTTTTCCATAGTAGTAACTAGCAAAATTTTATGTGTTAAACATTATTAAATATTCAGTTCACTGTAGTAAAGTAAACCTATAATAATGGATAATTATCTCTACTGCCTGATGCTTTTCATCTGATGAAGCTGATATTGTGCTCCTCATTAGACAGTGACTGTCTGTTCTGTATGCTCATTCCTGGTCCTCATTCTCATTCTCTCCTTTTGTTTTCTTTCAGTTTGACTACTCTGTGGGAATAAATCCCCTGTAAGTAACCTCATATGCATAGAAGTATGCGGTATTTCTCCTTTGGTGATGAGCTTATTTAACTAAACCCAACAATATAAAAATAAAGCTTTTCTTTTTAATAAGCACATAAAAACTATATGGATTATATTTAGCACTCTTAGATGTGTTATATATTATCCATAGTTAAGCATGTACATTACTACTTCATTTTCCTGAACTAGAATAATATTGTCATCTAAGTATGTGTACATTTTTTTTTTTTTTTAGTTAAAGCATTTTATTTAAGAGGACACGTCAAACTCTGACATTTTTGTTGGCAAATCAGTGACAACCTCCAGATGCAGTGGAAGCTGAGGCAGAGAGCAGTTCCATGTACTTTGGATGACAACCATATGTGTACAATTTATTTAAACCATTCATTCATACCTGAAGAGTACTTACTTGGTTGCTTCTAACAGTTGATTGACTGTGCGTGCATTTTGTTGATATCCCTATTCTCAATTATCTTAGCCATAAACCATAGGTAGGGCTACTAGATCATATTGTAATATGATATAGAAGTTTATGTATAATTAGATATACAATAATATGTGTATATGTATATTTTTTATATAATTATGTATGCACATTTTCTCATTCTCTAGTCTTTGTAACATTTTATATCTCTACAAGCAATGTGTATATAACTTACCATAAACATTAATTCCTTTCTCTTTTTCTTCCTTTTTTCTTTTTTCTACCTCTTCTTTCTATTCTTCACAACTCACTCTTTTTCTAAGAAGCATTTATTTGTATTTTCCTATTTATTAAAATTTAATATATTTTGCATTCTTACTGACCATTGTATGTCATCTTGTCTTTTTTTGTTATTGTTGTTGTTGGCTCATCCCTCACATACCTGTTTAAATAACTGTCTTTATTCAGGTTCTGAAGGTCAACCTCCAGGGTAGTTTTTGTTTTACTGTGCAGTGATTGAAGGATACAATGCAGCAGTTTTAAAGCATGTATTACCTCCATCCAATTTTTAGATCTACTGTTGGCTGGCTTTTTTGTTATATTGACAAGTTGTGTTGTTCCTTTTTTATTTATTTATTTATTTATTATGAACAAAGAAGTCACACTTTCTATCCTGTATATCCTTATTCAAGGTCTTTTCCCCCTCCCAACACATCAGGTCATTCTCTCTTCTCCACAACTCTCCATTCCCTACCCCCTCTTCCCCCCAGACGGCAGCAGGTGGTCCCAAGGTCCCACTGTCCCAATATTGCTTAGTTCAGCCTCCACTCCTGGCAGATCCAGTTTTCTCCCCCCAACCTCAAGACTGAGTCAGGTGTTCTTCTAGGGGGAGTGGAATCCAAGGAGTCAGTCCAAGATGTTTCTGATTCTAAGCTGTTCAGTGTTTGTGGTTGCAGCTTGGGCATGCTTGGCTTTTTTCTTGTTTGTTTAGAATCCACTAATGAGTGAATACATCCCCTGCTTATCTTTCTGAGTTTGTGATACCTCAGGAGGATATTCTCCAAATCCATCCATTTGCCTGAAAATTTTAGGATATCATTTTTCCTTAGTGCTGAGTAGTACTCCATTGTGTAGACATATCACAGTTTGTTAATCCATTCTTCAGTTGAGGGACATCTAGGTTGTTTCCAGGTTCTTGCTATTACTAATAATGCTGCTATGAACATAGTTGAGCTAATGCCTTTGGAATGTGACTGTGTATCTTTAGGGTATACACCTAGAAGTGGTATTGCTGTGTCATTATGTTGTTTCTTTTTCTGAGTGTTTTTTATGATATGAAGACATTATAATTTTCTGGTATAAAGCTAAATATTTAGATGTTTTATATATATTATGAATATTGATAACCAAATAGACATACAATTAATAATATATTTATTTTTTCTCTGGATTACTATTTTACTCTATTGTCATTGGCCTTTGAAAGACAAATGATAAAATGTGTGTGTGTGTGTGTGTGTGTGTTTGTGTCTGTGTATGTATATAAAATTTCTCTATTTTTCTTTTTTTATTGCTCATGCTTTTATGTCATACACAGGATATCACCAAATCCAAATCAGGAAAATCTAGTGAAGCTTCCTTATAACAGATATGGCATTACTCATAAGCTTAGATGTTTGAATCAGTTTGCTGTAATCTACACAAATAGTGTTAAGTTCAACTCTGTCTTTGTAAATTCTATATGTTTGCTTGTGCATGTATTTATACATCCACATATGTGCTACAGAGACTTTAAGTACCTATTTATAGTACTATTTTTGTCATAAAATATGTACTTTTTTGTTTGGTCTGCTTTTTCAAAGATATTTTAATTCTTGGGGTCATTTTAGAGTTCAAAAATTTTTACAAATATACATTTTTGCAAAACAAAGTCATTATCTGTTGTTATGGTAAGTCAATGAGCATATTTCAGGCATCTTCACAATGTTAAAATATTTACCTAGTGAATGTGGTGCACTTGTGCATATATTTACACGAAAGTCTTAATTTCTTCCACATTGTTACGTAACTTAACTTTATAAGCCTTTTATAACTACTTAAATTAATTCTTTAGTATGACATTCTTTTTGAATATGTTTTAAATGGAATTGTTCAGAAAGGAAACTTAATTTATTTAGTTTGAATATTGAATTTCTAAGCTTTGAAAAATTATACCCTATAATGCTTTCTTAAAATTTCAATGTTAGAAACATGCCACACACACTGTGTCAAAGTCCCATGAAAATCCTGTTCATGTCAGAAACAGAGTCTGACTTTGGCTTTCCCTCTGAATTCATTGACAGTTGAAATCAGAACCTTAATTCCACTCAAAATCATAATGAAACTAATTAATATACTATCACATTCTATTATTTGTATTCCAATAACCATTTTCTCCCCCAACATGTGGAAATAGGCATCAAACAGGATTAATGTGCCAAGGTAATGACATATGGTAGAAAAAAAAAAGAACAGATAAAAATGTTTATGAGTTTTAATCTGAACTAAGTATATACTTCTATGGTCATTTATCAGTTTTGTTGCCCATAAAATAAAGATGAAAGTTAAAACAGAAATTTGAAGTTTCAACATTTGAAACCTCTGTATTCCTACTGAGAATGCACTCATATTTTTTGGATGGGGTATTAAGAAATTTGTGCATTTGTGTTTGGAGGTTTTATAATTATTATGAGACAGAAAATGATGTTACTGAAAAATCTGAGATAATTTATAATGTAATTGAGTTCATTTTCCTCATGCCCAAACAGTAAGTATTACAGAAAGCAATTTAGAAGCAATTTTTTTTAAACAGTTGAAGATCCCTGAGTAACTAACATAATATTTTGACAGTTATCCTTTTAAAACAAATATATATTATTTGGAACACAGCAAATTGACAAATATTTCTACAAATTATTGTGCTATATTAATTATAACTTGGTTTGTTGGAGATGGGGAGAAGAGAGAGTGCCTGGGAGGGGCGGGAAGGGGGAAGGAAGTCTGAACAAAGGGACACATGGATAAAAAATTTGACTTTATAATAAAAAATTATTGAAAAAAGAAAAGTAAATGATTTTATACTAAGTTAATGTTAAAACATAAAACTTAAGTTGACTGCCTTCATTAAGCCAATATGCTCTAACAGAGTCTCTAGAAATAATGGGTAATTCATGTAATAAATATCTGAGTGAAGAAAATATACTGGTTCTTTTTAAAATAAGATAATTTGGCAAATTAAGTTGGAAATAATGTATTGGATGATGCTTAAAATAACTGGGAGTGAAGAAATGCTAAAATTATAACTAAATGAGAAAATCAGAAAAATTGCAATGGTTATACTAATTATTTTGACATTTTTTACTTAAAATGCTTTTCGTATATACCAACCACAGATCTCCTTCCCTCTGTCCTTCCACTAACACCCCACCTGCCAAATTTTCCATCTACTTCTCTGGGATAATACCTTGAGGCAGGATCCAGCTCTTCTACCCTGTAAAAAGGCTGAACATGAAATCCCTCTATAGAGAATCAGTTTTAGAAAGCCATTCATGCACTAGATTAGCATGTTTTGTAATAGAAGAAAAACACACTGCCTACAAGGATGCCAACTGATATCTACAGGTATACAGGGGCACTGAAGGTATCTAGAAAAGAATGTGAAGGCAAAGAAATATCCACTAGAATATGAGTATAGACAAGGAAGTTTTTATATTAGAATATGGCACACTTAATTTAAAATAATTTATATGAGAAAAATTTATTAAATTTTAAACTAAAGTTTTTGTAGAAATATACAGAAAACTTTTTATCATGTACTGTTTTTTAGAGGAGGTTTCATTCTAAATATACAGCATATATTCTTTGGCACATTTTGTACTTGCCACTGTAAAACAAAACAAAAAAAGCAAGTCTTTTGCTCTTCTTCAAAATACCACAGTGATTTTATTTCGAGTTGCCTCTTATTTATTTATTTATTTATTTATTCATTCATTCATTATTTATTTATTTTTGGTGATGCCTTGTTTCATATGTTTGTCTCTTAAAATTTAATTTATGAGTATTATGCAGATATTATAAAGTTTAGTTCTCATAATAAATTATTTTATTGGGACACAATATTTTTTGGACCTTGAAAGAACAATACTCAATTTCATTTGGAATAACAGGAAAGCCAGCATTGCCAAAACAATTTTGCTCAACAAAAGAACCTCTGGGGGGCTGGAGAGATGGCTCAGCGGTTAAGAGCATCGTCTGCTCTTCCAGAGGACCCGGGTTCGATTCCCAGCACCCACATGGCAGCTAACAACTGTCTGTAGTTCCAGTTCCAGGCAAACACCAAGGCAAATAAATAAAGTTTTAAAAAAAATACCATATATAATAGGTAAAATAATTATATATAATACATACAAACAATAATTACATGAATCAGTTAACAATTGACAAAATCAAAATAACCATTCCATTATTTTTTTAAAAAAAAAAAGAACCTCTGAAGGTATCACCATCCCTGACTTCAAGCTATACTATAGAGCTACAGTAATAAAAACAGCATGGTACTGGCATTAAAAACAGACTTGTGGAGCAATGGAATAGAATTGAGGATCCAGACATTAACCCAAAAACCTATGAACACCTGATCTTTGACAAAGAGGCCCAAAACACTCAATTGAAAAAAGGTAGAATATTTAACAAATGGTGTTGGTATAGCTGGATGGAATTGTGCAGAAAAATGCAAATAGATCCGAGCCTATCACCCTGCATGAAACTCAAATCCAAGTGGATCAAAGACCTCAACTTATACCCAACCACTTTGAACTTAATAGAAAAGAAAGTGGGAAATAAACTTCTACAAATTGGCACAGGCGACCACTTCCTAAATATAACACCAGTGGCACAGACACTAAGACCAACAATCAATAAGTAGGATCTCCTGAAACTAAAAAGCTTCTATAAAGCCAAGGACACTGTCAATAGGACAAAACACCAGCCTACAGAATGGGAAAAGATTTTTAACCAACCCTACAAGTGATAAAGGACTGATCTCTAAGGTATATAAAGAGCTCAAGAATTTAGAGCCCAAAACCTTGAATAACCCTATCAAAAAGTGGGGTACACATCTAAAAAGGGAATTCTCAGCAGAGGAACTACGAATGGCTGAAAGGCACCTGAAAAAGTGCTCTTCATCTTTAGCCATCAGAGAAATGCACATCAAAACAGCTTTTAGATACCACCTAACACCTGTTAGATTGTCTAAGATAAAAGGCACAGATGACAGCCTATGTTGGAGAGGATGCAGAGCAAGGGGACACTCCTCCATTGTTGGTGGGAGTGTAGGCTTGTTCATCCACTTTGGAATGCAATGTGGTGGTTTCTCAGAAAATTGAGAATCAAACTCCCCAAGGACCCAGCAATACCACTTCTGGGTGTATCCCCTAAAAAGGCACATTCACACTCCAAAGGTATTAGCTCAACTATGTTCAAAGCAGAATTATTTGTATTAGCAAGAACCTGGAAACAACCTAGATGTCCCTCAAGTGAAGAATGGATTAACAAACTGTGGTACATCTACACAATGGAATACTACTCAACAGTGAGAAGAAATTATATCCTAATATTTTCAGGCAAATGGATGGATTTGTAGAATATCCTCCTGAGTGAGGTATCACAATCTCAGAAAGATAAGCAGAGGATGTACTCACTCATTTGTGGTCTCTAAACAAATGAACAAGAAAAAAAAAAGCCAAGCATGCCCAAGCTGCAAACCACAACCACTGAACAGTTTGGGATCAGAAACACCCTGAACTGACCCTTCGGACCCCAATCCAACTATAGGAACACCTGACTCACTCTTGAGGGAGGATGGACAAAACTGGATTTGATCAGGAGTGGAGACTGATCCAAACATTATTGGGTCAATGGGACCATAGGACTGTCTACTCCCTGCCCAGGGAGGGGATAGATAGTTGCAGAGAAGTAAAATGACCTGATGTGGTGGGAGGGGGAGGGGATCTTGAATAAGGATATACAGGGATGGAAAAAAAATTCAGAGAGAAAGCTGAACACAAAGTAAATAAATGTGTAGCAATCTTATTTGCATTATCACCCTGATAAGTCATGCTTATGATTTTTATCTTCTTTATAGTTATTGTTAACTTCTCAGCATTTTAAATTCATTTTACCGTTTTTCTTGATAAAAACAAAATAAATAAAGAAGGAAAAAAAAAAAACCCAAAATACCACAATGATTTTATTTAGAGTTGCCTCTTATTTATTTAATATTTATTTATTTGTTTATTCATTCATTCATTATTTATTTTTGGTGATGCCTTGTTTCATTTGTTTGTCTCTTAAAATTTAATTTATGAGTATTATGCAGATATTATAAAGTTTAGTTCTCATAATAAATTACTTTTTTGGTACCTTTCAGATTTCTGTGATTTTCTAAGTAGTTATGATGGTAGAGTTTCTTTGAAAAAGTTACATTTCGATTGCATTATTAAGTGCATTTATGGGCAAGCTTCCATGCCAGTTCATGTAGATTGGAACTTCTGAATACACTGTAAGAAGAATTCATAAATATAAGACTAATGTAAGCTTCTCTTTCCTTAAAATATCATTTGGAAAAATAAAAATATCTAAAATTTTAAAATTGATTATCATTCTTTTTTTAATTACTCTTTTTTTGTATTTATCAAGAAAAACAGTAAATTGAATTTAAAATGCTGATAAGTTAAAAATAACTATAAAGAAAATAAAAATCATAACCATAACTTATTAAGGGTGATAATGCAAATAATTTGCTACACATAAAATTACTTTATGTTCAGCTTTCCTTCTGGATTTTTTTTTCCTATCCCTGTATATCCCCATTCAAGGTCCCTTTCCCCTCCCTCCACATCAGGTCACCCTTTCTTTCTCCACAACTCCCCATCCCCTCCCTGGGCAGACTGCAGACAGTCACATGGTCCCACTGATCCAATAAAGCTTAGTTCAGTCTCCCCTCCTGGCAAATCCAGTTTTGTCCCCCCTCCCTCAAGAGTGAGTCAGGTGTTCCTATAGGTGTATTGGTATCTGAAGGTTCAGTCCAGGGTGTTTCTGATCCCAAGCTGTTTATTGGTTGTGGTTTGCAGCTTGGGCATGCTTGGCTTTTTTTCTTGTTTGTTTGTTTAGAGACCACTAATGAGTGAGTACATCCCCTGCTTATCTTTCTGGGTTTGTGATACCTCGCTCAGGAGGATATTCTCCAAATCCATCCATTTGCCTGCAAATTTTAGGACATCATTTTTCTTACTTCTTGAGCTCTTTATATATCTTAGAAATCAGTCCTCTATCACTTGTAGGGTTGGTGAAAATCTTTTCCCATTCTGTAGGCTGTCGTTTTGTCCTATTGACAGTGTCCTTGGCTTTATAGAAGCTTCTTAGCTTCAGGAGATCCCACTTATTGATCGTTGGTCTTAGTGTCTGTGCCACTGGTGTTATGTTTAGGAAGTGGTCACCTGTGCCAATTTGTAGAAGTGTATTTCCCACTTTCTTTTCTATCAAGTTCAAAGTGGCTAGGTTTAAGTTGAGGTCTTTGATCCACTTGTATTTGAGTTTCGTGCAGGGTGATAGGCTCGGATCTATTTGCATTTTTCTACACACCCCCATCCACCTATGCCAACACTATTTGTTAAATATACTATCTTTTTTTCCATTGAATGCTTTGGGCCTTTTTGTCAAAGATCAGGTGAGTCCTCCAGTAATAAGGAAAGGGGATACAAATTAGAAAACAAGTATAGTGATTTTTATAATTAATTAAAAAATAGTCATCAATATTAGCTCAATGAGAAGGGTACTTTCAGATAGTGTATATTACTCAACAAAGAGAAAAATGTGTGTGTGTGTGTGTGTGTGTGTGTGTGTGTGAATAAGGTAATATGACACTCTCACAGTCAAATCTAAGATTCTATTATTTTCTGCACACTTGGTCTCTTCTCATTAGCACAGAATTTGAGAATCTAAAAGCTTAAAGCTTTGTTTTTTCATACATCTTGTTTTATATTTATGGAAATTAAATTTCTAGAAGATTAAGTGATTTGCATTATTCAGTATTTTTGAGATAAAGTCTTATTTACAATTTAACTTTAAAATTAATAAATGTAGACATGGGATCTGGGAAATGGTAATTGTTTTTACACAAGCAATTAGTTTTACTTGTGAAAGTTTAGGTGCATATAAGTCACAACAACAGTCACTGTTTAGTACAGATTTATTTCAGTAACCTTCTAAGAGGCAAAGTGCAAATGGTTGTCTGTTCTTGATAATTAGAAGTGTTAACATCAGCAACTTTTGAGACATAAAATTCCTACAATGGCAAGGGTAATATTGTACATTAAAATTGTAGTTTGGCTAATGATCACTAACATTGCCTGTTGATATAAAAGAATATACTGTCCACCAATACTCAGGACTTAGTCCAAACTCTCCCTGCTACAAGCTACCTACTTCTCCCACCTCCTTTCATTTCATTTTTGACCAAGTAGGTTAGAAAAACAATTTCTCTGACCAATTGCATAAGCTATCTTCTTCAGAATAGGCCATCCAGGGCTTCCGTAGTCAGCAGCCTGCACAACATAACTGAGCCTTTTCCCCATTATTTTCATTATAAATTGTTTACACTTTGAGGTTCATTTTTATTATCTCTCAAGTGTAAATAATAGTGTCTGATTCCTATGTTTGTAAGTCTTTGGATTATTCATTCCCATACTCTTCATTTAAATTTTATTTAATTTATCAGATAATTGATTGTATATTTGTTACCAATTAAGACAATATAAGCAATGCTTTGCATAAGAATAGTAAGACAATAAATATCTAGTGAGCAGAAGCTGCTGGTTGATACTGGAAGAAATAAAATATAAACCCTCACTGTACTTACCAAGAGGGAGATGCTTTGAGAAAATGGGTTAAGTGTTATCCTTTCTAGAGTGGTTAGTTTAGGAATTTGTAAGGTATCTTATCAAGGTCCTGTACAACTAAAGCTTTTAGCTGACATTTTAATGAGTGTATATATAACTCCTGTCAGTCCCTGTGTCCTCAGCATATTTCTTTTTCATTGAGTATTTGTCACCTGAAGAAATCTTTTCTTGCCTTCCTCCAGAAGTTTCTATTACCTATCCTGTCATTTTTCTGTTCTTATCTTAATTTTCATTTTTTCCTATTCCTTCTTTTTGTACAAATCTTATGAACAATTCTACAACGTGTGATTAATTGTATCTATGTTTCCCTATGTATCAATTTATAAACAGATAAACAGATACATAAATATAAATACCCATTGTGTTTTTTTTAAAAAAAAAACTATCTCCACTAAATAGTTTAATAGTAGCACGATCAATTTTAATAATACTTTATGTTTGCATAATACATTTTGAAAATGTTGAGTCAGTATTATCCAGTCAATGAAATGAGACACAGTGAAAGAGACAAATAAAAACATGTAATTCAATGCTAACATTTTTGCTTGAGAGAGTGTGTGTGTATGTGTGTATGTTTGTGTGTGTGTGTGCTTGTGAGTGTTGTATATATTCCTTTTGCATTTGGAGCTTTTAGTAATGATTTATTTCATTTTATTTTGCCATTTAATCTTCTTAATTCCCTTTATAATTCTTTTGAACCACACTGAAAAAAGGAAGGACAAGTGTCTGCTTTTGCTGCTTGAAAAAGAATATTTTCTAGTTCCTTTTGATAGCAAGATGGTAGCTATGTTTTATTGTTAGCAGTGATGTACATTTAAGATTGTAGCACAGCCATTTCCCCCAAATGGAATTTTTCCTCCTACATATAAGAGTGGGTCTCATTTTGTTTGTTTTGTTTTGTGTTGTATGTGGGGGGATGCTCAGCAGAAATTTGTGGTGGCCACAGTACATTCATGGGCATTAGCTGTAACCTACTGTGCTATTCTCATCTGTAGCTGAGCATGAGGAGCTTTAGATTTTTTATGTTTCATGCATTTTAGAGAAATGAGAAGTTTTATTTCTCTATTTTTAAGCTATTCTGAATGTTTTGCTTTTTTATATGAAGTTTGATATTGATTTTCAAAAAAACAATAAAAAAAGAGGATCTTGTAAGGAGGGCCATTAAGAAAGTTTACAAAGCTCAGAAAGTTCTGAAGTTTCTAGGAATCATGGGCTCTCCCAAGGCTATGCAAAGATTAAGAAACTGCTGGAATAAAGACGATTCTTCAGTGAAGCAGCCTGTAAATTGGCCCAAGATCTACAGAGGTGGCATGTTGTGTAGTGATATTATGCTGGTAATGTAAATATTTGTCCTGTCTATGTGTTTGATAAAAGCTAATTGGCCAAAGGCAAACAGGAATCGTGGGTGGGGCTACCAGGATAAGAAATCTCATGAATATCACAGATGCCAGAAACAGATGCCAGAGTCATCAGAGTTGCCAGGAGATGCAGGGGAAAAGCTGCTCTGAGAAAAGGTCCCAAGCCCCACATGTGAACAAGATGGGTTGAGTTCAGATGAAGGAGCTAGCAAATTATATGCCTGGGCACTAGGTCAATAAGCACAAAAATAATATAATCCTGTGTGTGAATATTTGAGGCAAAGCAGGCCCAAAGGTGAGACTAAACCTCTAGTCTAGGCCAAGAACATCTGGGCCAGAACCTTTTACCACAAATGGATGCCCAACGTGGGTGATATAACCCACATAAAGCTTGAGAAAAAATTTAAAAATGGATTCTAAAGCACAGAATCAGAGCCAAGAACAGCTTGAGCTGTGTGTCTCACATTGCCATGGTACAGAGATGCCTTGGTGAGGCTTGTGGGCTTGGGTTTGAATTAAAAATAGTGGGCTTTTAGAGTGTAGCTTAAAAGGTGCAACAAGGCTGGCTCCTGAGCCTCAAAATAAGAAACAAGCTGCATATGGTGGATTTAAGGTTTCTGTTCTCACAGGCAAAAGGGAACAGAGTCAAAGATTGATTCTTAGTAGCAGCAGTGTTTCCTTGGATCAGCTCTGTTTGCTGGAGGCAAGCAGAGGCATGGCTTCTTTAACTGAAGCTTCCTGATTCAGCCTTAGAGGCAAACACTTGTGAGTCTTTTAAAGGGCTTTGCTACCAAATCCTTAAATGAAGTTAATGAGCAGCATACAGGCATACTTTACTTGATGATTATATGATTCCTAAAATTCCACAGAGTGGTAATTATATATGATAATCAGCTAAAAAGCTAAACTGTATGAACCTAGACTAGGAGCTGGGTAGAGCCAGGCAGCCACCCTAGTAACACCTTTAATCCTTGGCACCACACCCTGGGAAATTAAATGTGTGAACAGAAACAGATAGTCATAAAGGGAGCTGGGTAGAGTCAGCCATCCTAGTGAAGCCTTTAATCCTTAACCCAAATTGGCAGATTAAAGATGTGTAGAAACAAAGAGAAAAAGGGCAGGGTGGGTCAGCCACCCTCCCCCAAGCCTAGCAAAGGCATGGTCAGAAACAGGAAAAATATAAGAGATATACAGTAGATACAGATTAAAAAAAACTTATAAATGGTTTAAGGTATGTTTAAAATATACTTAGGTTTGAGAGAGAAAATTAAAATACAGGGTAAAGTCCTTAAAAAAGAAATATAGTACAAATAAATAGTAATAAGCCACATAAAAATGGAAAATACAAAGAGAGTTTGGATACTGTATATTATTGTCTTTTTTTCAGTTTTTTGACTATAAAAGAATTAGTAAAAGCCACTAAAAGGCACTTGAATATAAGTGCTGTTTCATTAATCCAACCTGTATATTTGGTAAATGAGTTAACATTAAAATTGAAATCCAAAGTTACGCTACTTTGGAGAAGAGGTTTCCTTTTTATTTCTAAAGAAAATGAAAAGCTGTGGATTTATTCTCAGTTAAAGAAAATGAAGTTTGATTGAAGAAGTCCTCCTAAAATGTCTCCAATAGAAATGGATGACTCAGATGATTCAGAATGTGAGAGTACCTCTGTTGCAGTTTCCTCTGAGTTCTGCATCCAAAACTACTTCAAGAAGACTGGCTGAGATGACACAGCCTTAAAGATTATTTTACTAAAGATTTATCCAGAATCCTAAAGTTTTCTGTGGATCCCCAGAGGATTGCCAACACCCTCATTCAGCAGGAAGTAGCATAGAGGATTACACGCATATTCCCAAAAAATGGATTATGGATGTTTGTGTTTGTTTACAGTGTTGTTTATAAGTTGTTATAGGTAATAGGAAAAAAAGATATTAGATTTGAGGTTCTTCTTGTTCAAAAGAGGAAAAGGGGAAATGAAGTGGAAAATGCTTCTCTGAGAAAAGGTACCAAGCCCCACAGGTGAATAAGATGGGTTGAGTTCAGATGAAGGAGTTAGCAAATTATGTGCCTGTGCAATCAGTCTAAAATAAAATAAACCTGTGTGTCATTATTTGAGGCAAAACATGCTGAGAGTGAGACTAAACTTTTGGTCTAGGCCCAGAAAGTCTGGGATACAACCTTTTACAACACTGTTGATTGGCTATCACCATGCTGAGTGACCGTTTTTGTTGATATAACTTTTTGTTTGTTTGTTTTTCTCTTGCATTTGAAAGTAATCTCTATGAGAGTAATAACAATAAACTATTGATTTATATGACTAGATTTGGGTAGAATAATTTCTTTTGTTATCTGTGCCCTCTTTGAGGTTGAATAGACATTGTTCAGATTTCTTCATGAAAAGTTTTACATGACTATTAATACAACTTCAAAGAATTGTGACATTTTATTAGTTAATTTTAATAGTTGAACAGCTAAGATTTCTAAGAAAACATACAATCAAACAACAAAGAAACAACAACACCAAAAACCTCATTGGAAACAGAAGATGACTTCAAGACTTGAATTTCTAGAAATAACTTTTCTTAATAAATTACAATTGGTTATGGTAATAAATGATGGAAAATGGGAAAAAAAATAACCGTATGCAGTAGAACCTCATTGTGGTCACCTAAATGGTCAAATATTTGTAGTGTACTTCAGTAAAGATTTATGGTTGATTTTTGTCACTTGAAGAGACAAATGCTTTTTTAACCCTAGAGAGTATTTAGCTTTCTCATATGTTATCTAGGCATACATAAGAAATACAGTCACTTACCAAAAATACATTCCATATTCTGTAGGGTTTTTTTTTTTTACCATTTAAAATTTAACAATTCTATTAAAAATAAGCTTTGATTATACAGACTTTATTATTTTGACAAGTGGTTTCTTTGTATATTTCTTATTTATTTGTTTACATACAAAACATGAAATCTGAGACCCTAATTAGATAACTGGAACATTAAAATAATAGTTTCTGAGCAATATTTGAAAGTGAAAATTGAGTACTTAGCTCATTTGGTATTATTGTTGTTATTTCTCAAAGCTGTTGTGGCCCAGCTTAAAACATGGTTATATTAGTTTATAGAAGAAAATTGAAATAAAGTTGGTTAACAGAAGAATGGCTGATTTCCCAGAACTGCGAATCATGAAAGACTGAAATGTGCTCCCTGTCACCTGCTAGTCTTGGGCAGAGGTGCTCTTCAAATCTGTTAGTTTGGAGCATTGCTAGATTTCTGCAGAAATGCTTGAGTAATAAAGTAATTCTTATTCTATTTATTGTATCTTTGCTGTGTCCCAGAATTTACATGGTTCTCCCAAGTTTTCAATAACTGCAAAGTTGCAGTAAATATATTCTAAGTGAGTTCTGTAAGAAATTTGACTATTAGGTCGATTATTTCAACTCTTTCATCTTAGGGACTTTCAGAAACATTTTCAGTTAAAAATAAACTAGAAATTACAGTTTAGCAAGTTCAGTGGATGCCAGATTTCTATCCACTTCTATAACCTGGCACAAATCCCACCATGTGGAATTGCTTTTGCAGTCAATACTTAGTGCTTCCCGTTTAAATCATTCCAGGAGTAAATCACATTAACTCTTCAAAATGATTCCGTTAATTCAAGGTCAGAAACTCATGGTATTTACTGTACAATATAACCTGCTAGGGCATACAGCCAGGCCCACAGTTAGTGTATTTCAGGTCAATTGAATGAGAATTTAGCATGCAGAGTTTTCCTGCCCTGGCCTTCTGGGAGATCTAAGATTCTGTGATATGATTTTGGAGGCTGCTAGCAGGTCCCTAAATGGACTCAGCTCACATATTTTGAGAGGGAAGTAATATTGATTTTTAAATAAGATATGTCCTTTTTTTTTCTAATATATTGAGATCATTTAAGATTTTCCTTCCTCAAAAGAAACAGATAGTATTCAAGACAGTATTTGGGACAGGATATTTCAAAAGTGAACATTTATTCTCAAACAGATATGCTTATAACTTTGTGTTTATAATATATTTTTAGAGCACAACACAGCTATATTTTTGTTTTATATTGACCATTAAAAATATCTAAAAGAACCTTTTATAGAAGTTTTGAAATACATCTTTGTTAGGTGTAAAATAAAACAAAGATAGATTTAAAAACTGAAATTTTATATACATTTTTATAAAGAATTGTTTTAATACATGGTTATATTTATCATTTGTATAAAGGTATTAGATGAATACTTTACATAAATTATTGTAATTACATAAAATGACATTTTAAGGAGCAAGAAAGATGACTCAGTCAGTAAGGGATTTCACAAAATCCAACTTTTTCTCAGTATACACTTAGGAAATCCAGCCAGGTAGCATGCACTTACAGTCCATGTTCTGAGGAGGCAGACATTACTACTACCCCATCTTATCTAGCCCATTATGTTAAGTCTTGGTCAGAGACCTTTTTCAAAAATCTATTGGGGTGGCTTCTCAAGAATGCTATCTTACACTGACTTATGTTGTGTAAGTTCTTGTCACATTGATGATGATATTAACTACGCAAAGTATAATTTTAGCTTTATGAGTTAGAGTGGAATCCTCAGTATCTTAATTGGTCTTCTCTTAAAAAAAACCATTTATAAGAAAGCACAAACTATATCTATGATGTTTCTTAATTTTAGAACCATATCTACATATAATATTTTCATTAATTCTTTAATGTAGCAAAATAATTTTTAAAAATTGCTTTATAATTAAAATCATACAAAAATATTTCACACAGAATCTAGCTTTGGATAAAAAAGATGACAGTATAAAACATTTTTCTACAGCCATTCTGTAGCAATTATGTTTTATGATTTTGTTTTATTGTGTTGCATCTATACTTTTTTGTCTTACCATGTGATTATAACCAAAGTATTTTGTTGTTACACTGTGCAGTAAAGTCTAATTTTGGAGACTTACTGGAGCTAATAAGAATGTGGAAGAAGACTGACAGGTATGTGATAATCACACAGAATGTTACTTATGAAAAATGAAACTGAAAATATCTACTTTTATAGCTAGCAAAAAATTTGCATTTGTCTTACAGTATTGTATAAATTATCATGCCATAGACAAGTGATCATAACAAGTCCAACTTTTTTCTGATTTACTTCCTTTTACTCTGTTCCTTTGCTGCATCCTATCAGCTTCAACGTTATGACTATGGTGTGGGCCTCTCCTTCCTCCAGTGCTGTCTGAATCGATTTACTATAAGAGGGCATAGCAATTTCTAATCTCTACCGAATGTGATTTCTTCAAAGTAGAATACTCTATGGAGTTTCCTAGATAAGAACCTTAAAGATTTTCTAGGTCTCTAAAATTAAGCACTATGAAACTTTACGTGTTCTCTGAAGACTTTAAGACTTTTCTTTCATCTTATTTCCACCATGTCACACATCACACTGTCCCAACTTCCACAGTCAACTTTCTGGGCAAAATGCAGCACAGTTGTCTGTCATAAAATTTCTGGTTTTATCTTCAAAATTTACTTCATTAATCTTTCAGTTGAAATACAAGCCTCATACATGCTGCAAATTTTTCTAGTTTTTCAAGCCAAGTCAGTTTTGCCCTGTTCATTTTCTTCTGATTTTTTATTGTTTCTTTTTACTTAATTTAATTTATTTTGAATCTCAATTCCTTCTAATCAATATTTTTTTTAATTTTTAAATTTATTTTTTAAAAAGTACTTTATCCTCTTAAAAATAATATAAAATAGAGACACATGAAAAAAATCTGTAGCAATGCCATTGTGTAGAATGAATAGTGTGGCGCTCAAATGAACAGCAGAAGACAATATAAAATATAATTTTCAGATCCCAAGCTGTTCAGTGATTGTGGTTTGCAGCTTGAGTGTTCTTTATTTATTTTTTTTATTAAAGTTCACTAATGTGTGAGTACATCCCCTGCTTATCTTTCTGGGTTTGTGCTACCTCGCTCAGGAAGATATTCTCCAAATCCATCATTTGCCTGTGAATTTTAGGATATCATTTTTTCTTAATGCTGTGTAGTATTCCATTGTGTAGATGTACCACAGTTTGTTAATCCATTCTTCAGTTGAGGGGAATCTAGGTTGTTTCCAGGTTATTGTTATTATGAATAATGCTGCTATGAACAAAGTTGAGCTAATGCTTTTGCAGTAAAAATGTACATCCTTAGGGTATATGCCCAATAGTGGTATTGCTGGATCCTTGGAGAAAATGATTCCCAGTTTTCTGAGAAATTGCCTTACTGCATTCCAGTGTTGCTGAATAGGCTTACACTCCCAACAACAATGGAGGAGTTGGATTCCTCACATCCTTTCCAGCATAGGCTATCATCTGTGTTTTTAATCTTAGCCATTCTGACAGGTGTAAGGTGGTATCTCAAAGTTGTTTTGTTTTGCATTTCTCTGACAGTTAAACATGTTGAGCACTTTTTCAAGTATATTTCAGCTATTTATAATTCTTCAGCTGAGAATTACCTTTTTAGTTCTGAATGCCATTTTTTAATAGAGTTATTTAGGGCTTTGGACTCTCATTTCTTGAGTTCTTTATATATTTTAGAGATCAGTCCTCTGTCACTTGTAGAGTTGGTGAATATCATTTCCCATTCTACAGGCTGTCATTTTGTCTTATTAACTATGTCCTTGGCTTTACAAAAGCTTCTCAGTTTCAGGGGGTCCCATTTATTGATTGCAGTACTTCGTGTCTGTGCTACACATGTTATATTTAGGAAATGGTCACCTTTGCCACTGTGATGCAGGATATTTATCATTTTCTTTTCTATCAGGTTCAGTGAGTTGGGTTTATGTTGAGGTCTTTGAGCCACTTGGATTTGAGTTTTGTGCAGGGTAATAGGTTTGGATCTATTTGAATTTTTTATTTTTTACACACTACCATCTGGTTATGCCAATACCATTTTTTGAAGATACTATCTTTTTTCCATTGAATATTTTGAGCCTTTTTGTCAAAGATCAAGTTTTCATATGTGTGTGGGTTAATAGTGGGTTCCTCAATTCGACTCAGTTGATTCACAAGTCTGTTTTTATGTCAGTGGTAGGCTGTTTTTATTACTGTAGCTCTATAGTATAACTTGAAGTTGGGGATAATGATGCCTCCTGAGGTTCTTTTGTTCAGCAGAATTGTTTTTGCAATCCTGGTTTTCCTGTTATTCCAAATGAAGTTGAGTATTATTCTTTTAAGGTCTGTAAGAAAATTGTGTTAGAATTGTGTTGGCAATTGCCTTGAATCTGTAGATTGCTTTTAGCAAGATTGTCCTTTTTGCTATGTTTATCCTGCCTCTCCAGTAACATGGGAAATTGTTCAATTGTCTGATAACTTCTTCAGTTACTTTCTTCAGTGCTTTAAAGTTTTTGTCAAGCAGTTCTGTTAGTTCTTTGATTAGAGTTACACCAAGTTATTTAATGCTAACATAAAGGGTGATGTTTTTCCTATTTCTTTTTCAGCTCTATTATCTTTAGTTCATAAGAGGGCTACTGATTTGTTTCAGTTAATTTTGTATTGTGCTATATTGCTGAAGTTGTCAGCTGTTGAAATTTCCTGGTAGAATTTTGTGTGTCACTTATGTATACAATCATAAAATTTGCAAATAGCAATAGTTTCATTTCTTCTTTTCCAATTTATATTTCTTTAATCTCCTTTTGTTCTCTTATTGCTTTTGCTAAAAATTTGAGAATTATATTGAATAAAGAAGGGGAGAAGACAGCCTTTTCTAGTTCCTGAGTTTAGTGGGTTTCTTTGAGTTTCTCTCCATTTATTTTGAGATTTGTCATCATGAGGCAAATTAGTCAGTAATTCACTTTCTTTGTTCCATCTTTGAGTGGCTTGAGTATTAGTTTTCTGTGGCCTCATAAAACAATTTGCAATATTCCTTCATTTTCTACTGTATGGAAGAATTTGAGAAGTATTAGTATTAGTTCTTCTTTGAATGTCTGGCAGAATTCTGCACTGAAACCAACTGGGCCTGGGCTTTATTTCCTTGGGAGACTTTAAATAAAAATTTCAGAAATACCCTGGACTGACCCTTCAGATCCCACTCCAACTAGAGAAACACCTGACTCACTCTTGAGGGAGGGGTGACAAAACTGGATTTGCCAGGAGTGGAGACTGAACTAAGCATTATTGGGTCAGTGGGACCATAGGACTGTCTGCTGCCTGCCCAGGGTGGGGTTGGGGAGCTGTGGAGAAGAAAAAATGACCTGATGTGGCGGGAGGGGGAAGGGACCTTGAATAAGGATATACAGAGATGGAAAAAAAATTAAGAGGAAAAGCTGAACACAAAGTAAATATATGTGTAGCAATCTTATTTGCATTATCACCCTTGATAAGTCATGCTTATGATTTTTATCTTCTTTATAGTTATTGTTAACTTATTAGCCTTTTAAATTTATTTTATTGTTTTTCTTGAAAAATACAAAATAAATAAAGAAGGGGAAAAATTATAAGCAGAAAAAAAAGAAAGAAAGAACAATATTCAACTTCATTTGGAATAACAGGAAAGCCAGGATTGCCAAAACAATTTTGATCAACAAAAGAATCTCACCATCTTTGATTTCAAATTATAATATAGAGCTACAGTAATAAAAACAGCCTGGTACTGGCATATAAACAGACTCGTGGATCAATGGAATCGAACTGAAGTTCCCGACATTAATCCAAATACCTATGAACACCTGATCTTCAACAAAGAGGCCCAAAATATTCAATAAAAAAGTGAGAGTACCTTTAACAAATGGTGTTGGCATAGCTGGGTTTGCCATCCTAATATCTAACAATGAAGACATTAAGCTAAAAGCATTTAAAAGGGAAAAAGATTGACATTATTTATTCATCGTAGGAAAAATTGGTCAAGAGGAGATTTCAATCCTGAATATTCATGCCCCTAATAGAAGGGCACCTATCTATATAAATGAAACATTGCTAAAGTTCAAATACCAAGTCAATTCTCACACCCTAATAGTGGGAGACTTCAATACCCCACTTTCACCCCTGAATCAACAGAGAAATAAGGAGTCTAACAGAGGTTATGATGAAAATGGATTTCATAGGTATTTACAGGATCTTCCACCCAAATGCAAAGGAATATACATATATGTCACCACCACATGGAACTTTCTCTAAAACTGACCTTGTGATTGGTCATCAAGTAAATATGAATAGATACAAAAAACTGAAGATAATTCCTTGTATCATATCAGACCAACAGGGCCTAAAGTTAGAATTCAACAACATCAAAAAATTGCAGAAAGCCTACCAACTCATGGAGATAAAAACAACACTCAGCTTAACTGCCTCTAGGTCAAGGAAGAAATTAAGAAAGAAATCAAAGTCTTCATAGAATTTAATGAAAATGAATCCACAACATACCCAAACTTGTGAGACACAATGAAAGCAGTCATAAGAAGAATATTCATAGCGCTAGATGCCTATATGGAAAGCCTAGAGAAATCCCGCACTAGAGAACTAACAGCTCAGCTGAAAGCCTTACAACAATTACATGCAAACACACCTAGACAGAGTAGACAGAAGGGAATAATCAAACTTAGAGCTGAAATCAATACAATTGAAACAAAAAGAACAATACAAAGAATCAATGAATCAAGGAGTTGGTTCTTTGAGAAAATCAGTAAGATAGATAACCCCTTATCAAAACTCATCAAAAAGCAAAGTATCCAAATCAACAAAATCAGAAATGAAAAGGGGGATAAAACAACAGACCCTCAAGAATTCCACAGTATTATCAGGTCATACTCTGAAAATCTATATTTCACAAAATGGAAAACCTAGAAGAAATGGAGAGGTTTTTGGACAGGTACCTTTATCAAAGTTAAATGAAGACCAGATTAATCACCTAAACAGACTTATAATCCTAAAAGAAATTGAAGTTGTCATTAAAAGAAGAAATACTACGAGTATTCCTAAAACTAATTCACAGAGTAGAAACTGAAAGAATATTGCTCCAACCTATAACCACAACATTTAGAAATTTGAGACAGGAGGACTGACTGTAGGTGAATTTGAGGCAGCCTGAACTACATACTGAATTTTAGGATACCTTGGGTTACAGAGAAGCATGCCGAATAAAACAAAACAAAAAGAAACAAACAACAAGTTAGTGACAAAAGTATGTGATAAGCACCTCTTGATGTGGGTGAGAGCATAAAAAATAATTTTTATAGATCATTTTGGAATCCTGGATTGGCGTTAATAATATTGATTAATGACTGCAATATTGCTAGATTTTGTAATATGAAACATTACACATAAATAATAGCTGGTAACTTCATAGAATACACTACATTTTTCTACTTTATCCTAATTCTTTCATCTATCTAAATATAATGATGTTCCATAAGTTTAATAAGTCATATATAATAAAGTTAATGGATATAATTTTACTATTATATAAATATGTATCACAATTTTGTCTTTCTCTTGGAATGATATTTTTGTCTTTTTACTCAAGTAACAATGTTATGCTAGACAATTGGAGCCAATTTAAAAATTAGTCTTGTGGAAATAAAATGTTATAAAATAGATTTTCTTTGGCAATGAGTTCAAAGGGTAATTTTCTCCATATTGATCTTTCTCAGAAATGATTTCTTTGTAATCACCCCCTTTTTCCACAGAAAATGGCTTCAACCCTTTGTTAAAGACTCCCTTTTTGTCTATCTATCTTTAACGCACTCATCTTCCCATAATGACTGATTCATTGGAGTCTGAACAGCTGACTAAGCGATAATTATATTCAACAGAGACTACTTTTCAGGGAGACTCATGTGACATCAGGAAATGCATATTGAAATAAGTAAAGAAAATTAGTGTCTTTCTTTCTCTTGGATTAAAAAAAAAAAAAAAAAAAAAAAAAAAAAAAAAAAAAAAAAAAAAAAAAAAAAAAAAAAAAAAAAAAAAAAAAAAAAAAAAAAAAAAACCCAGTCTATAGAACTTTCAACTTTAAATCATAATCAGAGATGACTTGCCAAAAAACAGAATAAATTAAACAACTTAATGTAATTACATTATGTCTTCAGTGTAAATTTAAAAATGTGTGTGTGTATCAGGGCAACAATAGAATATCAAAATGGTGTCTCAGTGACAGCCCAGCATGAATAGCAGGGCAGGCACCAGCAGCCTTGAAATAGATCAATGACTCTTTGCAATGAATGATCTCACTTGAAAGTAAAGACAAATAGTTAAAAGTATTTTCTGCAAGATACATCTAGGCACATTGCAGCTTCCATGATGGAATTGTTTTTCCATTTCTCTTTCCTCTTAAATTTTATTTTTGGGGGTGTTTGCAAGGGAAGAGTGCAGATACAAAAGGGCAGGGAAATGAGTCAATCTGAGGTGCAAGATGTGAAAGACACAAAGAATAAAGAAATAAAAAGAAAGTTTAAAAATTAAAAAAAATGATATTTTAGCTGATTTTGTATATAAGAAAGTTCATTTCCATTAGTTTTGCTACTCTTATTTAAGATAGATCAAAACACTATACGTCAGACTTAAAAACAGTCTTCACTCGCATCTATGAGTCCAGTAAGATTTCAAATCAAAAGCAGCCTGGGGATGAGTTTTCAGAATAAGTCAAAGGCATTCATCACAAAGAAAACAGAAAGTCAAAAAAGATGAGAAGTAAAGTGAAATCCACCCAAAATGCAACAGAGAAAGCTCCATTTGTAAATATAAGCTGAAGAAACATTTATTGAAACAATATATATTTCTTGCCAGCTTGGCACACCTGGAAAGATAGAATCTCAAGTGAAGAACTGCCTCTCTCAGTTTGGCATGTATACAAGTGTCTGGGACATTCATCAAAATCATGTGGAAGTTCCTAAAACACTGTGAGCAATGACATCTGTGGGAAGGTGGTCCTTGGTCACATAAGAATGACAGGTGAACAAGCCAGAGACAGCAAGCATGTAAGCAGCTTTCCCATGCCCTCTGCTTCAGGTCTTACCTGCAGGCTCATGTCTTGAGCACCTTTCATGAATTACCTTGCTGGTGAATTATAACTTATAAGCTAAAATAAGCACTTACCTCCATCATTTTGCTTCTCATCAGTGTTTTAGCTCAAAAGGAAAGAAAGTAGAACAGTACACTTCAAGTACATTTAAGTTCCCAGAACATTACTGTGAAAATATTAGGCCTCTCTTCTTCCTTTCACTAAAAATCAAGTTAAAGGTATTGAGTGAAAGCAACCCTTATTTTCTCTACAGTCAGTAAAAATATATTGGAAATGAGAATGTTGTTTTGTGGTAAAATATTACTTTTGTTTTGTTACTATAGTTGTTTTAGAAGATACTATTTTTTTAAAGGTTGAGTGCATAATGGTAATTATACTACAATATTGCCCTACAAGTGATAATCATCTGTGAATTAGAACATAACAAGACCCATGGACACAGTAATTGTATACTCCAACCCTTATAAACCTGAAGATTATCACTAATGAAATTTGTCTTCTGTATTCCCCTATTTATCCAACTTATTTTCATCAAAAGACAGCAACAAATTCTCTTTGAAATCAATATCTGTATATAAACAATATTATGTTAAAAGTAGCATTGACATAGGGGGCATTATTGTTGCTGTCTAAATAAATATTCTTTTTTTAATTTTGTATTTATCAAGAAAAACAGTAAATTGAATTTAAAATGCTGATAAGTTAACAATAACTATAAAGAAAATAAAAATCAAAAGCATGACTTATCAAGGGTGATAATGCAAATAATTTGCTACACATAAAATTACTTTGTGTTCAGCTTTCCCTCTGGATTTTTTTTCCTATTCCTGTATATCCCCATTCAAGGTCCCTTCCCCCTCCCGCCACATCAGGTCATTTTTTCTTTCTCCACAACTCCCCATCCCCTCCCTGGGCAGGCTGCAGACAGTCCCATGGTCCCACTGATCCAACAAAGCTTAGTTCAGTCTCCCCTCCTGGCAAATGCTATTTGGTCCCCCCTCCCTCAAGAGTGAGTCAGGTGTTCCTATAGGTGTAGTGGGATATGAAGGGTCAGTCCAGGGTGTTTCTGATCCCAAACTGTTTAGTGATAGTGGTTTGCAGCTTCGGCATGCTTGGCTTTTTTCTTGTCAGTTTGTTTAGAGACCACTAATGAGTGAGTACATCCCCTGCTTATCTTTCTGGGTTTGTGATACCTTGCTCAGGAGGATATTCTCCAAATCCATCCATTTGCCTGCAAATTATGTTTTTCTATGCTCTTAACTTTGGCATATTTTTACCTTGAAACAGTTGAAATTTAACTCTACATATACATGTTTAATGGTCCTCTACACTAAACATTTTTATTTCAATCTCAGAAGTTCTGTGATTATTTAAATATTACTGACTGAAATTCTTATGAGCTTTGTTTCTGGTGGATATTTGTCTATCAAATTTTAACAATCTATGAAAGTAAAACTGACTTTTAAACATTTTTGAAATTTGTCAATGACAATTTAGGTATTTATTAAATACTTATAAATAAGTAATTGTTTTATAACAACTGTTGCTAATCAAAATTGAAGTGACTAGCATCATTTCACATTTATTTTCAAACTTATTTCACAACATTCTTACCCATTTTCAATACCCAAAACCTTGCATTATGCAAATCAATAGAGCTATTCATAGAGATTAGCCTTAGATATTCATAGTGAAGGTAGAATTATTTTATTGGATTCATTTATGGATTTTGTTCTCAGATACTGGCCTAACTCTGCAAGTGATAACATTCTATTATAATTTTTTAAACTGAAATGGTTTTATATTCAATGAAGAGTTCCCAGGCAAACTTCACCTAGTTTTATCCATTGTCAAAATGATACTTAAAAACTGGGAGAAAAAAATAAATCTCATAAGAGCACTGACGACTCAGGGTAGCAAACATAAAGCATTTTATTTAATGACTTTGCTAAGGCAGGCATCAGAAGGGTACACACCCTGACACTGTCCAGAATGCAACTTTTAAACTTTAACAGGAATGAGCTCCTTCCTGCATTCCTTCCTTGGATGAGTATTGAGGAGTTTACCCTCAGGCACAGAACTGAGGTCTTGTCCTTCTGTCCCCTACTTACTTTGGTCTTTTTTCCATGAAAACTGAGCATGGCTTTATTGCTTCTTCATTTTGCTTTTGTTTAGTTTTAAAGTATGTCAAATATAAGATCATGTCTTCAAATTGTTTGGGAAACTCAAGTGTTAGAAGCTTTCTAATCAAAATTTCTAGTCTTGCTCTTGCTTATCAGATTTCAGGAGTTTGTGGAGTATAGTTAGACTATTACGTGGGTTCCAGGTTTCTTCTTATCTGTATGTGGGCCTAAGTTTGTCTTCAGGTACACTTGAAAAGTAACGATCACATTTTATTTCTTTTAAATAAGGAGCATTTAACAAAGTCATTGGCCTATTTCTATTAACTGAACTACAGAATTGGAAATTTCTTCTTTTAGTCTTTTGGGATCTGATCTAATCCTGTCTCCCTCATTTGCAATGTATGACTATTTCTTTGTCCTTCCTCAAGTTACATAGGGGAACTTTGTAGTAACGCAACTGTGCAAGTAACTGAAATGATTCTGTACCCAAGGGAGGTAGTTATCATAATAAAATCAGGTTCCTGGTGTAGGGCTGACAAATCTGTCTGGTGGCAGTACCAGTAAAGATTCAGAGCTTTCAGGTTCCCCTGGGTAAATGTGTCAGTAAGAGGAGTTAATGCACTAGTTTATTACAAAGACTAACTGTGAAATCTGATTTTGGATTTCATTCCTAATGGTGTAGCTAACTACATGGTTCAGTAATTCACACGCGGATTCAACGAATAGATAGCATGTGGTCTTTTGTTTTGTCAGCTTTCTTTCTTTCTCTTTTGCTCTCTTTTTCTTTCTTTCTTTCAATTTAATCCTTAGACTTAACCAGATCTTTTCTTGCATTAAAACATATTTATTTTCTAATAAGGTAATGATACAATATATTTTATATTTAATATATAATAATTACATATTAAATATAAATATGTATGTAAATATTAAAAAGTTTATATTTTAAATAAAGACTGATAAATAGTCTTGCTTTATAGTTATAAAACTTGAGACTTACTAGAGGCAAATCCACAGCATATCACCGCAGGTCTGATGCAGTGTTACAATGGAAACAGCTTGGGCTGTTAGTGATGATACAAGCTACAATGGTAGTTGTTATCAGTCCTCATGAAGCTATTGAGTATAGAGAATATCAACAAATTTCCTTTGAATGACTTTAAACTAAACTCCACGTAGGAAGCTTCATGCTTAGAGCCTCTGGGTTTCCACAGATAACATAAACTCCACTTCTGAGAGTAAGGAGGCATGTACTTTAAGTTTCACCTCTTTTCTCTTTTTTAATGGCTACATATGTGCCAGTTTATAATGTAAAGAAGCAGGTACAACCTCTTGTTTATGTAACTCTCTCTATCTGTGACTCTTTTTACATCCACATGATCGGTTATGTTTAGAATTATTGGTGGAGTATTTGGAAAGGTGACTAGACATAAAATAACGTAAAACAAAGAAAAAATATTATACATTACATCTCTTCACAAATGGCACTGTCATCTCACCTATCATAGTCCTGTTGACTTAATTAATATCTGGCTCTCGGTATTATGAGGTGTAACCTTCCTGCATATAAACATATACCTGACTTTACTGTACTTACCACTTGCTGTAGATTTGTTTTTTTTTTTATTGTCTATGAGTATAAAAAAATTTCAATAAAAGCTGCCAAACTCCTGTCAGTTTTTCACCTCAGATACTTATGTGTTGAGATTAAGAATATTAAAACTGTGGTTTTATTCACATTTTATCTCTTGATGTATACAGGCTTCATTAAGTACTGGCATGAGAAATCCCCATAAAACTGACACAGTTCAGAAATAGTTTAGAAATTTTTTTCTACTTCTATTTTCAAGTCTTGAACAATTTTCTTCATCTTTTTAATTGCTTTTTCTTGGTTTTTGTAGTTTTGCTGGAGAGATTATTAATGCTTAGAAATTTTAAATAGTATTTTTTTGACTACTGGAATTTAAAAGAATTCTATGAGTATAACCTAAGGTGTCTGTCTATAAAAAAGCATTGAAATATGCTGATTTAAGATATGTACAAGGATATATCTCATTAAAAACAAAGTTGAAGCATAAAAGGGCAAAAAACTGTTCATAATTTTTGAATTTATGTTCTACATTACATGTTGTTAGTAATCATATTCATAAGAAAGCTGGAATTATCTGTTTTTACAGTAACTGGTCTTATAAAGAGCTAATTTGTATGATTCAGATTTCAAGTACAGGTGGTCTCTGACTTTGTCTTTAGTTGAATATGAAGTTTTTACAGTTCATCCTCTTAGGACAAATTACATCCCACGCTAACTAAAAAAAGTTTACACAGAGACATGACTGTCTTTCTGACAGAAATGAGATCTCAATTACAGATGTGTGACTATGGAAATTTTAGGAAACTAAGAATTGGAATAAAAAAAAATGATGTGAATTAACAAGTTTCAGATTATTAGTTTTGCTTGTAGAAGTGAAATGTAGAAGTTTTCCTATTAATGTGAATTATCATAGCACCAATAATTGGTATTCCCAACAATTGTCATTAAAGTGATAATGTAGGGGCTGGTGAGGTGGCTCATCATTAATAAGGCATTTCTTGCTATGATTAATACTGAAGTTGAATCTGCAAAATCCACATAGTTGAGATTCTATGTATTGGCATTTGAGAACACATTACAAATATACCTAGAGATTGGTAGACCGGCTTATACAGTAGGAATTGGGTAGTCTATCATTGGGAATCTGGAGAGACTGAGAACATTGTAGCTGTTCATCTCAAAACACTTGATACGCCAACAATCCAAATATGATGTTAAAATCCTGGGATACCCTTTGGATATTGCTTGTCCATGTGGGAAGACTGATGGAGCTCTTGTCTGGTACAAGTGGAACATTGTAACAATAGTGGCACTAGATAATCTCCTTAGTATGGAAGCATAGGTAAGCAGACAGACAATTTTCTCTGGGCTGTCCATTAGAAAAGTATCGCATACTCTGATGGTAGATAGTCATGTATAGTTTTAATCCATCTGAGAAAATTCTTAACAAGCATCCTCAGAGGTACATCTGTTAGTTAATTCCATCTCCAATCAAGTTGTCAATCAATACTAACCATCACAAGTTCACTCTTGTAAACCTAATATTTAATCACATCTGTTTATGTCATCTCTAATTTCTAAAATGAAGATAATGAAATTGACAAATAAGATTAAAACACAGAGGGGAATCTTACTATGGAAATCTGTGGGTCAATAACTGAATATGGATATTTATGAAAAATCTGTTTTCAAAGCCCAAGGATAAAGACAGAAATGAATATATAGCATTTTTTATAATAGCACTAAGGTCTAGAAATTATGTACATATGTTTTTATTTGGATTACTCTTACCAATCTCTTATGAGAAAAATAAAAAATTAAAACAAAATAAGTAAACTAAACAAATAAAACAAACTGAATAATCTTACAAAGAATATATAGTAGAATTTCTGTTAGAGAATATAGACTAATTTTCATTACTGCAATGAATATTTAGAACAGTTATCTTATAATCTATAAGAGTTATTTTTCTTAATGGTTTTAAAGATTCTTGCCCAAGGTCAGGTGGCTCCAAAACGGTGGGCCCCTGATGAGGCAAAAAGTCAAAGGGGAAGTGATGCTGAGGCAAATGTTCAGCCTATGTTCCAGAAAGTAAACAGAATTAAGAAGGGAATTTTGCAATTCTCTTTCAGGATAAAGTGTATATGTTAAAAGAAGCAACCAATAAGCTGTATCTCTTAAACATGCTCCCACCTTTTCTATAATGATACCTTTACAACACTCTTTTGTCTCATGAACCATTGAGGGACACTAATTTAAATCATAGCATATATCAATTATTTGCATATTTAATAATATAATAATTACACATTGCAGAGGCCAACAACTATTTCATAGACAAAGTGGTTTATACTAATCACCTGAAGAGGTAATGCAACATTTAGAAAATATAACTTTTGTTATTATTAAAAAAATATAAAATGAATATTCTTAACATATGTTTTGATTTGAAAACTCTGTGAAAAAAAGAATTTAGTTTATCACTATTTTTTTGTGGAACATGGTTTTCAGATGTGGCTTTATCATTGCTGTTTTGAAATGAGTCAAGTCTGTTTACTAAAAGAAAATCATCACAGCATTAGGCATCCTAAAAAATTACTTGTGGAGACTAAAGCTCACAATGTTTGCCTGATGATGCATTGCAATAACAGTTTATAAGTTAACTGAGAATATTCTCACAAGGCTGCACAGGAGGACTTATTTCTCCTCAGGATATATGGGCAGTTAATTAATAGCTGAATGATACTCTTCTTTGGTGGCATAGCTACGTATATGTTTTCCATAAACCTATACAAGCTAAACCAACCTTATCAAGATAAACTTAAGTGAAAGTATTTTCTTTGATATCTCATATGGAGTGAGTAGTCAATTCATGTCTGCACAGGAGACATTTTTTTTTATAATACTTGTTTCTCAAGCAAGAAGATAAAACAGTAAAAGGTATGTCTGAAAGGAGCAGTTGCATTGTCTCTGCAGGGGTTAATAAAATTGATGATAACTAGAAATAAGCCATTTAAGGGTAAAGGAGAAACATGAGAGAATCACAGGCTGATCAAGTTCCTCACAGATATGGAGTGGTGCACCTCATTCAGAAACAAAGTCCATCAAGTAAATTATCAGGACACTTACAAAATAGCTAACAGAAAAAGGAATGTATTTTAATAGCTGAAGAATTGATATATAATGAGATAATAAGCAGGCTGTGTCATTTGTGTGGCTCTTTTAGCAAAAAGATAAGCAGCTGAGACACAACTGTCTTTTTATATATTTAAAGGAAGAATTACAATGGGAAAAGCACATGAGGGTGCTCTCTGTTACAGTAACTTCTGTTTTGATAGTAGTTAAAAAAAAAAGGAGATGTTGGCTTGCTATTTCTTAGAGCTAGCAGAGTTCAAGCAGAGAAAACTCTGAATTAGTATTTTGCTAGAGAACCCTCCCTGGGTTCCCCAAACTTGTGAAGAATCAGGCAATGAAAAAAGAAGAGATTGTGATATTCATATTGAAAAATATCCCTTGTGTTTGAGGTTAACACAGAGGAAGGTTGAATTCTATGACTCAGTCTTAATAATAACCCAATGTGGAAAATATTTTAAGCATGAAATTGTCTCTTTCTCCATTGCTAGCATTAGCAAAGATGAGAACATGTAATGTGAGGCATCTTCAAAGCACTCCATTGACTGTGGACATGAGAAGAGATGGTAGTAGTTTAAATTACATGAAGCTAGAAGGTTGAGTAGCATAGCTACAATATTGTTTGCCTGAAAACATTAAAACAATAATTAAATATAGACTAAGATCCCCTGTGTGAATCGACAAAATATTTTTTCCAGAAACTACAATATCGAGTATAGTTATATGTTTCTCTGTCCTGCCAGTCAGAGTCCAGCAGATTCTTATGAAGTAATTATTCAAAGGCTTAATAATATAGTAAATGTGGGGCCAATAGTGTAGGTAAACTACTGACTAGCTCTTTTTAAGTTAACTAATGATTCTACTTGTGTTTGGCCATTTGGCTTGGTCCCTTTTCTTATAGCAGCATTTTAATCTTGCTTCCTCATCCTCTGGCTGGTGTTTCCCGCTCTGCTTTTTCTGTTCTCAAAATTCTCTTAGTCTCTAGTTCCACCTACACCTTCTCTTTGTCTACTGGCCAATCAGTGTTTTATTAAGGCAATACAAGCAACAAATAATTACATTGAACAAGAGAATTTTGCCACATTTCTGCTTTAAAAAAAAATTGAATCTTAACCCTTTGATTAGCTTTTTCTCCGAACTATATATATATATATGTGTGTATATATATGTATATACACACACACATATATATATACACATATATATTTACTTGTAATTAACACTATAAACAAAGATAAACATTCAAAATTTATTACCGGGGCTAGTGTGGACATAGTGATCTAGACTACTTCCTTCTAATTTTGGGTACTGGTAATATTATCTGAACTCAAAGAAAATTTATATTTATGGCCAAGTCCTAGTGGAATAGTTTATGTAAGTAGTAATATATTGTATATTTCATAAAAATAGCCTGAAATATCAGAGGAGAGAGTTATCCACAAATCCAAGTCATTAAGGTCAGAGAATGGTGAAGTACTCCCAGGAGTTACTAAATGTTGGGATATCCACTGAATCTCTATGAGTTCAAGGCAAAACAGAGACAAACAGTAATGTTACACAACTTTAATCCTTCAGCTAGAAAGCTGAATGAGAAAGTGAGATACGTAGGTGGAGAAAGAGGAGGAAGGAGTTCAGCTTTTCCTGGGTTCCTTTTCAGCTGAGGATTCAGAGGCATTCAGTCTGAGGATTTGAGAAGAGAGGATCTACCCTTTTGAGCCTGAGAAGTTGACTAGATGAGAACTGGCCATGTCTTATTTTTCTGTGTCTGTGACATTTCAGATTTCCCCCAGTATCTGACTCCAAATTTTTATTATAATACCAAATAGAATTTGTACAATTACTCAGTGTTGGTGTAGGCTTTTTCTAAAAGTTTCTGTGCATTGTGCGTCTTGAAGCTTTAGCAACAAAACAAACCTTGACCCTGATGTTTTATGTACACTAGATGAAAAGGGCCTATTCCTGAAGAGTATATGCTTTGGTATAAACCACGAATAATTTTTTAAAAAGTCAGAAATGGGGTGTGCAATCTAATCTGCTGGCTGAGTTTTGTGTTGCTGAAGAATACTATTCCTGCTGAAGGAGGAGCATTATACTGCTTAATCATGTACTCTGCATTTCATGATGTTGCCACAAAAGGTGCCATTGGTGAAATATTGGCATAGCTATTATGGATGCTATAGAAACCTAAGGTTCTGATTCGCAGAAGAGATCCATGTTTGATACTATAATGCACAATTGGGACTAAGAAGGGCATACATTTTGCTTTTGTTAAATATATAAAAGAATCTTATAATACTGTTCTCTAATAGCTTATGTTTATAGTTAAGAAATATTAATAATTCATAGGCAGGGTTGTGGTTCTTGCTGTCAAAGTCTATAAAACATTAACTATTGAATCACCAACCCTAAATAAGATATGATATATATCCTCTTTCCAGACTCAGGGAACATTATGCGGAAAGGAGATAAAAAGAATATAAGAGAAGAAAGAAGGTATAGAGTATTTTAGAATCCAATCCTTCAAACAGCAGTGGTGCTGCCATCTTTAATCTACAATTACGTTAAGAAATACAAGCCCCAAGATTTAGTCTCATGTCATGTCATTACAGAAGGGAAGGACTCATGAGTTGTGTTATTAAACCCAACTTGAGATCTGCCCCTTATCAAAGTTATTATTTTGCTTACTGCTAGAAATAGAAATTTATCTTTAATGTTATATTTTCTACAAAGTGTAAATAATCACTCACTCAGGATTCCATATGCAAACCCAATTATAGTCTTTAGTTCACTCACACAGACTTGGGTAGAATACATTTTTAAATCTGTTTTGGTGCCCTGTTGATTTGAATAAATAGAAAATTTTCCAAGACAAGTTAAAGAAACATTTATAAATCATATTCTGCTTTCTTGAAAACTGTGTAAATCTGATACAACTCTTGTCAAACCTCTCAAAAAAGTTTATATTAATTTATTTTATATTTTAGTTTTCTTTTATAATCAAGAAATTTCTGACTAAAAAATTATTGAACTTTACTCTAATGGTAAGCATTTCAAATTAGAAATACTATGGAAGTTATTATGCTGAGATTCTTATATAAATTATGCTAACTTGGCTTTCATTTTGTTTTTGTTAAGTCATTTTTTTTCTTTTTAAAATCACTCAAAACGTTTAGGAACAAATCTTTTAGATAGATGATATATTACAGAATTTGGCTAGAAAAAGTTAAATATTGAGAATTTGTGACAACTGTTACTGTATTACCAGAATGTCTACAAGGATATTCAGGAAAATCAAAAATAAAAAAAAAAAGTCACATATAAAAATAAAACAAGGTTTTGTCTATAGTATCAGTAATAAATCAGAAAAATTCTCATCATCTATATTATCCAGAGATACTCTTAGTGTCAAGTATATAACAGTGAGAAATAGTGATGTACCTTGCATTTTTACTTTGTATGAAAAGAGCCATATAATCATTGTAATATTGAGCTTCACCCCAAAGCAAATTCCACTATTACAGTTCAACACTTATTAATATCAAGGTTTTTAAACCATGATTTATACTGATAAGTAGAAAATATTAGATGCTGGCTGAAAGACATAATATTGAAATGATTTTCATATAAATTTATTTTTACTAACTTTATACCTTCTAGAAGCTTTCACATACTTCACACAGAAACATCCTAACATTCTTTATGGAAATAATTTGATTTATGTTACTCACTCCAAAGATGATAGAATCACAATATGTATTTCTAAGGTTTAAACAGAGAAGGTGACAGACTCATACTCAAGTATTTCTACACATCATGAGCCATATTTTTACCTGGTAAAACAGATGGGAATTCCAATTCTCACAAAATATGTGAAACTCATGAAGTGATTTTAGAGCTTAAAGTTTTATTCCAAAAAACATGTATTTTTCTCTCATAGGAAGCAATAAACTTTAGGAGAAAAAAATAAAAATAACATAGTAATAGTCTCAGGGTCCAAAAAGCTTGTGAATGAGCTGGCTTCTTAGTTCACACTTTATGAGTAATTGCATCCCACCTTTCCTTCAGCAAGCTTAAATTTTTCCCACATCCCAACTCATGAATCTTTTGCAAATTGGTGCCATATTTCATTGAGGGGACTTCTACTTTTTGTAGCTATAGTTTAAAACAGAAAGTATAAGAAAATTGATTTTGAAAGAGAAAGACTTAGATAGAGAATATAAAATTTATGATGGTGCATGATGCCATGTTTAATAATAACGAAATATCTACTGTTTCATGAATATTTCCAGTACAAAATTTCTTTTAAAAATGTATTTTAACACAGAATTTAATTGACTTGAATATTTTAGGGAAGACCAAAATGTAACCTGTGTACCCAAGGCTGCCATTCAGTTAATGATCCCAAAATCCCAGTCTTCTGAGTATTGACATTGTGGCCATGAAAAACTCTACCCCATTTTAGTTTCCAGAAAGTAATTTATTTAGCAAAGGTCTGAGGTAGCAATTATCTTCTTTACACAGATAGAAAAATTTCATTCTTTATGTGTAATCTATATTCAGGATATAAGCCCTTTGTGAGTTTATCAAGATTTATACCACAGATGACCATTGTTCAAGTTTTTTTTTTTTGGATCCTGTATAGTAGTCTAGATATACAGCTTAATTCATGGTACTATTATCATTACATATTTACATTTTACTTATAACAGTTGAAGCTTAACTGAATTCAAATTATACACCAGGCCCTACTTGGCTTTCCTCTCTATATTGAATCCAAGAAAGTCTCTCTTAGTGATACCTGAAAAAGTATGATTATAATCTCTTTTGTCTTCTTCCACATTTTGTAAGAACCATTCATATCTCTATGTCTTGTTTTATTAGACTGCCATATATATATATATATGTATACATATATGAGTATGAGAGAAAGGGACAGACAAATAGACAGAGACAGAGAGAGAAACTCTTGTAGTGGGTTTTAACATTAGATAACTATAGCCTTGTTAATATATCTTGTTAAATACCACCAGAAATCAATGAGAATAACTTTAAACAAATTTTAATGAAAAGTATAGAACATGAGAACATTCATTTTGACTTTCTTACATTCATTAATGATGTAATCATATACTATCTGTGCCATAAAATGTACTTAATAAGTTTTAGGGTAGTTAGACTTGCATTCCTCTTTTGCTACTATTCATAGATATGTACAAAGGTTTAGACACAAGAAAAGAAATAGTACCTAACATTAGGAAAGGGTGTTATCACTACATCATAAGACTTTAAAAATTAATAGGAAGAGAAGATGATTTAGTCAACAAGTTGATAGTCTTATCAATTGCAGATTGAACAGGCACAGTACAGTTGGGATACTTTAAAGCTGAGAAAAATTGGCAGAAGGTGTACTCTTCAGAGTCAGGTAAAAATGAGTTTTAAGAAGGACCCTGAGAATCCATGGATTGCCCTGGAGATAAAAATAGATAAGATCTCCTTAGTAAACTGAAGTGGAGAGGTAAAGGAAGGTGAGAAAAGAACACAAGGAAATGGGTTGGTTGAGTCCGGAGAGGAACAGAGGATGAGAGCAAAGAAAAAAAAAATCTTGACAGAAAGAGCCATTTTGGTTTTAGGGAGAAGCCTGGTGCTAGGCAAACTCCCAGGAATCTACAAGCTTGATCCCAGCTACAAAGTATGATCCCAACTAAGACTCCAGCAACAGTAAAGCAAGCATCAGAACTATTCTGTTATCAAACTAATGATCACCCTATTTGTCATCATATAACCTTCATCCAGCAACTTATGGAAGCAAATGCAGAGTTCTTCAGCTAAGTACTATGCTGAGCACCCTGTCCAGTGGAACACAAGGAAGAGAGATTATATGAGAAAATAGATTAAGATCATGATGAAGAAACCCATAGAGACAGCTGAATTGAGTGAGTCAGTGGCAGATCAATGACTGGACTGACAGCTTGGGAAATCTGCATGATATAAATGAGGCGCTTTGAATGTAGATTACAGTTCTGTGCCTTGGGCAATTTGTGGAGCCTCTGGGAGTGGGACCAGGATTTATCCCTGATGCATGAACTGACATTTTGGTACTCATTGCCTATAGAGGGATACATACCTCAGCCTTGATACAAGGGGTGTCTTGGTCGTTCCTCAACTTGATATGCCAGAATTTCTTGACTCCTTACGGGAAACTTTACTCTCTCTAAATGGTGGGTTTGGAAGTAGGGTGGGCAAAGCTGAGGAGACAGTAGGAGAGGAAAAAGAAGGGGAAACTGTAGTTGGTATGTAAAATAAAAAATCTTTTAAATAATAAATAAAAAATTTCACTCTCAGTTTCAGCTGAGATTAGCTTATAGCTTGAGAAGATACAGCTACCTAGAAAAAACTGATAGCAGCATATACATTTGAGATATGGTGAGGAGATACAAGCATGTACATGAAGTTGCAACTTAGCATATTCCTTTGGATTTGCAGATTTATTAAACTATATGCATAAAGATTAATGAAAAATAAGCCTTGTAAAATATAAATGTACAACAGTCAGTGTAAAAACAAAAATATAAATTAAAAAAAAGAGAAAAGAGTGGAATATGGGAAAGTTACAAATATACTGGAGATAGAAAAGGAAGGATAAACTGTTGTGGCTACATTATAATCTCAAAAATAAACATAAAATAAATTAACATTAAGGAAAAATATCTAAAGAAATCCAGGTCTCTGATACTTCATTCAAATCTTAAATATATGTTATGGTGTTTGGTACAAAGTATTTAAGTAAGTGCTCAGTGGAATTTAGAAATTCAATAATCCACTTTTTAGTCAGATTTTAATGATCACACTCTGATTAACAACTTTAAAAAGCAATTGTTAGGGCAATTTATGTTGGTGTAAACTTTTAATCTCAGAACTCAGAAGAAAGAAGCAAGAACATCTCTTTGAGTATGAAGCCAGCAAGATCTAAAATGTAAGCTCTAGACCAGTCAGTGCTACATAATTTGACCATGTGTTAAAATATCAATTATTCAGAATATAATTATTGAAATAAAATTGATCGTTTTAAACTTGGTAAGGCTCTCTATTAATAACATTCAGTCTCTTTAATGAAAACTACTAATGGAACTCTTTGATCTGATTTGAGATATGTATATTTCCCTGAACCCTTGTGGTTTCCATAGGGTTCTAAGTAGATCTCAGCAGCATGGCAAGTGAAAATGAGCAATATCTTGAGGAAAGTGCTTAATGCTCAGTGTGACTTTTTTTCATGCAGACTGTGTCAAATTCTTGTACCCAAAGGGCAAGGCCAAGCTGAGAACTGACCCATCAAAGAGGAAGTTAAAGGTAATATCCACTCGAAAATCACTACCACTTCACCACATAGAGTTTGCCTGAAAATACAGAAAAGAAAGTAGGAAATACCCTCCTAAATATAACATCAGTAGGACAGACACTAAGAACACCAATCAATAATTGGGATCTCTGGAATCTGAGAAGCTTCTGTAAAGCCAAAGACACAGTCAATAAGACAAAAATGACAGCCTACAGAATGGGAAAAGATTGTTACCAGTCTTACAAGTGACAGAGGACAGATCTCTAAAATCTATAGAGAACTCAAGAAACTAGAGCCTAAAGCCCTAAATAAAGGAATTAAAAATGGGGTTCAGAATTAAAAAGGGAATTCTTAGCAGAAGAATTAGAAATGGCTGAAAGGCACTTGAAAAAGTGCTCATCATCTTTAGCCATCAGAGACATGCAAATAAATCAAAACAACTTTGTGATACCACCTAACACCTGTCAAAATGGCTAAGATAAAAGATGCAAATGACAGTCTATGTTGGACAGATTGCAGAGCAAGGGAAACACTCCTCCATTGTTGGTGGGAGTGTAAGCTTGTTCAGCCACACTGGAATGCAGTATGGTGGTTTCTCAGAAAACTGGGAATCAATCTCCCCAAGGATCCAGCAATCACACTACTGGAAATATACCCTAAAGATGCACATTTACACTCCAAAGGCATTAGCTCAACTATATTCATAGCAGCATTATTCATAATAGCAAGAACCTGGAAACAACCTACATGTCCATCAACTGAAGAATGAATTAACAAACTGTGCTACATCTACAAAATGAAGTACTACTCAGCAGTAAGAAAAAAAAAATGATATTCTACAATACACAGGCAAATGGATATCACAAACCCAGAAAGATAAGCAGGGATGTACTCAGTCATTAGTGGACTTTAAACAAAAAGCATAGCATACCTAAGCTGCAAACCACAACAAGTGAACAGCTTGGGATCTGAAGCACCTTGGACTGGCACCTTGGAGCCCATTCCCTCCAGAGGAACACCTGTCCCAGTCTTGATGTTGGGATGAGGAAAGCAGATTTGCCTGGATAGGATGCTGAACTAAGCCACCTTGAGACCTTGGAACTCCTGCCCTTGCTGGGGAGGAGATGAGAACATGGGGAAAAGAGAATGACTGGGAGGGGCAGGAGAGGGAAGGGAGTTTGAACAAGGGGATACATGGATTAAATAATGAGAATTTATTAAACAATAAATAAAAATGAAAGTAAATAAATAGATAAATATGAGACCAAACTTGAAAAGAAAATACAACATTTGCATTTTGTTAGATCACCAAATTAGTTAGTTTTTCAGAAATAACTAGCTAAGTAACTTAAAGTGTTCCATCTGCTAAACATGCAATTTTATTATGGATAATGTGACAGGATTAGTATATAAAATTTCAGAATATTTTTAAAATCAGTAAAAGTAAAGAATTAAGATGTTTACATTGAATATCATACAAAATTAGAATTATTTTTCATTTGCCTCTGCAGAGGAAAAAAAACTGAGAAATCTTTACTATGCCTGAAATCTTTATTTCACACTTCCCTGTTATTTATAATAACATAAAATATCATGACATTATTTATATTGTCAGTGCAGGATGAGACTGCCATGTATATATCACAGTTTTCTAATAAGTGTTGGGACATCATTTATGTTTGTTAATTGGTAAAGTGAAGATATTAACACTCCAGAGAAAGGTCTAGTTTCTCTGGGAAAGCAATATTGACATTAGTCATTTTACCATTTTGCTTGTCCGTACACAGCAAACAGCTTTATTTAGAATGTTTTGTAAGATTTTTTTTTACTCACATCAAAAGTTTGAATTTAATTAATTAAAATATACTTAATTGTGTGAAGACTAGATCCCTTTGATGTTAATTGGCCTTTCTATTTTTACTAGAATTATGCTACTATGAAAATTGAGACCTTATTTGAGATGAGAAAAATGCAAATAAGCACACATAGTATACAAGAAACAGTTGACCTCTTATATCCAAAATGTTTTTGAATCTCTTATATATGTTCACTCTACAAACTAATATATTATTTCCAGTAGTAGCATTACATGTCTAATTTCAATTGAAGCAATGCTGGCTGAAAATAATAATTTTGTGTTACTTAGTTTTTTGTTCTTTTTTTTTTTTTACAGTTAAGTAAGGGCATTTTGGTTCAAAGGCAATCTTCTGTTTAAAGCTGTGTATGTTGTTGCTATTTGTTAAATATATATGTGCTTCAGTTCTTGTCTAAGATACCATTTAATCTTTTCAGAAAGATGTGATATGAACAACTTCACCTAACATATGAAGATGAATATTGAGGCAAAAAACACTTCTGCTATTTGCAAAAAACAAGATTAAGTTTACCTAGGCTCGAACATGAATAAGCACTTATTTCTGGAACTAAATAAGGTAGAGTTTCAAATACTAACACTAAGTATTGATAAATTATTATCTGAAAACTTTTTATAATTTTATGTCTACTAGAACTCAGTGGAACATGAGTGCAAATCTTTATCAGGTACAATTTCACTAAGTCAAGTGAAATTGTAGTTAAAGAAAACACCAACAAAAACCTATTGTCTTCGTTATATAATTATTTACTTTGCCTATTAGTGTTAGAGCATGCACCATTTCCAATATTTTTGTATTGAGTAACAACAAAAACATAAAGACCTATAATGTCTTACTGAAATGCCACTCTCCCACAGTAGTTTCTTAGGAGCTCTGGTTCTAATAATTTCTAAGTTGTACTCACACTGAGGAGGGCTTCTTCTTTGTCAAATAGTAGCTAATGCTAACTATCCATCTCAGAGTTTGAGTTTAAGCTTCTTTATTTAAATTTTACTTTGAGTTCACCAGGATTTTAGTAAAAGATAATTTATGTAACCACTGCAAATCCAGCAGTAAGGCAATTTATATAACCTGGTCAATAGAGAGAGATTAGTTAATTTGTTTGTTTAGCTACTGGGTTGCTTCAACAGAGATAATATATTAATCAAGGCTTTATTAGAATAATTCTGTGTACCATAATTTCTAAGTGGCTCAAACATGAGGTAATAAGTACATGAGCTAGCCAATGGTCAGACATCTAGCATTTTGTGAACATGAATTTTCATAGATGTGCAACATCAACCTATGTATCTATGATGCCTATGACGACATAGACTTGTTCAGTGTGAAAAACATCACAGAAAAGCTAATTCAGGAAGAACAGAGATCTTCAGCTCAATATTTCAGATAATTCCATTCATAGTTTATTGGCCACAACTCTTGGGCACACATTATAATGGAGGAAGCATGAGGAGGAAGTCAGAACGACATGGTTTAGACAATAGCTAGTATACAAAGATTAGGCATGGGGTATAAAATATGAAGCTCCAAGTGACCTATTTCCTCCAACTAGATTCTAACTATTAAAGTTATCATTATATCCTAAATTGTTTAACTAATTGGAGACTAAGCCGTCAAAACAAAATCTTTAGAGGTAGATGGCATTTTTATTCAATTCAGAGTCCTTGTACTCAGTGACGTTTTCTGCTTTACTTTTTGTATCTATAATTTGGTCTGAATAACCTTAATTTCCACTGAAATTTGTGGAATATTTTTCTTCTTTGTGGCATGGTGTCATTAAATGAGTCTTTGATCCACTGGGACTTGAGTTTCGTGCAGGGTGGTAGATATGGTTCTATTAATATTCTTTTACATACCACCATGTAGCTATGCCAGCACCATTTATTGAAGATGCAATCTATCTTTTTTTTGGCCTCTTTGTCAAAATCAGGTGTTCATATGTGTGTGAATTAATTAAGAAATCTTTAATTCAACTTCTTTGACTACAAATCAATTGTTATTCCAGTACAAAGCTGTTCGCATTACTGTAGCTCTACAATAGAGTTTAAAAGTTAGGGAAAGTGATGCCTAAAGTTCACTTATTGAATAGAAGTTTCTGGCAATCCTGGGTTTTTATTTTTTCCTGTGGAATTGAGTAGTTTTCTTTTCAGTTCTGTGAAGAATTATGTTGGGATTTTTGATGGGTATTGCATTAAATTTATAGATTGCTTTTGGTAAGATTGACATATTTACTTTCTTGATCCTATTTACCTAAGAGCATGTAAGATCCTTTAATTTTCTAATATCTTAATCAATTTCTTCCCTCTGTGACTTAAAGATTTGTCATATATGTATTTCACTTCTATGGTTAGAGTTAGTGCAAGAACCCAGTTGCATTAAACTTCATAAAAAAGAAAGTAGAAAATAGCCTGAAACACATTGTCACTATTTAACTTTTTAAATACAACACTGGAAGCAGAAATACTAAAAACAATAATTAATACATGGAACAATCTTAAACTGACAAACTTTTGTAAGGCAAAGAACATGATCAGCAAGACAAAACAATAGTCTACAAAATAGAAAAATATCTTCACCAACCCTACATCTGACAGAGGATTGATCTTTAAATATATAGAGAACTCAAGAAACTAGAGGTCAATAAATCCAAGGAACTCAATTGGAAAACAGGTTACAAAGCTAAATGGGGAATTCTCTCTTTTTTGTTTCCTGTCATAGTTAGGTTTTTTTATTGGTGTCAAGAGACACCATGACCATTGCTGAACATTATGACTTTTCTTTTTTGCACTTTAAAAAACTTTTTTATTTAGTTATTTTTTTCTGTGCATATGTATGTGGCAGGTATAGAGGTCAGAGAACTACTCTTTTTTTTTTTTTTTAAAAAAGTCTCCATTTTTTCCATTTTTTCATTTCTGACCAATCAGCATTTTATTAAACCAGTAGGAGGGACAAATACTTACAAATTACAAGAGAATAATCCCATAGACTTTTCCTTTTTTCTCTTTTTAAAACAAAACCACAAATCTAATTTCTTTTCTATACTCTCTTTTCTCATATTTTTTTACAATAACAACTTGTAACCAACACTGTAAACAAACACAAACATCCATAGTGTATTTTTTGAGAATGTGTGCATAGTTCTCTAAACTATTTGCTGTTGATTGGGGGCAGAAGTGATCTTATTTTGAGAATGTGTGCATAGTTCTCTAAACTATTTGCTGTTGATTTGGGGCAGAAGTGATCTTATGAGGAGCCAAAGAAAATTTAGGATTATTTACAATTTCTTGTTGGAGTAATCTGTGAGACTGGATCCTCTCAGCCAGCCTCCTTAAAGCTATTTTAGATGCAGAGATCAGAGGAAACTGCAAGAGATATAAAGTCTCATATTTTATCCATGTACCCCCTTGTTCAAACTCCCTTCCCCTCCTCTTCCTCCTAGTCCCTCTCTCTTCTCCTCATTTCCTTATCTCCTCTCCAGCAAGAGCAGGAGATCCCAAGGTCCCAAGGTGGCTTAGTTGAGCATCCATAAAAGGAAGATCTGCTTTCCTCATCCCAACATCAAGACTGGGTCAAGTGTTCCTCTGGAGGAAATGGGCTCCAAGATTGCTGTTCAAGGTGCTTCAGATCCCAAGCTATTCAGTTGTTGTGGTTTGCAGCTTAGGTATGCTATGCTTTTTGTTTAAATTCCACTAATGAGTGAGTATATCCCCTGCTTATCTTTCTGGATTTGTGAGGAATTCTTAACAATAGAACTCCAAATGGCTAAAAAACACTTAAAGAACTGTACAACATTCTTAGTGGTCAGAGACATGCCAATCAAAACAACTCTGAGGTGCCATATTATACCTGTCAGATGGCTAAGATGGCTAAGATCAATACCACAGATGACAGGATCTGCTGGAGTGGATTCAGAACAAGGTGAACACTCCTTCTCTGCTGATGGGAATGTTAACTTGTACAGCAACTTTGGAAATCAATATAACAGATTCTCAACCAACTAGGAATAAACCTATCAAATGATTCAGCAATACCACTATTGGGTAAATACACAGAGGATGCACACTTTTATCCCAAGGATATTAGCTTAATTATATTCATAGCAGCATTATTCATAATAGCAAGAACCTGGAAACAACCTAGATGTCCCTCAGCTAATGAATGGATTAACACACTGTGGTATATTTACACAATGGAGTACTACTCAGCAGAAAAAAAAAAACAAAAAAACAAAAAACAAAACCATATCCTGAAACTTGCAGCAAATGGATGGATCTGGAAAGTATCATCGTGATTGAGGTAACACTGACTCAGAAACATAGATCTCATAAGTACTCACTCATAAGTTAATTTTAGACATAAAGCAGCAGATAACCAGGCCACAAATCACAACACCTAAGCAGCTAGGTAACAGAAGAAACTTAAGAGAGACATACATTGATCCCACTAGAAAGGGGAAGTAGAAAAGATCTCCTGAGTAATATGGAATTATATGGGAGGGCAAAGAGATCAAGGGGATGTGACAAGAGAACAGGAGAGAATGGAATGTTTGAATGGGGAGGAACAGAGAAGGAGAACAAAAAAGTAAATATCTTGATAGAGGGAGCCATTGTGGGTGCATAGAGAAATTCGTTGTCAGAGAAACTCACAAGAACCCACAAGATGACACAGGCTAGGATTCTAAAAATTGTGCCATTTTCTTTTCTATCAAGTTCAGTTTGGTTGGGTTTATGTTGAGGTCTTTGATATACTTGGATTTGAGTTTTGTGCAGGGTGATAGGCTTGTATCTATTTGCATTTTTCTAGTCACTACCATGCAGCTATTCCAACACCATTTGTTAAAGATATCTTTTTTCCATTGAATATTTTGGGCTTATTTCTCAACGATCAGGTGTTCATAGGTTTTGGGATTAATGACAGGATCTTCAGTTCAATTCCATTGATCCATAAGTCTGTTTTCATTCCAGTACCAGGCTGTTTTTATTACTGTAGCTCTATAGTATAACTTGAAGTCAGGGATGGTGATGCCTCCTGAGGTTCTTTTGTTGAGCAAAATTGTTTTGGCAATCCTGGTTTTCCTTTTATTCCAAACGAAATTGAGTTTTGTTCTTTTAAGGTCTGTAAAAACTTGTGTTGGGATTTTTATGGGCAGTGTATTGAATCTGTATATTGATTTTGGTAAAATTGCCATTTTTACTATGCTGATCTTACCTATCCTGGAACAACTGAGATCTTTCCATTTTCTGGTATTCTTTTCAATTTCTTTCTTCAGTGATTTAAAATTTTGTCATATATATCTGTTACTTCTTTGGTTATAGTTACTCCAAGGTAGTTAATGCTATTTGCCGCTATTATAAAGGGTGATGTTTCCCTTATTTCCTTTTCATCCCTTTTATTTTTAGAGTATAGGTGGAGTACTGACTTCTTTGAGTTAATCTTCTGTCCTGCTACATTGTTGAAGGTGTTTATCAGCTGTACAAGTTCCCTGGTATAATTTTGTGGATCACTTATGTATACAATCATATCATTTGGCATTATAGATAGGTTTTTAATTCATCTTCCTGTTAAATAATAGTTTTGTTTTTCTGTAATTTGGTAAGAAGCAAGACATTACATTTTTTGTGTGGTGAATCAGTGTTAGATAAAAAATTTCTATTTGATTGTTTTTTCTGAATTGAATTTTTTAGAATTGAGATTATCACTCATGTTTTTTAGTGCTTAAAATTTTGTTTATTCATAATATTTCTTTATATATCTAGCACAGTCTTTAGTTTGTGTTTATTTAAAAACACTTGATTTCACTGTCAATTTAAAAATAAAATGCTGTTGAATGTTTTATTCCTGGGTGGCAGTTATTTGCTTTCATCTTAAAATATAGAGTTATATACTTTTGTGGCATCTTAAAATATAGAGTTATATACTTTTGTGGCTTCTAGAGATGCTGAATTGAGATCTAATATAATTTTAATCTGCTTGTCTATGTGAGTACCTAACACTTTTTTAATAAATTGGATTCAATTTCTTTTTGATGACAAATTGTTTCTCCATTTTGTGCTATGATTTCATTGGCTACATGCTTTGTTCCATTCACATTTGTTCCAGTTCCTCATCCTTTTTCATTCAGTGTTGACTTTGGTCTTTTGAATGTATTAAAGTGATATGGCACTTGTGTGTGTGTGTGTGTGTGTGTGTGTGTGTGTGCATATGTGTTTTTTTCCTCAATGATGTGTGACTATAGTATGTCATCAGCAGTGTCTTCTTTCCCTGGTAATATTTCTCCTGTTTGTTTAAATCTATAGATGATGTCTTTGTGTGTGTGTGTATGTGCATGTGATATGTGATTGAGTTTTTCATCTGTACTATTTCTATTTTGTAAAAATATCTCAATTTCTGTGCTATCTTGTATTTCCTTCCATGTTAAAAAGACTTTTAGTCTCAAATCTTATTTTTTCATCTATTTTACTGTTTAATTCCATATTACCAACCTTGTTCTCATGGCCCAAATTAATTCATATTCTTGTATGTATATACTTTGTTATCATCAATCATTATTATAGACTTTTATCCAAAAGTTATAGTAGCTGAATATGAGATGTGTTGGAGACATTTTGCTTTGTGAATTATATATCTATGTTCTTTTGAAGTATTTTATGTATCTGGGGACTTAGACATATTTTATGACATGTTGACTTTTTACCACTCACTGTTGGAAGTGTCATAAGCAACCTCTCCATATCTAGAGAAATGTATTTCAGACTGTTTGTTTTCAGTGTCTTTATTCCTGAGAGTCACCTGTTTTTTCCTTTGCATGTTTCAGAAATCTTGTTACTGATGTTCTTAATATTAATCTTTTTCTATTTTTTTCTGATTGAAATTGAAGTTGATTTTATTGATTATTATTTTTGGTTTCACATCATTAAACACAGAAAGAATCTCCTGTTACAACTCACACAGAGCTACTGTGGTTCATTTTCTAAAACAGAACAAAACACACAATACAAAACAAAAAACAAAGCAAAACAAAGAAACAAACTAAAAACATTTACTTTATTTTAATGTGTGTGTTTTGACTGGCAGTCTCAATGTTAAAATTTGCATCCTAATGACCCTAGGAGGGCTTAAGAGGTTAATAGAATATCCCAAACTGTTCTTATATATAGTTTTGAACCACTTGAGTGCTTAAAAGTGGTCCATGGTCTTCTGAAAGAGCAGCTAGTACCTTTATCAACTGAATTATATCTTCAGCTTCAGTATTTACCTTTTAGGGCAGATTTATTCTTTACTCTTTTAGTACTTGGGTAGGGTTATAGCTAGGACATTGATCATGATAGACAGCATAGTATCAGGAAGCTTTATTTTCTTCCCTGAAACAGCTTTAATTTCATGAAGCTCTTATTTATCACAGAAAACCTACTTAATTTGGTGATGATGTCTTTCTTTTTCCAAAGCCTTGAATATTTATGGTTTTCCAAGATACAGTCTTCTAAACACACAAGCACACAATATTGCTAATTATTTATTTCCTTAACAGTTTAATTATATAAAGCCTTGCAATACCCAAATCTTTCCATTTTTCTTATTTGATTGTTTTCATAGCATATCACTACTTTCATAATAGTCTTACATGTAAATTCTAATTCTATTAACTACCTTAACAGAATCCCAAGAACAGATTAAAATTATTCTTGATCCATTACTGTCATCCCAAAGAAAGAATAAAGTCCCAAATTCAGGGTTTCTCAACTCCAGTTTTTTGTTTTGTTTTATTTTGTTTTGTTGTTATTGGTTTTTCTCTGATGAAAATCTCTCAGGTTCATAGACAGCCAAACATCAGTTATACACAAGTTTTACAAGGGATTCAATGGGAAATTCAATGTCAGTATTTATAAGTTTTTGTGTTAGTTCTAGAACAATAAAGAGATCTTGATCTAGGAAGTGAAAAGATTTTGACAGAGAAGAGACCTTCAGTTGTGTTTGAACCTTAGAGGGTAATGCCACCAATTTTGCCCAAGCTTTTGGATGTGCTTAGGTTAGGTCACATGAAAGAGAAATGAAACATTTTAGTCCTTTTTTTCTGAGAAATTGTAACAGTATCAGAATAATTCAGTCTTCTGTATTTCCTAAGCACCTCAACAGGTCTGTCTGCTTCCATGAACTACACAGCTTTACACCTCTATCATTGCTTCTATATACAGTCAACCCTTTAGTAATTGTCTCAGATTCTGAGCTGCTAAAGAGTTATAATTAACCCCATATATACATATATAAATATGTTCAAATTATTTCAGGAACTCAAGAGAAAAATCTGTTAAGGAAGATTTTACTAAAGAACTAAATTTGATGTGAAACCTGAACTAATATTAAAACCAGACACAATGGGAAAAGAACAATATCAGCAAGACTATATAATAGCATCCAGTGTAACTCACATAAAACTCTCTAAGGAAAATCAAACATGATGGTGCATAGAACATCACAGGATAAATAAACTGAAGGCAGTTAGTATATTTTATATTTGTGTTTAAGATGTAAAAACTGTTTAAAAGAAATAGAACTATGCTACCTTTTGAAGTCACAAGTAATAACAAGCCTTCCAGAAAATATAGCACTTAAATAGTAGAATCCATAAAGAAACTATCAAATAGAGATGCAAAAGTAAGAAAAATAATAATTTATTCCCAAGATAAGCTCCAAGTCTAAACATTTAAAGACATTTAGAAGAAACTAGAAAAAGAGCTGAGGACTCTTTGCTTGATGAAAATGAAAATCATTCAGAAATGTAATATGAGAAATTCTCATAATGAAGTGGGGAATTTCAATGCATGACTATAATCAGGATGAGAACCTGAGTAATAACAGAAGTAGTATTAAAGATTTTTCTGGGGCTGGAGAGATGGCTCAGCGGTTAAGAGCACCGTCTGCTCTTCCAGAGGACCCGGGTTCGATTCCCAGTACCCACATGGCAGCTAACAACTGTCTATAGTTCCAGTTCCAGGCAAATAAATAAATAAAGTTTAAAAAAAAAAAAAAAAAAAAAAAAAAAAAAAGATTTTTCTACCATGTTTCAACAGGGAAACATTTTAAGACATGCTTAATAGGCAATTTCATAATTCTTCAAGCTTTGTAGGTTGCATCCAGGAGAACCAGGAGTGTAGTAGAATATACTGCACACCTAGGCTCACCACCATAGCCTCTTGCTCTGCATGCTTTGTTTCTGGCATATTTCTTGTATCATTTCTGCCCTGATGAACAGTAGTCCTGCACAGTAACCTAAGAAGTACTTCTAAATGAGCTTAAGTCCCGTTTGCAGCATCCACTAGTGGCTAACCATTTGCTTATCATTACTACGTAATAAAAAATTTTAAATCATTTTAACAGACTACCAAGATCTTTGAAGTAAATAGCAAATGTTATATTGACAGTGTTTCACCCTTTCTTTCAACAACCTTTTGTAGTTTTTGTTTGTGTTACTTTTTGTTATAGCTACCAAAATCTTCATAGTACTTAGAGACAGATTTCTGTTGAGGACATATATGGTAATGTTGCCTTCTCTGATTATATTTGGTTTTCAATCCAGGTCTGAAAATGTTTGACTAAGGCTAATATTTGTCTTTCTTAGACATTTCTTTGTCTCATTGTCTTTCATGAAGCAGATCTCATAGCAGCTATTGTCACTTTCTTCAATTTTATCACAATGGTAGGTAGATAGGTACTCTTTAATTTCACTTTAACATTATTTAATTTGTGTTCTGCTTTTTAAATATTAATATCATATTTTTCTTAAATTTAGAACCCAGACATATATAATAGCCCAGTATTAAGTAAAATAAACACAGTGTGACTGCTATTAGTGGAGAATTACACATAGCTTTATAATAAGCATATTTTATCCATGATGACAAATTTGCTTATTCCACCAGTATTACAAATACCCAAAAGATGGATTGTGCTACAGCTTTGTTTCAGTAACAAAATCACTAAATGAGAGGATTTTTCAGCTTTATCTAAATCTTCTGGTTCTACTTGCACAAATTCAATAATTAAAGAAAAGTTCATTATATTATTCAGAATACTATATTCCCCCCCTCAAGTGTGTGTGTGTGTGTGTGTTTGTGTGTATGTGTATAGAGAAAAAGAAAGAACACAATGGTAAAATGGTTAAGATAAACCCACATTCTTTGATACTAATCAATTATAGTATAAAATTATTGTTCACTAGAATCAGTTACTAAAAACTTTAAACAACAAAATATATTAAATGTGAATGAAGATATCTATTTAAATATGGAGAATAAAATGACTAGAACAAACTTAGAACTTATGTTTAAAACATCTGTTCTCTACATACTGTTTCCCTGAAGCACTGGGATATCTAAATTGGTTGTCATTATTAGCCCTGAAGCCTCAGCCAGTGAACACTACTATAAACACAGTCTTTTGTGATGTAAATGGTTTGATATAAACTGGAGATTGAGGAAAATATTAAGTAGTTATTAAAATTTATGCTTAATCTTTGTTTTCAATTTCAGTTAAGTGTTTTAAGTTCCCAAATGCTATCTTAATAATATCCCCCTGTGCTTTGGTTAGTCTATATTGTTTCAGAGGCAGAAAATGGAAAATAGTGAAGGACAAAAGAGAAAATGAGTCACTAAGGAAGCTGACATCTCATTAGATTTAAAAAATGCACTGTGTTTTTCCATGAATATCATTAAAGCCCAAGAAGACTAAAAAGTCCTATCAAATTCCAGATGGTCAAAACAAGCAAAATAGCTCTACTATTTCAGAAATGTGCACTCCACTAGAGCAGATTCAAAATTAATTTACCAGTCTCATAGGCTACTCTACTTCTTTGAATCAGAAATTGTTTTCTCATATATTAAAATATTTGACTTCCTAAATATTATGAAAATGTTCCAAATGAGACCAAGAAATGCCAATCACATCAATCATTAAAGTAGAAGTCTCCATTATGTACCTGTATTAGGAGAACTGAGGAAATGTAGAAATATGCACATAGTAGAAACCACAGGGTAGATAGTGTCCCTAGTCACAAGGAAGTTAATATTTCTTAAGGAAATCAATTGTATATATATTAAAAAATATAATAAAAAGTGAATAAATATCCATAAATATATCATTATAATTTAAAATTTGAAAATACTAATAAGTTAAGCAAGCAGACCTGGAAGAATTTACAGTAAGATTCAGGCAGATGAGATAACTCAGTGGAAATGTGCTGGCTAATAACCTGATGATCAAGGTAATTTTTGGAGCCCATAGGTTGGAAGGAAAGAACTATATTCTGAAATCATCTACTTACTTCTACACATCTGTTTACTTACACACACACACACACTCAGAAAGAGGCGGGGAGAAAAGGCGCGTGCAAGAGAGAGAAAGAGAGAGAGAGAGAGAGAGAGAGAGAGAGAGAGAGAGAGAGAGAGAGAGAGAGAGAGAGAGAATAGGAAAAACAACAAAAATCATGATGTCAAAGATCTATTACTCTCAGTTGTAGGCAGGGTTTCTCTGTGTCTAGAATTCATTCACTCCCAAATAACTAGGTTGAATCTTATTGTTAATTACAAATGTTTAGTTAATAGCTCAAGCTTGGTACTAGCTAATTCTTACATTTTAAATTAAGCAATTAACATTACTCTATTTCCTGCCATGAGGCATTACCGTATTTTATGACTACTGAGAAAAACAATTGAAGAAAATTAAATTTTGAAAGAAAAGTTCACAATTTTAAATAACTTTTTATCTTATAGCTTAAGGATAGTCATTTGTAGTCACAAATTAAATTTCTAAAAATTAAATTTCTTAGAAAGCATTTTTTTCAAATATGGTTTTATTTCTATTAAATTTTATATTTTTTTCTTAGCCAAACATTATAAGTCTCATAAAATTTATTTAACCTGACAAGAATTCCTTAGGATAATTGAGTTGCTATAACTTATTATTTTTAATCTAAAGAAAAGATTTCAAGTTCAAATAATTTATTTAGTATTTAATTTAGTAATACACTCATTAAATCCTAAGTCCTGGAATAAGTGGCAGAGGTGCCTACTTAATACATCAACATGAACTTGACCACCAGGTTCTCCCAGAATCTCTCAGTATTTACCTATCACAAAGTCTGGATGGCCTACTCTACCCTCTCCTCTAAACTTTCGAGCTTAAGGGTTGGGCAGTTCTTCCTTCAGAAGTTCTTTCTTATATTCTCTAAGCAGTTTTGTTACATGACCTTTCATACTGTTGCCTACTTGCCTGCTTTGCCTAGTTTTCCTTTGTCTCCTCTTCTCACATCTCTCGATGTCATGTCCAATCTGGGATATCCCAGATGCCCTGTCTCTTTCTATTCTCCTCCTTTAATTTACTGTAGTCAGTTTTTGAACTTATGCTGGCCTAAGGTTCATAAATTATCTCCCACCAGTGGTCCTGCAGCTACTTATAAAAGACCTATTCAGAGGGTAATATTAATTACATACTGGCCAATGTCTCAGGTTCAATACCAGATACTCAATACTTTTATAATTTAACTCAACCCATTATTATTAGTCTATACCATGCCACATGGCTTCATGGTTTACCAGTACTTTCTCATCTTGCTCTTTCAGTGGCTGCCTGCAGAGTTGTTCTGACTCCACCCTCCTTATGTTATCTCAGCTTGTATTTCTCCACTAGCCATTAATCTGCTTTACTAAAGGCCAAAACAGTCCACTATAAACCAATGGTAATTCACAGCTTACTGAAAGATATTCCACATTAATCTACAATAAACTTTGTTCTCCAACGTACCAAGAAGCATCACATCATTTCCATTTTATTTTACTTTTTCAACTCTGAACTTATGTTTAAAGTAAAACCAATAATTTAAAAAGCAGATTTTTTTAAGTTGAAAAATAAAAAAATAAATATAAAAAAAGAATATTGAAATGAAAATGAAATAAATCTTTTTTTTTTTTTTTTGTTAAACTTTATTTATTTGCCTTGGTGTTTGCCTGGAACTGGAACTACAGACAGTTGTTAGCTGCCATGTGGGTGCTGGGAATCGAACCCAGGTCCTCTGGAAGAGCAGACAGTGCTCTTAACCACTGAGCCATCTCTCCAGCCCCAACAAATAAATCTTGATAGAAAAAAAAATATGATCTTCACTTATGTTCCTCAGTGGTATTGCTATGAAAATAGTTCATTTTTTCATGTTTAATATGTAGACAAATTAAAGTACAGTAAATGAAGTGTTTCTTAGAGAAGTGAAATGTATGTGTTATAGGAAATGGTAGCAGAGAATATTTCATGTAAACATTTTGGAATTGTTTTTCTTATGAACAAATATTTTTTAAATAGAATTTATTTACATATTTAAACATACATACACACACACACACACACACACACATATATATATATATATATATATATATATATATATATATATATATATATATATATATCAGTGTTTAATGCATGTATGTATACCACATGTGTACAGATACCTGCTGTGGTCAAAAAAAAGGGGGGATCAAATTCAATAATCTGAAACTGGTGTTAAAGATATATCTGCCTGCAGTGTATGTGCCATGCTGAGCAGACCTGCTTTGGGACTTCCTGCTCTTTTTGGGTAGGGGAGCAGGGGATGGAGTGGGTATAGGCTGAAGGTAGACTGGGAAGGATTGAGAAGAGGGAAGGATGGGTGAGAAGGGAGATACATGGAAAAAATAACTTTTTAAAAGAAATAAAAAGTGCCCTCCACCAGAAGATGAATGTGACTACCATGTAAGTAATGAGAACCAAACCTAGATCCTCTGCCAAAATAATATGTGTTTTAAACTCTTTAGCTTTCTTTCCAGTTCTGAAATTTTATTTAAATAAATGATTATTAAAAGTCATGAAGCACATGCTGTGGGATTGTGCTTTTGTACACTGTAAATATTTGTTATTGTAAATATTGGTTTAATAAAATGTTGATTGGTCAAGTAACTAGATGGGAAGCAGAGATGTGGATATCTCTTTCATGTTAATTCTACCCATTTTCATTAATCTAGCTGGCCATGTGGCCTATACCTGTATTCCAACATGCTGTTCCATTGACAGCTGAATGGAGTCTAACTGACTCTACCCTCCTTCTACCTGTCTCTACTATGATTTCTCTACCCACTTCTATGCCATCTGACAGAGACCAAAACAATACTTTATTTACAGAACTGCATACAGAGAACAGTCCCACTGCAGAGTTTTTTATATTTCTATAATCTGGTTTATTTTGATTTCAATTAAAAATGTAAAATTTCAGACCATTATTTTTCATACATTTTTCTGCCACCTATCCTTGTACTTTCACATTTTAGCAGCTCGAGTTTCTTTGGAAACAGGGAGACTCTTCACTGTTCTCTAAACTTTGAGATAATTATATAAATATATTGTATATTTCATTTAATTGTTTTAATTTTTTTCTATTTTTACTCATATTTATTTTGAAGTACCTGTATTCCTACTATGCTTACTTAGAGACTGCTTAATTAAGAAGTCTCAGTTGGATTTTTAATGTAATTTTAATTTATCTTTTTACAATTTCCATCTTTTTTTTTCTTGAAACTGGCAAAATTTTTCACTTACTAGTTTTAAGTTTTTTTATGGTATTTTAGCATTCATGTATTTTTTTACTTATGTTTCTTTTTTCTTTTTTCTAGGAGAATATATTCTGAAAATTAATTTGGATCTGTTCATTTAAATTTCTTGCTGAAAATTGTGATTATGTGTACTTAGGCATTAAAAATTTTATAATTTTAAGAGCATTGGATTTTTCTCCATTCTTCTTCTAAGGATTGTTATATCTCAAAAACCTTGCTATATTAAAACTTGCTGTTATTTTTCTAGTATAATTTTAATTAATTGTTATATTCTGTATTACTTGTGTTCTCCGTAAGGCAAGTCATGATCTTCTGGACATTTATAGATATTATGAGAGTGTGATAGACTCTTTGATCCAGCCAGAGGATATGCATTATCTTTGGGAATGTAGCAATTATAGCAAATGTTGATATGGTGTTTTCTTTACTCCAGAACAGGTACAGCTCTGTGTTACATAAATGGACTGAAAGAAAGCCTGTGAACACTCTAGGACTCCAACTTCTAGTTCTAAGACCTCTATCTCCAGAAATTCTGCCTTTTGTGTCCTTACCATAGCAACAGTTTTGAATTTTGTGTAATTTTCTGCTTTATGTGTCCTAGGTATATTATAGGACTCTCCTACACAGATTATCCTCCCTTAGTGACTTCAAATTGTATTGACTTTACTTTAAGAAAAATAAGATGCTTTTTCTCCACATTGGTATTGGCTAACTTTTAGGACAATACAGAAGACGTCATGTATTGACTCCATTGCCCTCTTAACATTAGTGGATGCCTCCTGATATACAACTATGTATAGTCTATTTCAGAATCATATTCCATCATTGAAATTAAACAATATGTTGAAAACTGGATCTGCCAGGAGTGGAGACTGAACTTAGCAATATTGGGGCAGTGAGAACATGGGACTGCCTGCAACCTGACCAGGGAGGGGATGGGGATTTGTGGAGAAGAAAGAATGACCTGATGTGGGGGTAGGGGGTAGGGACCTTGAATAAGGATATACATGGTTAGAAAGTGTGACATCTTTGTTCATAATAATAATGATAATAAAAAAAATATTATTGTATAAATATTTGCATTTTCTGTCCTTTGTATTATCAATTTCTACTTACATGAATACATGATGTCCTGGAAATATTACCTAGGTATGTCTTGATACATTTATTTCATGATTATAAATATGATTAAATATGAATAAAACACTTTTGTATTTAAAATATAGGTGACAATAATTTGACCAATGAATGTTAAGAAGTTTACATTTAATCTCCTAAAAAGAAGCTACAGGAGTGCTACAGCTGCATTGTACTGAAGCTGTAGTGACTTAGAAAGTGGACAAATAGAGATAATAAACACACACAGAGAAAATTTGAAATTGTGACAGCCATGTACTCTAATAAAGATGCACAAGTATCAATTCTGAAAATTAGCACATTCATTAGACACAGCAAGAATAATAAGGAAGGAGACTGGGTAATCTTATAAAAGTGGAAGATCATATCTTACTTCTAAGTTTATCCCAGGGTAGGTTTTCTTCTTTTCCTTTTTATTTATTTATTATGAATAAAGTCTCATTTTTTTAAATCCATGCATCCCCTTGTTCAAACTCTCTCCCCTGTCCCAACCCTCCCAGTCATTCTCTCTTCTGACAATCTCCTTATACGCTCCCCAGCAAGGGCAGGAGGTCCCAAGGTCCCAAGATCCCAAGGTCCCAAGGCCCCTAGGTGGCTTATTTCAGCATCCATTCCAGGCAAATCTGCTTTCCTCATCCCAACATCAAGACCTGGTCAGGTGTTCCTCTGGTGGGAATGGGCTCCAAGTTGCTGGACTGTGGTGCAATCCAGCAATACCAGGGTAGGATTTCTATTCACATATGTCTGAGACATTATGGTTCTTGAGATGACCATACCCATACATTAAGTCTATATGTCATCTGCTCCACAGAAAAGGTAATACATTTTTTACAAATTTTCTATCTAAGCCTGATGCATCTGACCAAGGTTGAGAGAAGCATAAGGAATGGCTTTGAAGTGGAGAAAGAGCCTTCATTTGTTACCTAATATATATCAATTTCCCTTTCTCCAGTAATTTTTTTACACTCTTCTAATCTTTTTATATTATAATTTAAATGGTCTTATAGTATAAAATAGTAGGTCATGATTTTACAAGGAAAATAGAAAGAGAAAAGATATACTAAATTTTTCACTTCATTCTATAATTAATTGATCATTAAGCTAGAGTATCTGGTTGATAAATTATTCCATTAAATAATAATTTTACCCATATTAGCATATATTTATCAATTTAAACAAGTAAATTCTTGCCTTCTCTTAGTTTTACCTGAATTTAAAAAAAAACAAACTGATGTTTGTGTGTGTGTGTGTGTGTGTGTGTGTGTGAAGTGTGCTCATGTGTTCATTGGTGCTTGTAAAGATAGAGACCAGAGGAGAGTGTAGCATTATTTCAACTTGTTTGGCAAGTATTATGAGATTCTTGCTTGTTTGTGGGTGCTGAGCCCTAAATTCCTATTCTCATGATTGTACCGCAACATTATGAACCTTTTGCCTTCTTTCCAAACATAGTATAAATTTTCTTTTCCTAGAACATACTGAGTTGTCCTGTATCTAGTGGTATTATTCATTAGCATTTGATTATATAAAAATAAACAAAATCTATTTTAAGGGTTTGATATGAAACACTCACTGATAGAAGAGATAGAACCATGGAGCAATTCCTGGAAAGTTATACTGCGCTGTGCAGCATGAGCAATAAGTCTGATCCTCTCTCCATAAGTGTGAAGGAATAAACAGGAAAAAAATACCACATGACCTCACACTTGGCCTGGCCTGGCCATGCCCAGTACATGAGTCCTCAAGGCCTAAAGGCCACATCTATAGATCAAGGTGAATAATGCCTGATTTCCACTACATTGTCTTCTTTTATCTAAATAAAAAGTTTTGAACTTAAATATATAACTAGATACAATAGAATAAACTATTAGGCAATATCCAGGAGTAAAAAAGATAAATAACATAAAATGTCAACCCAAAACTAACAAACAACAAACATGAAATATATATTAAATGTCTAGAATATTGGTAAGTGGCAATATACAGAGATTACTTCAAAACTGTTTATCTTGGATAAGATAAATCTAGTACTTAAATGCTCTTAGCTAAGATATGAGATGTTTATTAAGTATGTAGTCTCCAACTCCATCAAAGACCTGAGAAAGAAAATATATTACCTGAATAAGCTGGAAGAATGAGACAGTAACTGCCAAAGTTTACTAGGAGAAGACAGAGATAATCTACTGCCTGAACAGTCACCCACAGCTTTTCTGCAAAGTTGAAGCATACACATTTTTTTTTTTTACCACAGTCCAAGGATATTTAACAGATCTTTTCAGATGCAGGGTATTTAGATTCTATATGGTTCTGCCTTGATAGGTTTTAGAAGTCACTTGTCTTTTGTCCTGCTTGTCTAGATTAGATGATGTGCTTACTATTAGCAGTCAAAGCAAAGACATTTCTTTGCCCAACAGGCCATTATCTGCCAAGAAAGACAAACTCTATGTGGAGTGTCTTTGATTTCCAATACCATATCAGGAAAGGAATGGTGTTGCCAGAAGCAATTGTGACTCTCATAGTCAAATTTTTAATAACAAAATGTTTATATGCCATATTTTCCAGGTCTATAAAGTGTTTGAAGACTCTGTTTATGTGACATGTTTTACTATATGTCTGAGAAACGTAAACAATAGGACTATTACAAGGGAAACTTGGGTATCTGTGATCTGTAATTGTTATTATCCTAAAGACTGAAGCTCACAATGTAAAAATAGACAATTTATAAATAGATGTATAATTTTTAGTTAAAGAATTCAAGTGTGACAATCATACAAACATTAAGCAATGGTAAAAGCATAGTGCAGAATGACAACAATATCCTAAATATATGTATATATATATGTATATATATACATATATATGTATCCTTGTACACTGTATCTTAAACAAAGGTGTACAAAATATCTTAAACAGAGAAAAATATTTTATGTTTTATATATAATGACTAAAATTATTAAACAGAGATAAAAATTACATACTTGAAATGAAAATTAAAATGCTTAATATGCATTAATGTACAAAATATTTTAAAAAGTGGGAGGAGCATGTGCAAAATATGATAATTACACTTTCAATTTTGTATCAATATAAAAATTATCTTAAAGAGACATATAAAATAATTTCACATTTGTATCAATATACAAGTGACTATAACAGTGCAAAATGTCTATGGGTCATATTTGACTGATAATTGTTTATAGTAAGATACAATAATCTACTCATATCTGTCCTATCCACTCCTCTTATCTCCTTAAAAGGGATTCCTGAGTCTATATTTTTGTTTCAACTTCAACTCAAATGTAACTTGTAACATTTCCAGCTCAATGATAATTACCTACAACACTTAGAGAGCAAAACATATCAAAGGAGAAACATAGCTTTTCATTGACTTGCTTCCTGCTGACTTGTGGACAACAGTATATCTGTGAGGTCTGGTAAAAACTAAGACAGGGATTAGGATCTAACAGACTGACTGTAAACCTCTATATCCAGTATCAGAGTACTAGATAAGGCCATCTGGAAATCTGGTTAGAGATGTCATGTGAACAATAATCATTGTAATCTATCTTGCAACTGTCCTGAACAGTTTTTGTTTCAAAATCTGTCACTGATTGGTGTATACCAATTTTAAAAACTGTCACAGACAATTATCTTTCGGGAAGCTTTAGAGATTATTGGTAGTAGAATTTGTTGTTTACAGTTAAAAACAAGCAATAGTATCAAATGGAGAATTTACATTTTTAGGAGAAAATTTTATGCAAAGAAGTTTTTTAAACATGAGGAAATAAAAAGTACAAAAAGAAATATGATTAGTAATACAATTATAATAACATTAGTAGCTATATATCTTGGCTGTATTGAGTCTGACATCGAGTGGTTTTACTGATATGAGACAGAATCTCTTAAATTTTTTCTTTACTAGCATGATTGTCTTTAGAGATGGAGAAAGGCACTAATTCCAACTCTGAAGCCAGCTTAATTGTGTTTAAATCATGACTACACTTTTTTGGGTAAAGAGATATAGATGAGATCAGTAGAGAGAATTGAAAATTTACTTGTATTGCATATTTGCACCAATAGGGCTTAAATTCCTTTGCTTGTTATATTTCCAGAATTGATCTCCTTTCAACCTTAGATGTCTAGGTGTCCAGTGTCTTTTGAATTTCTTGAAGATAATTATGTCTATCTTTCTGTAAAGACAAAAATGAAAGTCTGCCCCAACCTTACAGAGTGAGTTTTTCTAACCATAAATCAAATTGTCACACTGGTGGATGAGCAATTACTTCTACTCTACAAAATATGTCTCCTTTCTATAATGGATCTTTATTAATTTTTTTAGTACCCACAGTTTTTCTTCTCTTGCAGAAACAAAAAAAATAAAGTAAAAAACTCTTCCTACAATAAAGCACATATTCTGGCTTTCATACTAAGGTCATTACATCTTTGAAGTAGACATGTTGATTGATGTCAGAAGTTTTTCTATTATCCAGTGTGTCACCACAGCCATTTTTTTTTATCATATCAGCATTAAGAAAATTCGAAGTTAGTAAGGTATTATTTAATCTCTCTCTGCGTTTTTGGTCATAATTTCTAATTTGGTCCTAATTATGAAGAATCTCTTTTAAGAGGCAATTAGGTCTTTCCACAACTGCTTGTCCTATAGGGATTTGTGGTATACATATAATGTGATCTTTATTATAATATCTAAAAATCTGCTTTATTTTTTGAGAAATATATTGGCCATAGTCACTCTTAAATTGTACTGATATTCTTGTAATGTTCATAAATTCCAAAAGGTGTATAATTAGAGAACCAGCCCTTTCTGATCTCAGGGCAGTTGCCAATGAAAAATACTGTGTCAATAGCATGGTATGTAGATTTAACTTTTCTAAATTCTGCAAGATGAAATATATTCATATGGCAAGTCTAATTTTCTGCATACCTTTAGTATTACTTTCTACATTTAATAGTAGTGGGCTACAGACCTTGAAAGAAGAATACCCAATTTCACTTAGAAATGCAGGAAAGCCAGATTGCCAAAACGATTTTGCTCAACAAAAAACCTCAGGAGGCATTAACATCCCCAAAATCAAGTTATTCTATAAAGCTACAATAATAAAAACAGCTTGATACTGGCATAGAAACAAACTTGTGGATTAATGAAATCTTGTTGAAGACACTGACATTAACCCATGCTCCTATGAACACCTGATTTTTGACAAAAAGGCCAAAAATATTCAATTGAAAAAAGAAAGTATCTTCAACAAACAGTGTTGGCATAACTGGATGGTAGTGTGTAGAAAAATGCAAATACATCCAAACCACCCTTCACAAAACTTAAATCCAAGTGCATCAAAGACCTCAACATAAACCAGCTACACACTTAGCTTTATAAAAAAGAAAGTGGGAAATACCCTACAATGCATTAGTGTAACTTCGTAAATATAAAACCAGTAGCACAGGCACTAAAAACAACAATAAATAAGTGGGACCTCCTGAAACTGAGAAGTTTCTGTAAGGCAAAGGACACAGTCATTAAAACAAAATGGCAGCCTATAAAATGAGAAAAGATTTTCACCAACCCTAAAAGTGGCAGAGGACTGATCTCCAAAAAAATATAGAGAATTCAAGAAACTAGAGCCCAAAACCCTAAATAACCTAATTTAAAAAATGGGTTTCGGAGCTAAAAAGAAAATTCTCACCAGAAGAATTACAAATGGATGAAAGACACTTGAAAAATTCTTCAACATCTTTAGAGTCAGCCACTCTGTAATTCACTATGGCGGTTTCTCAGAAAACTGGGAATCAGTCTCCTCAAGGACGCAGCAATACTGCTACTGGGCATATACCCTAAAGATGCACATTTGAACCCACAAAGCATTAGCTCAACTATGTTCATAGCAGCATTATTCATAATAGCAGGAACCTGGAAACAACACAGATATCCCTCCACAGAAGAATAGATTAACAAACTGTAATACATCTACACAATGTAGTAATACTAACAGTAAGGAAAAATGATATATCCTAAAATTCACAGGCAAATGGATGGATTTGCAGAATATCCTCCTGAGTGAGCTATCACAAACCCTGAAAGATAAGCAGGGGATGTACTCACTCATTAGTGGACTTTAAACAACAACAACTAAAAGCAAAGCACACACAATCTGAAAACTACAACCACTGAACAGCTTTGGATCTGAAGCACCTTGGACTGGCACCTTGGAGCCCATATCCTCCAGAGAAACACCTGACCCAGTCTTGATGTTGGGACGAGGAAAGAGAATTTGTCTGGAGTGGATGCTGAACTAAGCCACCTTGGGACCTTGGGACCTTCTGCCCTTGCTGTGGAGGAGAAGAGGAGAAGAGAGAGTGAATGGGAGTGGCGGTAGGAAAGTAATTTGAACAAGAGGATACATGGACAAAAAAATGATACTTTATTCAAAAGTTTACAAAAGTACTGTACATTTCAAATTTGTAACTAGAGCCACGACTTCCTCAACTCCTAAGATGGAATTTAGAAAGAAATCATGATACACAACTAAAAATGATAGTATTCATTTTTCTGTTTACAATATTATTTCCTAGTGCTAGCTCCAGGCAGCAGGTTATTCTAGAGTCAATAAGAAATATTAGATAAACAACATAAAAGAAGCAGTCTTGTGGTGGGGGGGGACAAAACTGGATCTGCCAGGAGTGGAGGCTGAACTAAGCAACATTGGGAAAGTGGGACCTTGGGAACACCTGACACCTGCCCAGGGGTGGGGGTGGAGATGGGGAGTTGTGGAGAAGAGAGAATGACCTGATGTGTTGGAAGGGGGAAAGGACCTTGAATAACAATATACAGGATAGAAAGTGTGACTTCTTTGTTCATAATAATAAAAAAAGAAGAATGTTATTTGCTATCAAATAATTTGATACTTACATTTAGTTTTAGCTTATTTCTTTAAAGAAGAACTTTCTAGCAGTATAGAACAAATAGGCAGATAAATATATAAGCTTATAAGATATATATACTAGAGTATTAAATATGCTCAATCGGTGCATCATGAGACTCTTAATTTCAAGGTTGTGGGTTCAGGCCCCACGTTGGGCACTATTTGTTATAAATGGTTCTGGCCTGGACTCCAGGCCTGGACTAAAGGTTTAGTCTAACTCCTGACCCCACTTTTGCTTAAATAATCACACACAGCCATATATTATTTTTCTGTTGATTGACTTAGGAATGAGGTATATAACTTGATAGCTCTTTAGTCTTAAATTAACCCATCTTTCTTATCATATTCAGCTATATGGCTTGGGGCTTGGTACTTTTTCTTAGAATAGCATTTCAACTTCTTTCCTCTGTTTCTGCTGCCTTCTCATTGTGTTGTCACCATTATAACTCTGTAGCATCTGTCTGGCAGCTCTGTGTCTGGCATCTGATTTTGTTCTTCTGTACTCAGCAGTTTTCTTAGCCTGTTAGTTCCGCCCATATTTCCTGTCTGCCTTTTGGCCACTCAGGTATATTAAACACATAGATGTACCAGATTAAAATAATTTACATATACCACATTATGTCATTAAATGTGTTAAATATTTATTTTTATATGATATCACAATACAGATTCTTGAAGGGTTACAGTGACTAATATATGCTTATGTTATATATAATAAAAATATTAGTCACATTGGTTTATACACCATCAACTTGAAATCTAGAACATTAATTTTTTTAGTTATCTTAAATTTCATAGAAATAGATGGAAATATTTTATAGATTTTTTTGCACACATATTTACATATTTTGCATTCATATTATTTTGATAGCAAAGTTTCAGCTTTCTTGCCTGAACAACTAAATATTTGAAAAAGACTATTTCTGTTTAAATAGTAAAAGATCATATCTATTTTTACTCATCAAATTATAGATTCTAAATCATAGATATCTCACATGAAATATTTAATTTTCTAGATATTGCCATTTAATTTTAAAGTTTTATTTTTATGAAAAATCCAATCTACTAGAAAAACAGCAACTTCATGGAACAAGCCAAAATCTTGTTAAATAACAAGGTATTTTATGAAATACAAACATATAGACATTTATTAATTTACAAATTAATTGATTTTTTACAATTGATTAATTACAATTTTAATCTGAATGCTTCTATGAGCAATCATTCAATAGTATTTAGATATCTTCAAATAAAGTGAATTTTTAATAGGTTCTATTGTTTCAAAGTTTTATACATCTTAGCACTATTTTCTTCCAACTCTCTGTAGTGGCCTACACACAATCTATTTACACAAAATAGTCTGATATCTATCTCTGTTCTTTCTGTACTCAGAGTTTTCTTAGCCTGGTAGCCGTGCCCACACTTTCTGTCTGTCTTTTGGCCAATCAGATTATGTCTTTTAAAATGATATGAAAGTTTTCATGATATCTCAATATAATGAACTTAAAATATTTAAGATCTACATCAGCAATAGACATGATAATATGAAAAAAATAAGTTTTCTGGTATCTTTCCCCAGAAAAAAGTATATACTCTCTGTTTTAATGTTATTGATAATCTTTTGAGTGCAATTAGTGCTGCCCATATGATAATAAGTAAGTGAACATGTCCTAAAAGGATTTAGGATATATCCTAAAAAGCCTAAAGCATTTTTCCAAGAGATGGAAATATATTTGCAAATCTTATTTTATAAAAAATTTTATTTCTACAATTTATGAGCTACTCATGCACACTAAAAACAAAATCATATGTGACATGATTAAGGTAATATCATTACAGAGATCTGTGGCAGTTTTGTGAAGAAATATAGTGTTCTGAATCTGACCATCAGATTGGTGAAAGGATGATGATTATCAGTAGTTTTAAGAAAAATGTCAATCAAAACTCAAACAAGAAATCTCTTATATGCGAGAAAAGTTAATAATTGTTGGTCAGCATATAAAGAATAGAGCATACTTATTTTTTGAGGGTGAGGTTTTAAATTAATACAGCTCACATAGACTGCAACATACAGGTTCATAAAAAGAAAGAAGATTCTTCATCCTCAGATAAAGTAAAATTTAATCATTCTCTTCTTATACATCAAAATAAGATAATAATGTTAAAAATAGAAATAATGTACATCTTAATTGTATACACTTTTGGTTAGTTATCCATCAATAAAATTGTCAATAATTTATCTAAATTAATGTAACATATATAATAACCACTTCTTTTACAAGTTGTTCATTCAATGGCTTTTATTATTTTATTCTTTACTTTTTATTTATATATTTAGTATTTGGTGATTTTACATCTTGCAATCCATCAAACTCAGCTATCAGACCTCTTGGATGAGAGGTCGATCTGGCTGTGACATCTGTCACCCCATTGATCTCCAGGGTTGATTCAGCTGATCTGACTGGCTAGGTGGGTGTCCCCTTCCTCCTTCACCATTACATGTGCCAGCACTTGGTGAAAGAGGATGACTTTTCCAGAATGGGGGAGGACTGGTCTAGGTCAAGGGTTTATGAGTTGCTGCACTCTCCTGCAAGAACCTCCAAACAAACTCTCAAGGAATAAACATTTCTTATCATTTGAGTATTTAATACTCTTAAAATTCACATATTGAATCTCAACAAATAATTTGAAAAAAAAAAGTAGATGGCTTTGAGGATTGTGACTATGTTATTTTAGAACAAGCTGGAAGTATTGTGAAAACATGTACATTCATGAACATTTGTATTTTGCAATAAATACTGTTATTATATTGCGAATAAAGCTTGAGGCTATAGCTACAGCCTACCACCAAAAACAATTACAGCAACAATGTTCAAAAAGGACTCTGAATGATAGAGGCCTGGAATGAGTCTATAGCTGAACCAGAAAATTGTCCTCATTGCTGTGAAGTTCTCTAAGTTCACTTGGAAAGAAAAGAGTCAGCCTTAGTTATCCCAAGCATATTTAGGCAAAATGTAATATTTAAATTCATTTTTCAAATACTGTTTTCCTTTATAGATGGATACAGAAAAGAAGAAACCCAAGGGCTAATAGGGAAAAAATGACTTATGAAATCATAATTTTTAAGGAGTCAGGAGTGAAGATAAATCCACTTTTTAACCCCTTTTAGCTTTGTCATGTCTTTAAAATATGCCAATAAAGTTTTATTTAACTATTTGATTTTAAATTGCAGCTGGGGACTGATTTTGTAGAACTCTGACATTTTATGGTTCTACAGTTTTATGAGCACTATAAATGGTATAAAGCTTATAAATAGCATACAAGTATACAAGAACACATATACACAAAAAAGGGAGCATCTTACCTACTGACTTTGGAAATCTATTAGCAGTGAGTCCAGTTTAAATTTCACAGACTCTAGCATTGCCATTCATTTAGTGAAGCATTACCTGAGTACTTTGATCATAGATCATCATTACTTAAATGTTCTTTCCTCTTTTTTTCTTCTCTGTTCACGTAATTCATGAACCATATAGAGAATGTCATCTTTTGGTGTCTATTTTGCTAATAATACATCTTCAACATAGCATACTTACACTTTTGAAAGCATGTGGAACACAGACAGGCAGAAGGATTAATACTCAGAATACCAAGCATTTGAAGTGTAAATGTAAAATCTATTCATGATGCTGTTTGTGGATACTGGTAGTAGTGTGGTTTCCATCAGATACCTAGACTTATGAGCTTGTTTCTAATGTGTTGCATAATATTCAACATGTGACATGTGGAAACCCCTCAGAAAGAGAAGTTGTAAAAACTATTTTTATTTTGATCCTTAAAACTTAACTAGAACTCTGTTAGCCAAGTTTATAATATTATTTTCCTAGAACAAGACGATAGGAAGTATGAGGAGGAGCCCCACCGAGATGTTGCCTGGAGTCCTGGAGAGCACACTGAATGAAGAACCCTAACCCTAACCCTAACCCTAACCCTAACCCTAACCCTAAACCTAACCCTAACCCTAACCCTGGAGAACCATGGGACAAAGAGCTAAGCCCTCCAAGCATAGGAAACTGTCCATTAGCTTGGGCAGTATATAGAGGCTTGAGGGGTGGGATCAGACTGTTTTCCTGTAAATGGGTTGGCACCTTGGAGCACATTCCCTGCAGAGGAGTGCTTAACCCAGTCTTGATAATGGGAAGAGAAAATCCGACCTGCCTGGAGTGTATGCACTGTGCTGAGCTGACCCTCTGTGTGACCTCCTGCTTTTTTATTTTTTCTTTAATGAACAAAGAAGTCACACTTTCTATCCTTTTATATCCTTATTCAAGGTCCCTCCCCCCTCCCAACACATCAGATCATTCTCTCTTCACAACTCCCCATCCCCTCCCTGGGCAGGCAGCAGGTAGTCTCACTGTCTCAATATTGCTTAGTTCAGCCTACACTCCTGGCAGCTCCAGTTTTCTCCCCCCAACCTCAAGACTGAGTCAGGTGTTCCTCTAGGGGGAGTGGGATCCAAGGAGTCAGTCCAAGATGTTTCTGATCCCAAGCTGTTCAGTGGTTGTGGTTTGCAGCTTGGGCATGTTTTGCTTTTTTCTTGTTTGTTTGTTTGTTAAGAGTCCACTAATGAGTGAGTACATCCCCTCCTGGTTTTTGAGGGAAGGGAATTAGGGAATGAGGTAGTGGCAGTCTGAAGACTGACCAGAAGTGATTTGGAATAGGGAAGGATGGGTGAGCAGGGGGATACATGGACAAAAGCATCTTTTAAAATAAATAAATAAATAAATAAATAAATAAATAAATAAATAAATAAATAAATAAATAAATAAATATTCTTGATAAAAAAACATGGCACTCCACAAAAAAATAAAATATTGTCTCCACTGAATCCAGTCCATTTTGCCATTTTCTGTATTTTTTAGAAAAACAGGAGGAAAGTAAGTTATGTCAGTAGTGAATTCAGGTTCCTTCATTATAAGTGAAATCACTCCTGCAGAGCCTGAGGACTCTTCAGCATTTTTGCTTTCCCTGAGAGAGCAATAATTGATTATTCCAAACCTTAACATTACCACATAGGACAAGGAGACTGTCTCCAGATACACCTGTAATGCTTTTGCTAAGTTTAGCTTTTCAAAAGATAATATAGATTTCATAAATGTATTATTACAGTGTGTGTTCAGAAGCAGAAGGCTCACACAAAAGGCTGAAAAGGGAATCATTTCAACCTCAAGCAGAAAGCTATTATTATCTCCATTCAGGATTCCAATTAAGGAATATCCAAGAGAAAACAACAGCAGTGGAGCTAATAACCTGCATTTCAGATTAGAACTGCATGCTTAAAGAGTAAAATATGGAAAAGAGCTACATGCCACAATTTCCACAGTGGTTCTTTCGAACATTAGTCAATTTAGGTAACATGCAGCTGAGAATTGATGTCCTTAAACTGGTAACACAAAATTATTTTGCCCATAAATATAATAAAGAAGTGTGTAGCTTTTCATTTTACATCACTTAAGTAGAGTGAAAATGAAAACACAGGAACAGGACATTGTTTGACTTTTTCTTGTGCAATGGACAGATTGCTATAATGACTTTCTTACCTAGTTGCTAGGTACTTAGTTTTTCAGGAGTTAAATTAAAATTAAAATATTTTGGATGTGTAGTCATCACATTGACAGACATAATTGCAATAATAGAAATGATGACTGTGTTAAGAGTTGTGTATATATATTAAATACCAAGTCTTCATTTTAAAATTCTTTCAGAAATTCTAAAAGGAACCATCGAGGAAATAGTAACATTTTTGAGGTATTCAGTGACATTCTCACACAGAGCTGGAAAATTTTGAGAAGCAAGGTTATAGCCAGTACTTTAATTTCCATTTGAGTGTTTTAAGTTGGTGTTAAACATAAGTGTAATGTATAAGGATCACTTGCAATTTCATAATGAATTTCAGAACATTCCTGCCCTGTGAAGTAGGTCATGGTTGATATTTGTGTTTTAAAACAATACAAGAGAGTTTCAGCAAGCTTACACTAGTTTGAGAAAAGAAAAGTAGATGACGATATACTAGAATCCCTTCATCTTTGGCTTGAAATCTTTCATATAGTACAGATGAACTAGACTCATTCCCGTTTATGATCAAATCTCTGTTTTTCAAAGATTAGTCTATATTCCCATGTGTAATTTTAACTAAAAATCATTTTTTGCTGCCTGCTCCAGAAGAACAGGAATCATGTCTTTGTTTCAAAAAGTTGTTATTACCTTGCAAACAGACTTTTGTGTCAAGAAGTTGTTATGACCATTTTACAACAATATTTTTGTTTCAAAATATTATTATTACCACCCTTGGTTAGGGCCACCTTGTTATGAATATCTAATTATTACAGCCTTGTTATAACTATTTTGTTATGGGCACTTTACTAAGTTCTACTTCTGTAACCTCATCTATTTGCTTGCCAAATCTTCAATTTGGAAATCCCCAATCAATGACCTATAAATAAACCTTATGTTTCTTGTCTTTTTGTGGTTTGACTTGCTCTGTTGTCTCTTGAAGCCTGATCATTTCTGAAGAGGAAACAGAGGGCAGGAATACATCTGGGGAGAGGGAAGGTGGGTAGGAGATTGGAGGAGTGGAGGGAAAGGGAATGCATTATATGAGTGAAGAATATATTTTCAAGAAAATTAAAAAAAGAAAAGACCATTTATCTTTACCACATTCAAGATTAATCTTTTGAGCCATGCCTTAGCAATAAGCAGGCCCCATATAGGAATAAAAAAAGAAAGGAAAAAAGTTTGCATAATTTAATATGATCCTGATGGTTTGAACCAATGGTCCTTCTCATCATATCTTATAATTACCATTAGGTGAATGGGATAAGTTATTTGGCTTTCCCCTACAACTTATAAGATTGTTTCTAATGCTTTTCCACATGTGAATAAAGGCTTCCTGTTCTTTCACAATCTATTTATTATTCTTGTAAAAAACTAGGTTAGCTATATAAGAAATAAAAGATGTAATTCTTCTCAGAAGAGAGATTGTAGACTTGCTGACATTTAGATAATATATTTTATAATTAAGATTGAAATTCATAGCACCTGTACCATTTTATTGCTTTGATTTCAAATTATATTAAATATGAAATTCACATTTTTGATGACAGGAATCTCAGATCTCCTTATAATTGCAATTAGTATTCAAGTGATACCATAAACTTACTATATCAGAAAAATCATCTTAATTTTTAAAATTAAAAAGACTGCAACTGCAAAGTGAGGAAAGACTGGCTGTTACATATGCTTTTTGATTACTAGCACTGGTTTCGTGATAGATATAATTGATTTAAAAAGTGTTAAATTTATCTTTTTTCTGAATTTTTGCACATACACTTTGTAGTGTTGAATTAAGTTAAATGAGATGCAATATTTCATCAGCTTTAAAGATGCATGCTACAGTCTGCAGTAACAATTCTTAGCCTACTTTCAGCATCAATCAATATGCATGCAATATCACACAGTATACAAATAATGTAGATTATAAACACAACACATTACAGGAGAGCTGGATCAGTCAGTAAAGTGCTTGACATGCAATGAAAACTTTTCAAATCTCTATCTCTTGTAAAACAAAAAATAAAAAAGGTCAGACATGACATCTTGCCTATAATCTCTGCTGTGTAAGTAGTAGTTAGATCAAAGGATTATATAATTTCCTACCCAATCAAAATATTCCTCAGTGATTCTTGAATACATTTAAAATCCCTTTCTCAAAAATAAAATGCAGAGCCATTGAGTAAAGCAGAAGTCAAAATCCTACCTCCAGTATCCACACATGCACAAATCCCATTCTATACACACACACACACACACACACACACACACACACACACACACACAGAGAGAGAGAGAGAGAGAGAGAGAGAGAGAGAGAGAGACAGAGACAGAGACAGAGACAGAGACAGAGACAGAGATAGAGAGACCAGACAGACAGTGATGAGAGAAACCGAGAGATGTGGGCAAGAGAAATACAGATATAGAGAAACAGAAAATGACAGAGAGACACAGAGAAAAGAGGGGTGCTTGTATACACACACACATACACACACACACATCACCCTAAACTTAAGCTTAAATGTAATTTGGTCATATCTGTCCAGTTGTGCATTTCTATATTAAGATACTCTTTTTTCCAAATGAGGACTGACAAAATCATTGATAAACTTGCATATATGGCAGGTTGACCCCCAAAATTTAATCATCTGTTAGGTTTTGACAAGATAGGCAGCTGTGTGGGGCAGGTGTCTTTGACATGACATCTAAGTATTCTACAGAACTTCTTTACAGGAATGGAACAGGGGGCATCATAAAGGGCATCATGTAGAGAATGGTAAAAGCATAATCCATAGAATTCTTTATGCTTTTACTTGTAAATATTCAGAAGTACTTGTCAATATCAGGTAGGGTAATTAACTATTATGGTAGTGAACTAATAAGATATATATAATATGGCTTAACTGTTGAAGTCAAAATCTCTAGCCATCTACTTCAGCAAATTATTTATTCTTTTTAAAATTTTTATTAATTAAAATGTTTTATTTATTTTACATACTGACCACAGATTTTTCCTTCTTCCTTACAATATGAATATTCTAGAAACTAAAAAAAAGGTCACAGGAATCTCCATTTTCAGAAAACTAAGTACAGTAGATAATAAAGCCTTTGATCATGCCTCTCTTAGGTACCCTACCTGCACATAGAAGGCTTGATATCACCATGCTGATAAACATTTGGAGAATAGATTTAATACTTCTGATTATATCATCTTCAGCCTAAAACCTTGAGATATTCACATAGATCTACTCAAAATTCTACTGCTCATACTAAGGAAGACAGATTATTAAGCTAGGCCTGAAGATAGATGTCCTACACAAGGTAGAAAATCTCCAGATCTTCCAGATTTTTAATAAATAAAAACAAGGTTATGCAGAACAGTCTGATGTTGGGTGGGAAGATGCTGTACATAATTATGAGTACCATATTGTTAGCCTGAATCCTGAGTTAGAAGGTGCCACTGAACATGGGGTCCCAGGATGTCTTCAGGACAAAAGCATAGTACCTGCTACAATTAAAGATTGGTGAAGTCCTCTATATAGCTGCCTGGGCCCAGGAGAAGATGATTATTTTAGTGTCAAATATAACATTGTCAAAAGGCTTTCAGGCTGCCAGCCACCTCTCATAGGAAATGATATCCAGAGACCAGAAGCCTATAATCTACACAGGGAGACAACACAGCCTTCCATAACACACAGAAGGTGCCAAGCATGAAGTAGCCATAGCTTTTGTTCACAACACTGATAGTAGTGACCAGAATGGTATATAGTAGTAATTCAGCAATACCTCCATGTGTGTCTATCCATCTGAGTACTAACAAAGCATCAAAAAGAAAGTGATGATGATGAATGAATTTTGAAACTGCATCTTACAGCTCTTTGGAAAGAAGGATGATAATAATGTCACATTTGTTATTTACATGTCAGTTGACTGATGTCTGTCCCTAACCTGTCAACCAAAACTTTGACCATGTCTTACCACTTTATTCCTGTTTTCCTATCCTTTGGTGAACTACATCAATTTAAGCCTTAAGATAAATATATTCTAGCCAATACTTATGTTGCCTTATATGTAAAATATTTTAAATTTCTGAGCATGTGCATTTTGTTCTCCATGCAAGGTTTTCTATCAATGCAGACTGCAAAGCCTCACTACCTACACTGATTATGAATTGTAGTTTTTGAGAAACTTATTTTATGCTAATCACTAAGTATATTACAAAAATTCAAATTTTATTTTAAAAGACTCTGGATTTACATTGTCTGCCATCTTGGTACAGATATAAGCACAAATATCCCTATGAACACACATGTCTATTTCTCCAGACACAATACAACAGGAAAATCACAAAAGAAACTAGGGAAGGTACTCTCAATATCATCACATTCATTCATAAAATATCATTATAAGCAGTTAGTAGTCATCAAATAAAACAGAAAAAGCTTAAAGAAATTTGGTTCTGTGATAATAAAAGTTCTTTTAAGTTTCCTAATGAACAAGTCTCCTTATAATGAAATGGTTAGGAATGTAATGTGTTTTGTTGTGTTAGAATACTGAATTATGTTGCTCTGATCCAGTGGTAAAGATGTTTACCTTCACTTTTTGAGCATTATATTCACTACCAAGGCTTACCATAATAAATATTGGAGACCTAGAGCATAATATATATACACTAATTGTGCAAAAGTGACAGAACAATGGGGCACAATGTCATTTTATCTGCAAAATGTCATTCTTTATAAAAACAAGATTCAGTTGCCAATATTATAACATTTATCTTTACTAATGTAAAATCAATATTTCATTGTAAACTAATTACAATTGGCATTAAGTAACAAAACATCCTGTCTTACCCAGTGGCTCAGAAAGAAAAGTCTGCTAAAGAACAAGTCAGCTATGGCTAAATATTAGTTAACTAGCTGAAATTTTCCTTTTATATGAACTAAGTCATTTATTTGGGATGCTACTTAAATATTATTTTACTTATTTGCAGAAACACCTTAGTTCATTACAAACACTGTATCTGGTGGGAAAATAACACTAGGAATTGATCTAGATTTGAATAGATGGGAAAACAATAAATCACATACTTCAAAAGAAAAAATGGTGAACTAAGGGCCTGACATACCTAATAATAGTGCTTGTTCCCCAAGACCAAAAATTTGGGTTAAAAATCTTCTTAATCCATTTAAAAAGACAGCATGCAACTCCCTTAGCCAATAGAGATGGGAACATTTGTAGGCCTTGATGACTGACAGCTTATCTCTAGTTTCAGAAAGAGACTCTGTCACAAGGGAATAAAGGCAGATATTGACCGAACAGGATAACAGATGTCTGCTGAAGGAGACATGGGTATATGAAATCTCTTTCACATTATTGTATGCTCTCTCTTTTTCTCTTCCTCTCTCTCTCTGTTTATCTCTGTCTCTCTGTTTCTCTATATCTCTGTCTCTCACAAACACACACACATATGCATACACACACAGGTCTATCAATAATTACAGAACTCTTTATTGAATAAGGCTGAAGACAATGAAACTCATCATTGGTATACAGAATCCTCTGTCTGCTTCCTACCTCAATTACTATATATTTTTTGTATCACTTTATTGATTGACTAAAATTATTAAATTTGAAAGTCTTCCAAATATTGAGATATGCAATTAAATATGAACACATGCTTAAATTATTATACAAGCTTAGGTAAAATTTGAAAAATATGAATTTTTTTTTTGTAAATTGAACCACTATCTACTTCCAGGATATAGACAATATAGTCTGCGATCATCTCATTGTTGCTATAACAAATTTCCACAAAGAAAGTGGCTTAAAATGCATATTACTTATACTACAGTTTTTAATGTCTACAGTAGCCCTCAAGTACTTAGGTGCTTCAGTTTTTACAATTAGAAGTCTATAATAGTTCTCAAAAAGCTAGTGTGTCCTTTTTTCTTAGAGCTTCTTGAGGAGACTCTTTCCTTGTTACTCTGGGAACTTACTTATTTCTGTTTTTTTAAGGCAGCAGTGTTGAATCTTTCTTACTCTTCTACAGTCCTATGTGCTCACAATCACTTTAAGGACAAGGCTTAGGCTGACCTGTGTACTCCAGGATTATCTCCCGTCCCAGTCTCTTCAATCATAAGTGCATCTACATGTGGCAGAAAATTTCCTTTTGGCCCAGGAGGTTTGGAACCTGGTCCGCTGTGGCTTTTGTCCCCCAAAGAAATAAATCAGACACTTATATACTTTACACTGTTTGACCCATGTCTTAAGCACATTACTATCTAGCTCTTTCATCTTAATTAAACCCATTTCCATTAATCTGTCTGCCACGTCGCCCACGGCTCACCTGTGATTCTTAAATGTCTGACTTCTTTGGGGGTCGGATGGAGACTGACCAACTCCGCCCTTCTCCTACCTGCCTGTCCTCTGATTCTCCACCCACTTTTACGGTGCTCTACATAGGCCAAACCAGTCCTTTATTTACAGCATACAGAGAGTATTTCCACCACATCTACACAGTACCTATATAGGACTATTTTAGACAGGTCTTCACTCTTCATGTATTGAGATACTCTTAGGTGGTTGCATGACAAATGAAAACATCATGACAAGCATGACTCTGAGAAGTACTGTTTCTCCTCACTACTGAGAGAGGAGAAGAACTATTCTGATAGCTTTCCAAACCTCACCCTAACGCATTCTTGTGGGAAGAGTGTAATTCACATAAGATTCTAAGTGAAAGTCACTCTGAAAAACACAATCCTTGAATATTTCCCCTGATATAGTAACCATTATCAGAAAATGATATGAAGACAAATGGTGATTGTTTTAAGTATGTCTAACACATAGTAGGACTATATGTAAATAATCAATATGGGATACAAGCCAAGCTTTTAATAAAGACTCTTTCTAGGCTAGTTACTTCAGTTATATTCCTGGTGGTAAAGTTTGAAGTTGTTATTTTACCTTGAAATATGAAAATTTCAATTGATATGTTTCTGTTTTAGCCTGTCAAACTTTGTTTCTGAGAACTATTCTAATTAGAAGATTGTGTCATAAGCAGAGCTATGACTTTATGGATTGATTCATCTTTGCAGGCCTAGAATGAAGATGTACAATGTAAGATGTTTGCATGTGAAATGAATGTTAACTTATAACTGGGTGAAAAAAAATACACTGCTTTCTTCCACAAGTGTATTTTACAAAACAGTGCAGCTTCTTCATATATTATGTGGTCCATGGTCTAGAATGGTTGCAAAAGTGGAGAAAATTAAAGAGCCTGCATTTGACTTTAAGTGCAATTTTAATTAAAATCTCAGACTATTAAGCCATAAAACTTGAAATATTAACTCATATTATAGTTTACTTCTTTCTGTCTACTAAAGAAATATTGTCCATTTTATTTAACATAATAATTATGGCAGTGTAGGTAACTGATAATAATAAATATCTGAAGTAATGATCATTCAGCAGCCTCCTGAACTTCTTCTTTTATTTATTTCTTCCATGTGACATTGTGCTAACCCAAGACATGACAGAAGCCAGGCTCTTGGGGAGATAATATATTATCCAAAGTATGTGACAAAGCTTTTTTCCCTGATCACTAATGTTGGTAACTAGGTATGTTATTATGGAAACTTTGAGTAATTCCAGAGTAAATGCTGGCTCTTTATTTCATGACAATATGACAGTGGCCAGATCATAACACCCATTTCCTAGTTGCCTGTGTAACAGCACAAGAAAATGCAAGGAGATGAGAACAGAAGCAGAACACTGGTAAGAAGAGATTTTATTCTCCCCAGACACTGGAATGCTTTCTTCTTCAGCCTGTGTGCTTTTTCTCTGCTATATTTTTGACATTTGGGAAATAAAAGAGAATCATGTATCTTGGGAGCATAATGACATTGATAAACTTGGGAGGCTTGACTGCCATTTCCCCAATTTGAAAGTCATTTCTTTTCCAACACAGAAAATGAAGTAGTTAGAATTGAAAAGTAAACTTAAAAGAACACTTCTTCAAAGAAAAAATGTTTTCTATTTAAAAATAAGAGGAATCACAAGAAATTCGGGTTTATGAAAGTACTGAGAGAAAGTTTTTCTTTTTTCTTTCTTATATAAACAAATATGAATCTTCTCCTAAGGTATAATTAACTGAGAAGGAAAAGGAACACTGAATCAGATGGGAAGTAGGTCAGCTCATTTGAGGTTCTGGCTCCACGAGCTTTGACAGCTAACAGAACATTTCTCTCAGTATAGAAGATATACAGGTTCCAGTGATTTATTGGTCTTTCTGTCCCTAATGCCTGTTATACAAAAACATAGAAAAGAAAATCTATACTTTTTTTCATCTTGCTTAGAAACATCTTACATTGGGGACTTGAATATAATTATGAAATGCTATGTGTTGTGCTCAAGTGCATCAAAAACAATTCTAATTGCATTTAAACATGAGAAAATATGACTTGTGAAATAAAATTGTTATTATTTTATAGATGCTATATTTTATACATTTATTTTAATTTAATATCTTTATTAATAATTGATACTTAAAATGAGTTTTGTTTATTTTACTAAACACTCATAGATATCTTAAACACAGAAATACTTACATACTTCTTTTGCTAAAACACTCTTATTTTGCCAGGAATGGTGTTCTAGAAAAATTGAAATAAGTTTTTACAGGAGCAACCACTAACATGATTAATCCATTAGCACCATCTGGCCCCTTTGGAGGATATCAGGAAGTATTCGTTATGTGTACCTCCTTCAGTGATATTATGCCTTTGTGGAAGGACACATGTTTAAATTTGTTCTCCAGTTGACAAAACAATCCTTGCATCTAGCATATATTTAAAAGTTGTTCTCTTCAAGCCTGCATTTTTCACAAGTATGTCATATGAAGCCTGCATCCCTGTTCACATTCCTCTCTTTATTTGAGTGACAGTCTGATCATTCTTTTTAAGAGCTTATTGCTTTTTGATGTCATTGCATGTCTTCTTGAAATGAAAAACAAGGATGACAATAAGATATGTGAGATGTGTTTTTCCTTTTTTGCTTAAAAACAACTAAACTAAGGCCTTGAGCTTACTTATGAATTGGTGTATTCTATCCTCAAGTATGTTGAAAATATTGATAATAAAATTCAAACACAACTGAATGGAATACAATGTGGGAAATAAATATGTATATATACATACATATATCCCTAGTTATTTAATATTTAGTTAGCATTTTAATATTTGTAATAGACCATGGCCCATAGAAAACATATTTGCATTAAATAAACCTAAAAGTTTTTCACATTTAAGTACTTTATTGTGGTTTTTAGCTTCAGTCGAACTAGACATAAATTCTAACTGTAAAAGTAGAGAACCATTCTCCAATATTGCTCATTTAGTATTATGATTTATAAGGATTAAACAATGCCTGGTTTTATTATACTGGGCAGAATACAAAAAAAAATGCTTATTTGTTTTACTTCTATTAATAGTATTTTTAAAGAAACTCTATGTAGTATTTTATTTTCCTTCTGGCTGTTTTGACCTCACCCACCCCATTCTACTTAGAAGCAATGCTTTCATTACAGCTCTAGTTAGTTCTGCTTACCTTACTGCAATTGACTTTTAATGGGTTTCTAATGTTTTCAATGCAATCCTTAAGAATTTCTTCTAAGTGTTCTGTTAATAACAGCAACCACAATATTTATGTACTTAAACTCATCCACATTTTACATGTCTTTGTAAAAGTATTGAATCAAATATTCAATATTTTTATACTTCTTTAGATGTACCTATAACTCATCTATTGTATGCTTCAGCCACATTCAGTTGCTTTTTATCACCTGAATGACCACATCCATTCTCATGTTTGAGCTTTGGACTTCTAGTACTTTTATATGGCCTCTAATATATCTTGACTTACCTTGCACATAATTGTATTTCAAAATTCAGACAATATACTCATGTATTTTTTTGTTTCTTCAAACAGATTTGTGTTAGAGGTGCTTGGCTTTGGGTCAGGAATTGGCGCTGCCTCTATCATCAGAGTCCTGCTTTTCCCCTTGGAGAACTGGGGCAAGATGGCACAGAAGCAACATGCAGCTTCTGGGAACAGTTTAAATTAAACAAGTTCAATTTCATTATGGGGGGAGACCTTAAATACTTTGTTCTCAGACCCTCCCCCAGCCTGGGATTTAGGGCTTTGTTATGTTGGTATCTACTGCTTTCAGCAAAGGTCTCTTGGATTCCAAGGGTAGTTTCTCACTGGTTTAAAAATGTTGTCTCTGGGGTTTGAAGGGTCAGTCCAGGGTGTTTCTGATCTGACCATAGGACTGTCTGCTCCCTGCCCAGTGAGGGGATGGGGAGTTTCAGAGAAGAAAAATGACCAGATGTGTTGAGAGGGGGAAGACACCTTGAATAAGGATATACAGGGATGGAAAAAAAAAATTCAGAGGGAAAGATGAACACAAAGAAAATATATGTGTAGCAATCTTATTTGTATTTCCACCCTTAATAAGCCATGCTTATGATTCTTATCCTCTGTATAGTTATTGTTAACTCTTCCGCATTTTAAATTCTTTTTACTGTTTTTTTTTTTCTTGATAAACACAAAATAAAGAAGGAAAAAAAAAATGTTGTCTCTGGACTCCTCCCTATTCAAGGCCCCAGGCAGACTCCAGTTTGCCTTAGTCATAAGTGCTTAGGAGTACATTGTTTTAGGCACTAATTATTAACAGATTGCACTGACTGAGGTTGGTCTGGTCTTCAGGCCTATTAGATGTCCATTCAACATATCCACCCATTTTTTTCTTTTATTTATTTATTTATCTATCTATTTATTTTTTTTATTATTTGTGGAACATGCTCAGTGGGAGCCAGGTTGCTTTGCTCTGAACTTGTTGACCCCAGAAACGCTGAGCATTTTGGACTGTGCCTATCTTAGTTTGGCTTGTCAAACAAGTTCTTACCTGTCTCTGAACAATAGTCTTTGAGTAGTACCATACCTGGTTGGCTGTCTGGGTGGTAGATAGGCTTAGGGAGTTGCCTTTTGAATTTCAGTAAACCATTACCTCTCTAGGAGGGCTTGTTTGAGTATCTGAGAGTTTATCCCATTTTTGTATGATAACACAGTATTCTTGATTATTTCTCTATTGCACTAAACAGTAGTCTACATATTATCCAGCAGCTTACTCACTAGAGACTGTAAATGTTCTAGAGTCTAGTCCAATGTATAGTGAAAATAAAGTTGTAAAAATTATGGCAGAATGTCATCAATTCAATATAAATGAAATGGCTATATGTTAAAGTTTCTTGCATTATATAAGCTATATTAATCAATAATCATGTTAATCTTTGTGAATCTCTGTTTTATGAAATCATTCAGAATGTCAATTTACTATGGCAAATAATTTTTAGCATTCTACCTGTGTTAGTGTCATATAGTAGAATCAAGAACACCCGACTCACTCTTGAGGGAGGGGGGAGAGAACTGCATCTGTCAGGAGTGGAGACTGAAGTAAGCAATATTGGGGCAGTGGGACCATGGGACTGCCTGCAGCCTGCCCAGGGATGGGATGAGGATTTGTGGAGAAGAAAGAATGACCTGATGTGGTGAGAAGGGGAAGGGACCTTGAATAAGGATATACAAGGTTAGAAAGTGTGACTTCTTTGTTAATAATAATAATAATAATAATAATAATAATAATAAAAGGAAAAAAGAAAGAAATAAAATGTGTGCATTTTTAAGAATGATCATGGAGAGGATACCTAAAATGGTCATTGCCTGTTGCCTGTAAACAAAATGATGACCACTGTAATTGTCATCATAGAATCTTCTGGGTCAAGCTCTCAGTCTAGTGGAAGACAGGGGTGAGGGATTATATATCAAAGGTGTCAAGATCACTCTGAGGAAACCCACAGAGACAGCTATCCCAAACCAGTGGGAGCTCACAGACACTGGACTTATAGTTAGGAAGCCTTCATGGGACCCAATTATTCCCTATAGAAATGGTTGATAGTTGTGTGGTTTGCAAAGTTAGTGAGGTCTCTGATAGTAGGACCAGGACTTATTCCTAGCTCATGAACTGGCTTTTTTGGAGCCCACTCTCTATAGAGAGATTTCCTGCTGAGACTTGATACAATGGGCAGAGGCTTGATCCTGCCACAACTTGATATAACAGACTTTGTTGATTCACCATGGGAGGCCTTACTCTCTCTCTGAGAAGTAGATTGGGGGATGAGGGACAGATGAATAGGGTGAGGGAAGAAGAGAGAGAGTAACTGTGGTTGGTATGTAAAAAATGAAAAAAAATTTACTTTAAAAAATAATTACAAAACGCTCTATCATTGCCCCCAAATGCTAATTCTGTTAAATCTTCTAACCTCAAACATTGCTTGAAGTTTGAAGAAAGGAGACTGAAACCAAAAAGCCATATCATTAAGACATTTGTAAGTTCTAGCATGGATAGCTGGTACAGAAAGTACAAGCGCTTGCCTCACAATCCTGACCACTCCGCTTGATTCTCAAAAACCAGAGTGAAAGGGAAGAAATGACTAAAAAGTTTCTTTGCTACCTCATGTTTAAAACACAGACATATAGGCAAGTAAGCACATTCATGCACAGGCACACACACCCACACACACACAAATGATGTCAAAATTTATATTTTTAATACCATATCAATTTTATTAAGTTCTTTAGAGGTTTATTCTAGTAAGTCTTCTTAGTTCACACATATCAACTTTTCACCGAGACTGGTAAAAAATTTAGTAAGTGTGTAAATATGTAATATTTTTCAAGATAGTGACAATAAATGTTTCAAATACAAATACCCTTAAAAGAGCAATTTTGGGGCAGTGGGACCATGGGACTGCCTGCAGCCTGCCCAGGGATGGGATGGAGATTTGTGGAGAAGAAATAATGACCTGATGTGGTGGGAGAGGGAAAGGACCTTGAATAAGGATATACAAGGTTAGAAAGTGTGACTTCTTTGTTCATAATAATAATAATAATAACAATAATAATAATAAAAGGAAAAAAAGAGAAAGGAGATTTTTTTTTAGCTCCAGTTCAATAGATTTTAGAATAGTTGTTCCAAACTGCACCTTTTATACTAAAATAAATCAATAATTAACCATGGAAAAAGTACCAATAAAGTAATAGAGCTAAAAAAAATAGTCTAAGTGGATCAAAGACCTCAATATAAACCCAGGTCTAAGAGATTTTAAACTGTAGCAAGTTCCTCAAAGCTGAGTATACTACATATATATAATAAGTCTAATATTAGAAATAATGACTAATATATTAACTACATATTTTTTCTGTTTTACAAATAGTGAATAGACCATCTGGCCAAGCTATGAACCTTGTCATGCCCCTGAAAAACCCAACATTCTACTCCAGCAATATTGACATATGGATCGATGTTCATTAGAATTCTATCCACAATAGTTAAACAATGGTAACAAAACTAGTGCCCTTCCATTGGAGATGGATAGTTGGATGACAGAAAATGAGAAAAATGAAGGTCTTTGACAGAGATATTAAAGAGGGGTAGAGAGAAAGAAAAATAAATATAATTAAAGATATTTAAAAAGTAAAGTAATGTGGCAGTTGCACACATCTTTTACCCCTGTACTTAGGAGAACCTAATGCTGAAATTTACTCTAATCTATATAAATTCTAACTATATTCTATTTTCTTTATTATCACATTTAAATGTAGTCCTCATTAATTATCAAAAACCTTTTTTTCCCCCAACAAGTGGAAACCATTACATAAAACCATTGCTGGTCAACATGTAGAGAATAAATGAGTACTCAACCACAATTGATATAATTATAATACAAATCTGTGATTATATTTAGAATACTTAATAAAAAATAGTATGGAATATTAGAGGACAAAATGACCAACAACCCTGCCATGGCTATCAGAGAGTGTTGACCCAGGCCTTTAATCTAACATCCAGATGGATCTCTGTAAGCCCAAGGACTAGCAGCCAGGCAGTGGCAGCAAACACCTTTAATTCTATCTCTAGGAGAGTTAAACCAGGTAGTACAATAGCTTGACTAGAAATATAAAGCAGGAGTTCAGCATTCTGCTTGTGCCAGTCTGAGGACCCATGAAGATAAGACATATATGCCTTTTGACCTTTGAAGTTGGCTGGTTAAGAACTGGCTGTGGTTTGTTCCCTATCTCTGGTATTCCAGCTTTTTCCCCAATATCTAGCTTCAGGATTTTTATAATGATACTAAGTACAATTCATCTAATGCAAATATCAAATAAAATACTCAGGAAAGATTGCAGAATAATGTCCAGAAAATTTCAGAGGAAGAGAAAACACTGTCTCCTATGAAATAGGATCTTCTTGACATGACAAAAAGCTGAATCCATAAAATCTCAGTAGCATGGTTTACCTAAATAGCAATATCAACTGTTATTTCAATGTATATGAATGAAATTTTACAAATCCTCACTACTAGGAAAATCTACAGGCAGTTACTGGCAACAAAGAGACAGAATCAGTTTTATCCCTGGTGATGAATTGCCTAATAGGTCATAACATTGAGAAGAAATTTTGCATAGTAAAAGAGCTTGAACAAGGAAGAGGGAGGGGCTGGAATGTTATAAATACTAATGTATGTATTACTCATGCATAAACTCTCAAATAATATTAAAATTAAAATAAACTGTAATGCATAGGTCACATAGTTCAGCACTTGTTTTCCAAAGTAAACTCAGTTAGTTCCAGAACATGCCTACTTACTCTTTATGAATTTGTCTATTCACTATGATGGGACAGTAGAATAATTGGGGTAAAAACTGTATGACCCAAAGCACCTGAACTATATTCAATTTTGCATTACTTAAAGTTTTTTGCTGACCATTGCTGAATATTGCAAGGAAAACTTGACCTAATTACTTTTAAAAGATCTTTCCAAACCACATTTTTACTAATATAGATGTTCAAATATTTCAATATGTATATCTGCACATACTAACACAAAATTATACAAATACAAAGAATAATTATTTGTATGTGCGTATTTCTCACTTAAAATAATCTAGCCACATTCAGATATCTCCTGCAAAACAAAAGATCTTCAATATTCTTTGTACAAAATATTTTTAAGAAATTGACTAAAGGAAGTCATTGAACATTTATTCTTGCTGAGTGACCTGAAACATAATATATAGTATAAATAAACTTCAAAACCTGCAGATGTTTTATGCATACTAAATTTATACAATTTTATTAGTTAATTTTATTGCATGTATGTGAGCTCTTTTGATTGTTTTTATTCACTACTGTTTATAGAAATTTCAGATTATCATAGCAAAAATGAAAACAGACATAGGGCACAAATTCTCAATAAGGAGTATAGTGACACTCGAGCTTCTAAGGACAAACAAGCTGTAGTCACAAGATCAGGTCCTAAAAAAAACTTTGAAGAGAAAGGATTTGGGAGAACTTCAGGGTTCTCTGTCATTATTCACTTAAACTCCCAACAGCTCTTTTCTGTAAAGATTCTCCCCAAAACTTGGGAAAAGAAAAACAATAGACGTTGAGATGAACTTCTTCAACACACTAAATACAGTGCTGATGACTTCTTTTCAGTAGTAAGAGTGGGAATATCAAAAACTCATTAATGCTGAGAAAAGAATTAAGATGATAAGAATAGTAGTAGAGAGTAATCAAACCCAAATTAAAACTTGCTTTGACCCTGTACTAGTTACTTTTCTGCCACCATGACAATATGGACAGAAATTACTTAAAAAAGGAAAGAATTATTTTTGATTGATACTTTTTTTAATGTTGGGCCATCAGAGTAGGTAATGTTTGATAGAGAAACTCATGTTACAATGGTAAGAATATATGGCAGCAGACATTACATTACATTACATTACACAAGGAAAGAAAGAAAGATATAAAAAACAACTCTAATTTACAAAGCCCTGCCACTAAAGATCCATATCCTTTAGCTCAGCCACATGCTATATCTGCCACAACCACATAAACTAGTACAGTCTAGGGACCAAGTTTTCAAAGTATGGACCTATGTGGGACATTTCTTATTCAAAACATAACAAATCCTGTTTGAAAATGCTTATGAGTAACAGTCAAAGCATCATGATAATTTCTAGCAATTCAATCATGTATTTAAACAAAGGTCAAGAATATTTAAATAAGTACAGCATTGAATATTCTAACAATGCAGAATTCAGATGATTTTTAAACTAGCAAAAATAAAACTCTCAACCTCAAAAAATGAAGGTATAACAAAGCATAAGAAAAATAAATACTTTGAAATTAGGATAAATGCCAAGTGTGGTAGTATATATATGTAACTCCAGCACTTAAGAAACAGAAGCAGGAGAATAAGAAGATGAAAGTGAAGCAAGCATGATAACCACTACACAGTCTTGATGTTGGGATGAGTAACTCGGACTTGCCTGGAGTGGATGATGAACTAAGCCATTTTGGGACCTTCTGCCCTTGCTGAGGAGGAGATAAAGAGATGGGGAGAAGAGAGAATGGGGGTGGGAGAAAGAAAGGAGTTTGAACAAGGAGATACATGGATAAAAAATGAGTCTTTTCTTAAAAGTCAAAAAAAAAAGATGAAAGTCAGCCTTAATTAACATCTTAAGTTTGGGTGCATGGAGGGGTACTACTTACTGGCTTGCTTATCATGTCTTCCTCAGCTTGTTCTAATTTTGTTTTTAACACAACACTATCAGAGAGCAATGATAACACTTACAGTAGAATGGGCCTTCATCAATCAATCACTAATTTTAAAAATTCCCTACACTCAGATATTATACTGACATTTTCTGGGTCAAGTAGACACAAAACTACCTGGGATAACATTACCTCTATCATGTTTAATTTTCCACAACTGATAAATTAGAACCTGTTTTCAAATTTAACTTCAGTCAACTTCTAATGATATAGAGTACTAAATTATTTTGTAGAATATGACATAAAAGACCCACATTTTGTCTAAAATTTCAGCTAATGTTCCTCTGAAATCACATGATCCATGCTTCCATTGTTCATAATTCTCTCAGCTTTCCTGTCTTCTAAGCTGACATAATAGCGTACTGTTAGGGTCAACAAAAGACTGCCCTATCTACACATTATTTTTTCCACATTCCTTCTGCAAAATTGTTCTAAAGAATTAGAACTACAGTGTTAACTTTATTATCCCAATAGTCACACTTCTTGGCCCCAACTTTTTCTACTAGAATTTGTCTCATTTCTGGTAAAAATGATATACAACAAAAGGACCATATGAAGGGAAATTTTATTTTGACACCCTATATGACATAGTCCCACATGACAGGGAAAACAGGTGCATAGATTACAGCCAAATTTCTTTATAATCCAGAAACAGAGATAAATAAATTTTTGTAGTCTCCAGACATTCATAAAATTATTTTTGGAAAACACTGTAGAAAAGTAGTACTAACTATAGTACTACTAGATAGGATTTTTCAGCATTAATTATCCTAATCTAGAAAATGTTTATTACATACATGGCCAAATATCTCCCTTCATGGCATCTGTAAACCCCAATAATCAGGATATAAAAATAATCATCCCAGAGACAACATGTTTGGTTTGAGGATTATTGCATTTCATAGTTTTAGTTTTACAGGTTATCTTTTAATTTCAGTAGAGTATGGGATCAATACTGGTACCACAAATACTAGTCTCATAGAAGAAAATAATTCAATAATACTAAAACTCCCATTAAAAGTACATATGACTAAAAATATCAATCAGCTCAACAAATATATTAATATCAGATATAACATGTTTACAAAATATAGCACATATAAGAAAGCAATACCAAATAACTCTTTCAAAAATTGGTAATCTCATAGTATAGTATTGTTTTCTAATGACAGGGAATCATTATAAAGCATTGCTTATTTGAATGAATGTAATATATTAAAGATAATGGAATTAATTATCTGAAGAATGGATTAACAATCTGTGGTACATCTACACAATGGAGCACTACACAGAATTAAGAAAAAATTATATCCTAAAATCTGCAAACAAATGAATGGATTTGGAGAATATCCTCCTGAGTGAAGTCTCACTAACTCACAAGAAAAATCAGGTAATGTACTCACTCATTAGTGAACCTTAAGCAAAAGTATTCTTATTTCATTGAAAGAGAGGAAATCTTTAACATGAAAGTCTTGGATCTTCAGCTTTCCTTACAATGATACTATTTTATCAATCTGCATTTGATCTCCTAAAATTCCAATGAATTTGCTACTATGCCATCCACTTCTAAGAGTTAAATATAGTGAATAAATGAGAAAAAAAGAAAAGTTAAGTGACAAAAACTTAACAGAATTTTGGCCCAAACTCCCAGTCCAGTCAAGGAGAGTGAAGAAGGATTATATAAGCAAACGGGTCAAGATCATGATAGGGAAACCCACAGAGACTCAAAGTTGAGCTACTACTGGGAACTCATTGGTTCTGTTCTGACAGCTGGAAACCTGTATGGGACTGAATTAGGCACTCAGAATTTGGAAGACATTGTGTGGCTTATGCAGATTGTGGGGCATCTTGCAGTGGAATCCAGATTTATCTTTAGTGCATGAACTGGCATTATGGAGCTCATTCCATATAGTAGAATACCTTGCTCAGCCTTCATATAGTGGATGGGTTTAGTCCTGCCACAACTTGACTTGCAGACTATATAGACTCCCTGTGGGTGTCCTTACCCTCTCTGAGAAGTAGATGAGGGGTAGGGTGGGGAGAAGCAAGAGGCTAGTAGGAGCAGGGGAGGGAATGGGTATGTAAAATTAAAAAAAAAACCTTTTAAATAAAAATAAAAACATAAAGGAAATCAATTCTGAATTTAATGAATGCCTCATAAAACTCTCAATTCACAGAAATAAAAAAAGTACAATCTTCAAATTTGTGGTAAAACAACATAAACTGGATAGCCAATGCAAACCGAACCAAACAAAACTAATGTTATCATACCTAAATGTATTATAAATCCAGAATAATAAAATTGGTTTAATACTAGTACAAATGAGATGTGTAAATCAGGGCAATAAAAACAGAGTCCAAGAATAATTGCACCCTTGAATTTTTTGACCATGATTTCTAAATACATATTGGATGCTTACTCTCTTTTCAAAACTGTTCCAAGAAATCAGCATCTCTCTACATAAACAATTGTGAAGCTAGAATTTCTTTTTTAAATTTTTTTAATAAAGTCTCATTTTTTTTTAGCCATGTATCCCCTTGTTCAAACTCCCTTCCCCCTCCTGAACCCTCTCAGTCACTCTTACATCAAACAAAACTCAATGTTCAAGGACCAGAGGTCCTACGATAATATAAAAATCCCTGAAACAATTATTAAAAAATTAGAAAACTGTTGTGAAATATATGCACAGTAAAATAATTTCTAAATGAAAATCTTGCCATTAAGGAAAAAAAAGCCAACTCTTTATAAATGGAACATCACAAATCAAAAAGTTTTCTGTATAATAAGGAAAACTGAATGGAGTAAACATGAAGAAAGAAAAAAACCAACACACTCCACAGTGGTATATTAAATATTGACTATATAAAAGATTTTATAATCATCTCAAACAAACAAATCAAAAACAGGCCAAGAACTTGAATTGCAAGTTTTCAAAATAATAAATATAAATGGCCAATAAACATTTCTTTTTAAAAGTTTATCATTCTTACCTATTATGAATTAGTAAATTAAATGACTTTTAATTTAAAGTTCATTTATGCTACTGTCTAAAATTCTCTGCTCCTTGACAAATTGTGTCTGTACTAATCCCTATCAGATACAAAAATAAAGTTCTCTGATGAATGATGAGATGGGGGTATATAACAGGGAAGATAATTGGGTGAGTAAATGGATAAAGAAGAAGATTGGGAAAGGTCACATAAAACTTCATTAAAAATAATCAAGAAATTTTGATTACCAGGTTGAAACTCATTTAAAATCATAAAACTAAAAATCATTTGAAGGAAAGTTACTTGTTTAGATTTATCAAAGTGCTGCTAAAAGCCAGAGATTAGTGAAGAAAGCTCTCATCACCAGGAATAGGCTACCTCATTACATTTTATTGCTAGGAGGCAACTGAGGCTTCCAAATCAATACAGCATGTACTGCAAAAGATTTTACACTACTTTATTGGAAAATGTAAAAGAAATTGCTAAGTTTATAGATAGTTATGATCTACCAAAAATAAATTAAAGGAGGTAAGAAACTTAAACAGATCTATAATAAGCACTGTGATTGAAATAGCAATAAAAAATTCTCAACTAAAAATTGGTGGAAACTATATGACAAAATCTCTCAGACTTTTAAAGAACTTACAGCAGTGCTTCTCGATTCATTTTCTAAAGTATAAATCAAAGGATCATGACAAAACTTTTTGATTAGGTGATGTTGTCCCAATATCAAAACTATTCTAGATTGAAAACAAAATCTATAGTGGTTGTGGTTTGTAGCTTGGGTGTGCTTTGCTTTTTGTTTAGAGTCGACTAATGAGAGAGTACATCCTCTGCTTATCTTTCTGGGTTTGCGATACCTTGCTCAGGAGGATATTCTCCAGATCCATCAATTTGCCTGTGAATTTTAGGATATCATTTTTTTCTTACTACTAAGTAGTACTCCATTGTGTAGATGTACCACAGTTTGTTCATTCATTCCTCAGCTGAGGGGCATCTAGGTTGTTTCTAGGTTCTTGCTGTTATGAATAATGCTGCTATGAACATAGGTGAGCTAATGCTTTTGGGGTGCAAATGTGTATCTTTAGGGTATATGCCCAATGGTGTTATTGCTGGATCCTTGGGGAGATTGATTCCCAGTTTTCTGAGAAATGGCTGTACTGCATTCCAAAGTAGCCAAACAACCTTAGACACTCACACCAACAATGATAGAGTGTTTGACTCGAAGCACCTTGGACTGTCACTTTGGAGTTCATTCCCTCCAGAGGAATACCTAACCCAGTCTTGATATTAGGATGAGGAATTTAGACTTGCCTGGAGTGGATGCTGAACTAAGACACATTGGGATCTTGGGACCTTCTGCCCATGCTGGGGAGGAGACAGAAGATGGGGAGAAGAGAGAGTAACTGGGAGGGGGAGGGGGAAGGGAGTTTGAGCAAGAGGATACATGGATTAAAAATGAGACTTTATTCATAAATAAATAAAATATTCAAAAACAGAAAACCTTAAAAAAGAAAAAAGCTATAGAACAATCCCTTTTTTCCAAATACAGATTGAAATATCTCATTAAAATATTCTTAAAAATAATTCAAAAACATTACCAGGCAAAGATTTAAGGGTAGTATAATATTAATAATATAATTTCAAATCTAATTAATTAATCACATACATGGACTCAAGAACAGAAATAAAAAAATGTATAAGAATTTATGGGAACGAGTTTTGAAAGAATCCAACATCTCTCCATTATAAAATTCCTATAATTTTAGGAATAGATTTTAGATATGCTAATAAATTATTTCTATATGACTGTTTGAAAGTCAGTATTACATTAATTGAGGTAAACCTCCAATCACTTTCATTAAAATTAGGAGAAAGACACAGGTACCCTGTTGTCCCATTTTTATTCTCTGTAAAGCCTGGAATATTGGCTATAGCAATAAGAAATACAAGGTACTAGATGAAAGTAAAAATAAGAAAGAAGATTCAAATTATAACTTTTTCATGTGACATAATTTTACTCATAACATCTCCACAAATAGTACCACCAACTGCAAACTACATGTTCAAATAACAGAGATCATGGGAATATTTCTCATTCAAACCACCACAGACATGTAAAAGATTAAGAATCAAAATCTATAAGAAAAAGACAAAAAAGTATATTTCTGTTTGAGCACAGAAACTTAGGAACATTAAAAAAAACTAAAGTAGTATTTTTACACATTAATTTACACTAATCATTTAGCTGTTTCTGCATATATTTTAGCTATGGCTAATAATAACAAGGTGTCAAATTTTATAAGAATGTTTCCTTTTATTATACTAATTTTAATTACATCCATAAAATATTTTCCAATATTTAATATGTTAATCAGAAAAGTTTGATACTCTTGGCTGGTGTTCCCATGCAGACTTTATTTTTTACTGAAACTTCTTTGTCTACCAATGCTGGTGAAATTTAATTTTTTTCTTATTGCGTTGCATGGTTATTTCAGCACAAATATTTTTGCTTGGGTACCCTTATTTGACAAATTGTTTCAAATGATAAAATATATCAACTAAGTTTTCTTTATATTAGTTGAAATTTAAATACTAAAATTTAAAATCAGTTAATTTGTACAATTAAAGCTAGCATCTCTACTGAAAGACTAAAGACAAATCAAAACTGTATATTATAAAATGAAAATAACATTGAGAGAAAAAAATCCAGCTATCCAAGAAGCAAGATGTAAAGAAATAGGTAAGGGAAGGGCCACGTGTCAGAACAGATTAAATGAAATGGGTTGAGTTAAGATGCAAGAGCTAGCTAGCAATATGCCAGTGCCATAGACCAAGAAGCATGTAATTAATATAAGCCTCTGTGTTTTTCTGTGTGACTGTGGGTCTGTAAGTCTGGACCACAGGCCAGAAACCTATTATTACAAATGGTGTCCCAACATACACAATACCCACATAAAGCCTAAGATAGCTTAAAATGAGTTTTAGAACACAGAAGCAGAGCCAAAAACAGCTTTTTAGTTGTGTCTCTCAAGTGTGTTGTGGTACAGAGATGGTATGGTGTGCAGGCTTGAGCAATAACAGTTCTTAAAAACATAACCAGAGAGAAATTGTACTGACAAATTTTCAGAAAAGTAACAAAATACTAATTTAACATGCAAAATAGATAGCTTTCTTGAATACAAATATAAACATTCTAAGGGAAATATAACAGCAAAACATTTATTAACACTTTCCACAGATATATGAGGAATACATATAACCAAAGAACTATAAGGTATTAAAAATAAGACACACAAAAAGAAATTCAAGAAAATGTTAGAGAATAGAAGGATACTGCTATTTTTCAAATCTCAAATTTACTATTATGTTGTTGTGATAAATTACCACGTTCATAGGAAACCATAGTCTGGCCACTTATGGTTCCAGAGGGAGAGTACATATTGGTGGGGAGGCATTGCAGCAGGCACCAAGAGCAAAAAACTTAGAAATCATATTTTAATCACAAACACAATGTAGAAAGAACAAGTGAAGGTAAGGTTAGCCTACGAACGCTAAGATTACTCCAAGGGAAATTCTATTTCAGTGCTGAATTTAATGGTATAAACACTATATATATATATACATCCTTCTAGAGAATAGAGTCAAACACTCCAAATTAACAATCCCTGTTTAATGCTAAAATTATATCTTTAAAAATCTATTTTATGATTTCAATAATCCAGTTCATTAAAAATGTTTGAAGACATGATTAGAGAGTTAACTTAATGAGAAATCTTTAGCTTGATATTAGAGTCTTATAAAAAATAGTGTGTTAAATATTATAGTTGTAGCTAAAGCATTCTCTAAGTTCATGAATGATAGTCATGATTGTCAATCTCAGATGTGCATTAGGTTTTTATATGGGTAAATTTATAACAGTATGTACTGGAAGGATTATTGAACAGAGTTGAAGCATCCAAGAGTGAGCAGCACCATCCAGCAGTCCCTCAGACATAAAGACATCAGAGACAAATTTTATTTTTCTGCCTACTCAGCCACACTTCTTTCTGATGTCCAAATCTCCTTTGCTGGTGCAGTTGCTGCCAATTTTCTCTTACATTAGAATCAAGGGTTCCGGTTCCGGGACCGGGTGCTGTCTGCAGAGCATGCCCCAGAGCACTCTGGAGCAGGTGGAGATAAACTCTGCCTGTCACAGTCACCCAAGCTGCTGCTAAGGGAATTCCCACGGCTACCCACCTCCAACTGAGTGATCAGATAAGGACTGGGGACACTGCAGGACAGACTAAGACCCACCCAGAGGTGAGGAGGGGTCAGCAGGCCCCAGCACCTGAATCCCTGCCAGGGAGAGGAGACTTGAGCTCCTGTCACTTCTGGTTCCGATTCCGTGACTGGGTGCTGTCTGCTGATCATGTCCCAGAACACCATAGAGCAGGCAGAGATAAACTCTGCCTCTCACGCCCCCCCCCCCCAGCTGCTACTGAGGGAGTTTGCACAGCTGCCACCCTACCTCTAATTGGTCAAACAGAGAAAGATTGAAGACTTGAAATTCAGTCCCCTGCACAGTGCAGAAGTAGTGATTGAGCAGATCTATTCCTCAGAGGTCACAGGAGGCACACAAGGCTGAGTGCCACAACTGACAAGGAGCCAACTAATTGTGAACCACTAAAGCCATGGGCAAACTCCAGTACAAAAACTTAAATAATAAGATAAAGAACAACAAGGTAACTCCAGAAGAAAGTGGCAATCTAGAAATACAAGACCTGAACTGAGCAACGAAGAGGAAACAAGGAAGCATCAACAAAACTTCCTTTTGATGATCATCAATGCTCTCAAAGAAGATATGAAAAATAGTCTTAAAGAAATAGAAGAAAATACAAACAAAAAATTCGAAGAGATTAACAAATCTATGAAAGAAACATGCCAGGAACTAAAAGCTGAAATAGAAGAAATAAAAAAGGCACAAAATAAGGCAAAGATAGAAATAGAAAATCTGAAGAAAAAAGTGGAACCACAGATACAAGCATAACAAACAGAGTTCAAGAGATGGAAGATAGAATCTCTGAAGTGGAAGACTCAGTAGCTCAAATAGATATATCAGTCAAAGAAAATAGTAAAACTAAAAAAGCCATAACTCAAAATGTTCAAGAAATTTGGGACACCATGAAAAGACCTAATTTGAGAATAATAGGAATAGAAGAAGGAGAAGAATACCAGCTCAAAGGCACAGATAATGTTTT
>PVIH01001977.1:94127-106065 GCA_004025045.1 Sigmodon hispidus | reverse complement strand
AAAAGATACAAGAAGCTTACAGAACACCAAATAGACATGACCCCCCAAAAAAGTCAGCACACCACATTATAATCAAGCCACAAAAAAGACAGAACAAAGAAAAAATTTGAAGAGCTGCAAAAGAAAAGTGCCAACTCACATATAAAGGCAGACCCATCAGAATAACGCCTGACTATTCAATGGAAATGATGAAAGCTAGAGGGGTTGGTCAGAAGTTACACAGATGCAAAAACACCATGGCTGCCAAACTAGAATACTATACCCTACAAAATTATCAATAGCCATAGATGGAGTAAACAAGATATTTCATGACAAAGTCAGACTGAAAGAATATCTATCTAAAAATCCAGCACTACAGAGAGTATTAGAGGGAAAACTCCAACCTAAGGACCCCAGATATACCTATGAAATCACAAACAATCAATAATTCCACAGAAGAATACTCCAGAGAAAGGAAATACAAACAAGTTAGCACCAAAAATGGCAGGAAATATCAATCAATCGTCACTAATTTCCCTTAATATCAATGGACTCAACTCTCTTATAAAACGTCACACACTAACAAGATGGATACAACAACAGAAGCCATCCTTCTCTTGCCTGCAAGAAACACACCTCAACCACAAGGACAGACACAGGCTTTGAATAAAGGGTTGGGAAAAGATTTTCCAGTCAAATGGTCCTAAGAAACAAGCTGGGGTTGCAATCCTAATATCTAACAACGTAGACTTTAAGCTAAAAGCAATAAAAAGGGACCAAGAGGGTCACTACTTATTCATCACAGGAAAAATTGGTCAAGAGGAGATTTCAATCTTGAATATTTATCCCCCTAATATAAGGGCACCTACGAGGGATTACCAGGCCCAAGTGCCTATATCCCAGCCAGGGAGGGCAAGTTGAGCTCCCATCGGTTTCGGTTCCACTTCCAGGACCAGGTGCTGTCTGCAGAGTCCCAGCTCACTCTGTAGCAGGGGCAGATAAAGTCTGCCTGTCACCATACCCACAGATGCTGCTGAGGGAATTTGCATGGCTACCCACCTCGACCTAACTGAGTGAACAGATAACTACAGGGGTCCCTGAAGGTCAGACTTAGACCCCTCCCAGAGGTGAGGAGGTGTCACCAGGCCCAAGTTCCTATATCCCAGCCAGGGAGGATTAGTTGATCTCCCATCAGTTCTGGTTCCACTTTCAGAACCAGGTGCTATCTGCAGAGTAAGTCCCAGTGAACTCTGTAGCAGGTGCAGATAAAGTCTGCCTGTCACCATACCCACAGCTGCTGCTGAGGGAATTTTCACGGCTACCCACCTCAATCTCGAACTGAGCAAACAGAAAACTTCTGGGGTCTCTTAAGGGGCGATTCAGACCCTGCCCACAGAGGTGACAGGAGGGACAAAAGCCCAAGTGCCACAACTGACCAGGAGCCTTCTAATCGTGAACCACTGAAGCCATGGGCAAACTTCAGTACAAAAATTATATAATAATACAAAGAAATACATGGTAACTCCAGAGGAGAGCGGCGATCTTACAAACAAGACCTGAACTGAGCAATGAAGAGAAAGCAGAAGGAAGCAACACCCAAAATTCCTTTTTGATGATCATCGAAGCTCTCAAAGAAGATATGAAAAATAGCCTTAAAGAAATAGAAGAAAATACAAACAAAAAATTGGAATAGATGAACAAATCAATGAAAAAAACATGCCAGGAACTAAAAGCTGAAATAAAAGCTGAAATGGAAGCAATAAAAAAGGCACAAAATCAGACAAAGATGGAAATAGAAAATCTGAAGAAAAAAGTGGAACCACAGATACAAGCATAACAAACAGAGTTCAAGAGATGGAAGATAGAATCTCTGAAGTGGAAGACTCAGTAGCTCAAGTAGATATATCAGTCAAAGAAAATAGTAAAACTAAAAAAGCCATAACTCAAAATGTACAGGAAATATGGGACACCATGAAAAGACCTAATTTGAGAATAATAGGAATAGAAGAAGGAGAAGAATACCAGCTCAAAGGCACAGATAATGTTTTCAATAAAATCATAGAAGAAAACTTCCCTAACCTGAAGAAGTAAATGCTTATAAAGATACAAGAAGCTTACAGAACACCAAATAGATATGACCCTCCAAAAAAGTCAGCACGCCACATTATAATCAAGCCACAAAAAAGACAGAACGAAGAAAAAATTTGAGGAGCTGCAAAAGAAAAGTGCCAACTCACATATAAAGGCAGACCCATCAGAATAACGCCTGACTATTCAATGGAAATGATGAAAGCTAGAAGGGTTGGTCAGAAGTTACACAGATGCTAAAACACCATGGCTGCCAAACTAGAATACTATACCCTGCAAAATTATCAATAACCATAGATGGAGTAATAAGGTATTTCAGGACAAAGTCAGACTGAAAGAATATCTATCTACCAATCCAGCATTACAGAGAGTATTAGAGGAAAAACTCCAACCTAAGGACCCCAGATATACCCATGAAATCACAAACAATCAATAATTCCACAGAATACCTTAGAGAAAGGAAATTCAAACAAGTTACCACCAAAAATGGCAGGAAATATGAAACAATGATCACTAATTTCTCTTAATATCAATGGTCTCAGCTCTCCTATAAAATGTCACACACTAACAAGATGGATACAACAGAAGCCATCCTTCTGTAGCCTACAAGAAACACACCTCAACTGCAAAGACAGACACAGGCTTAGAATAAAGGGTTGGGAAAAGATTTTCCAGTCAAATGGTCCTAAGAAACAAGCGGGAGTTGCAATCCTAATATCTAACAAAGTAGACTTTGAGCTAAAAGCAATTAAAAGGGACCAAGATCGTCACTACTTATTCATCACAGGAAAAATTGGTCAAGAGGAGATTTCAATCTTAAATATTTATGCCCCTAATATAAGGGCACATACTTATGCAAAAGAAGCACTGCTAAAGCTCGAATACCACATCAGTTCTTGTACCCTAATAGTGGGAGACTTTAATACCCCACTTTCAACCCTGGATAGATCAACTAGACAGAGTCTCAACAGAGAAATAAACAGTCTAAAAGAGCTTCTGATGCAAATGGATTTCATAGATATCTACAGAACCTTCCACCCAAAGGCAAAGGAATATTCATATTTCTAAGTTCCTCATGGAACTTTATACAATATTGACCACATAATTGGTCATAAACCAAATATCAACAGATACAAAAAAATGGAAATAATGCCTTGTAACATATCAGACCACCAGGGCCTAAAGTTAGAGTTCAACATTATCAAAACCCAAAGAAAGCCTACCAACTCATGGAAACTAAACATCACTCAGCTGAACCATCTCTGGTTCAAGGAAGAAATTATGAAAGAAATCAAAGTCTTCCTAGAATTCAATGAAAATGAATCTACAACATATCCAAACTTGAGGGACACAATGAAAGCAGTCTTAAGAGGAAAATTCATAGTGCTAGATGCCTATATGAAAAACCTAGAGAAATCCCACACTAGAGACCTAACAGCACAGCTGAAAGCCTTAGAACAATTAGAAGCAAACTCACCTAGAAGGATTAGACAGCAGGAAGCAATCAAACTTAGAGCTGAAATCAATACAATTGAACAAAAAGAACAATACAAAGAATCAATGAATCTAAGAGTTGGTTCTTTGAGAAAGTTAACAAGATAGATAAGCCCTTAGCCAAACTAAACAAAAAACAGAGAGAGTATTCAAATCAAAAAAATCAGAAACTAAACAGACCCACCAGGAAACACAGAGAATTATGAGATCATATTTTGAAAATCTGTATTCCACAAAAATGGAAAATCTAGAAGAAATGGACAGCTTTCTGGACAGGTACCATCTACCAAAATTAAATGAAGATCAGATTAATTACCTAAACAGGCCTATAACCCTTAAGGAAATTGAAGCTGTCATTTAAAATCTCCACAAAATAAAAGCCCTGGTCCAGATGGTTTCAGTGCCATATTCTACCAGACATTCAAAGAAGAATTACTACCATTACTCTTCAAACTATTTCACACAGTAGAAACGGAAGGAATATTGCCAAATTCCTTTCATGAGGCCACGATCACCCTAATGCCCAAGCCACTTAAAGACACAACAAAGAAGGAGAATTACAGACCAATTTCCATCATGAATATTGATGCGAAAATTCTCAACAAATTTTTGCAAACCGTATACAACAATGTATAAAAGATATCATCCACCATGACCAAGTAGGCTTCATCCCAGAAATGCAGGGCTGGTTTAACATATGAAAAACTATAAATGTTATCCATCACTAAACAAAATAAAGGAACAAAACCACATGATCATATTCTTAGATACTGAAAAAGCCTTTGACAAAATCCAACATTCCTTTATGATTAAAGCCCTGGAGAGATCAGGAATACAGGGAGAATACCTAAATATAATAAAGATGATTTACAAGAAGCCAACAGCCAGTATCAAACTTAATGGAGAAAAATTCAAAGCAATCCCACTAAAGTCAGGAATTAGACAAGGATGTCCTCTATCCTCTTATCTATTCAATATAATTCTCAAAGTTTTAGCTAAAGCAATAAGGGAACAAATAGATATTAAGGGGATACAAATTGGAAAAGAAGATGTGAAGCTATCTCTATTTGCAGATGATATGACTGTGTATACATAAGTGACCCACAGAATTCTTCCAAGGAACTACTACAGCTGATAAACGCATTCAGCAATGTAGCATGATACAAGATTAACTCAAAGAAATCAGTAGAACTTCTATACACTAAAGACAGAAGAGCTGAAAAAGAAATAAGGGAAACATTATCCTTCATATTAGCTGCAAATAGTATTGAATACCTTGGAATAACTATAACCAAAGAAGTAACAGACCTATTTGGCAAAAATTTTAAATCACTGAAGAAAGAAATTGAAGAGGATATCAGAAAATGGAAAGCTCTCCAATATTCCTGGATTGCTAGGATCAACATAATAAAAATGGCAATTCTACCAAAGGCAATCTACAGATTCAATGCACTGCCCATCGAAATCCCAACACAATATTTTTTGGACCTTGAAAGAACAATACTCAATTTCATTTGGAATAACAGGAAAGCCAGGATTGCCAAAACAATTTTACTCAACAAAAGAACCTCAGAAGGTATCACCATCCCTGACTTCAAGCTATACTATAGAGCTACAGTAATAAAAACAGCCTGGTACTGGCATAAAAACAGACGTGGGGACCAATGGAACAGAATTGAGGATCCAGACCTTAACCCAAAAACCTATGAACACCTGATCTTTGACAAAGAGCCAAAACATTCAATGGAAAAAAGATAGTATATTTAACAAATGGTGTTGGCTTAGCTTGATGGAAGTGTGTAGAAAAATGCAAATAGATCTGAGCCTGTCACTCTGCACAAAACTCAAATCCAAGTGGATCAAAGACCTCAACAAAACCCAGCCACTTTGAACTTGATAGAAAAGAAAATGGGAAATACACTTCTACAAATTGGCACAGGCGACCACTTCCTAAATATAATACCAGTGGCAAAGACACTAAGACCAACAATCAATAAGTGGGATCTCCTTAAGCTAGGAAGCTTCTGCAAAGCCAAGGACACTGTCAATAGGAAAAAAACAGCAGCCTACAAAATGGGAAAAGATTTTCACCAACTCTACAAGTGATAGAGAACTGATCTCTAAGATATATAAAGAGCTCAAGAATCTAGAGCCCAAAACCTTGAATAACCCTATCAAATATTTGGTACAGATCTAAAAACGGAATACTCAGCAGAGGATCTACAAATGGCTGAAAGGCACCTGAAAAAGTGCTCTTTATCTTTAACCATCAGAGAAATGCAAATCAAAACAACTTTAAGATACCACCTAATACCTGTTAGATTGGCTAAGATAAAAGGCACAGATGACTGCCTATATTGGAGAAGATGTGGAGAAAGAGGAACACTCCTGCATTGTTGGTGGGAATGTAAGCTTGTTCAGCCATTTTGGAATGCAATTTGGCGGTTTCTCAGAAAATTGAGAATCAATCTCCCCAAGGACCCAGCAGTACCACTTCTGGGTGTATACCCTAATGAGGCACATTCACACTCCGAAGGTATTAGCTCAACTATATTCATATCAACATTATTTGTAATAGCAAGAACCTAGAAACAACCTAGGTGTCCCTCAACTGAAGAATGGATAAACAAACTGTGGTATATCTGCACAATGGAATACTACTCAGCAGTAAGAAAAAATGATATCCTAAAATTTGCAGGCAAATGGATGGATTTGGATAATATCCTCCTAAGCAAGGTATCACAAACTCAGAAAGATAAGCAGGGGATGTACTCACTCATTAATGGTCTCCAAACAAACAAACCAAGAAAAGCCAAGCATGACCAAGCTGCAAACCACAACCACTGAACAGCTTGTGATCAGAAACACCCTGGACTGACCCTTTGGATCCCACTCCACCTATAGGAACACCTGACTCACTCTTCAGAAAGGGGGACAAAACTGGATTTGCCAGGAGTTGTGACTGAACTAAGCATTATTGTATCAGTGGGACCATGGGACTGTTTGCAACCTGCCCAGGTAGGGGATGGGGAGTTGTGGAGAAGAAAAAATGACCTGATGTGACGGGAGGGGGAAGCGACCTTGATTGGGGATATACAGGGATAGAAAAAAAAAATCCAGAGGTAAAGCTGAACTCAAAGCATTTTTTTTTTGTGTGTAGCAAATTATTTGCATTATCACCCTTGATAAGTCATGCTTATGATTTTTATTTTCTTTATAGTTATTGTTAACTTATCAGTATTTTAAATTCGATTTACTGTTTTCCTTTATAAATATAAAATAAATAAAATATATTAAAAAAAAGAAAGTCTCATCATAAATTGGAAGATATACAATGAAAGCTTAAAATTTAGCTTGGAAGGATATCAATAATAAAAAATGAAGGGACTGGCTGTGGTATCTTGAGATAAAAATTTATGGGAGGGCCTGAATGGGTCCAAAAACATAGAGCTCTCATTTTCTGATGGGTTTATATTGACTGGGGAAAAAGTCTTTACTTCCTTATTAGAGAATGTATCAAAACCCCTACATTCTGCAGTGCTTTCTTTTCTAACATTGTTTGAGTAAATGTATCTTGCATTGTGTATATCCTATAATGGAATAGACTCTAAAAGTATTTAAATGATGCAAATATTGATGTTCCATGATGCCAATTAGACCATCATTGACTCTAGACCAATAATCAGGCTCAAGATTAGTCAAGGTCCTTAAGATGAAGTTGAAAGTGGAACCTATCAGAACAAATACTACCACTCTGTAGATCTTCTTTAGTTTTCTAATGTATCCAAGCAGAACTCTGGTAAGTAATTGTATTAATGGCCTTTAAAGGCTTAGAACAAAAGTGGAAACAAAACTAGATCAGACAGAGTTTGTGAATATTAGACCATTAAGAACCTTTTAAATTTCAACAGGCCCAGTTAAAAATGACAATCCTTTATATTTTTAGATAGATAAAGTGTGGACCAGAGGATCCCTTACTGTGAGTGACCTGGCATATACTGTTAGTGTTTGAATGCTTCCCAATGGAGAGGTTTAAATGTTCAAGTAACATTTAATAATCTATTAATTTGCCATTCAAAATAGTATCTTTCACAAAAAAAGAGCATATGAGTTATACCTTTCACTAGAAGTATGGTACAAATTTATAAAAAGAACATAATCAAGTAGTATGATTATGCTGGTAATACAAATATTTGTACTGCCTAGAGGTTTAATAAAGAGCTGATTGGCCAAAGTCAAGCAGGAAGTATGGACAGGGCTACCAGGCTAAGAAAACTCAGGAACATCTCAAGGCAGACACAGATGCCATAGGGCTGCCACAGACACAAGGAGGAAACAACAGCAGACACAGAGGAAAGAAGCTGAAATGCTCCTCTATAAAAAGGTATTGGGCTGCATGGCAGAACAAGATAAGAAAGTTTGGTTAGTTTAAGAGTAAAGAGCTAGCAAGTTATATGCCTGAGCCATAGGTCAATCAGTGTAAAAATAACATATGACTGTGTGTGATTATTTGAGGCAAAGTAGGGCCAAGATTTAGACTAAACCTTTGGTCCAGGACAAGAAAGTTTGGACCAAAACAATTTACAACACAAACATATTTGAAGATGTCTTTCATTCTTCTTGTTTGTATTAAGGTAGATGTGACTCAATTAGATGAATTAAATACAATTCAACTCTGGAGAAACAGGAATGGTGTAGCAGCACTGATTATCAAATGAGAGATGAATATACTTATTGTAATGAGCAAAATATTAAAAGCAATATTCACAATGATCTGATGTATGTAGATCTCAGGAATTGTCTATAAAATCATGTCAGAGACAGAAGTGAAATAAATTGGAAATTTATTAAATTTTTGTTTAATCTTATAAGCAGGAAGCATCTGAAACAAAATTCTAAATTGACTGATAGCTATTATGTTTTATAACAATATTCTAATATTGAGCAACCTTGTACACCACAACCGCTTGAATGAAGGATAGCCTGGGTCCTCTTGACTAATGAAATTGGTACAAAATGCCAAAAAATATCATTAACTTTTCTCTTAAACATCACCCAATGGTCATATCACCTGGTACCTAGTATAAAGTTATTCAGGTTGCAATTGATCTTCTCAGCAAATGATACTAGCACCAAGATTCACAGTTACAAGGTTGTTGCTGTTGATTTACCCATGGAGGTCTATAATTAGTAAAACAATATCCTTATCTTTCACTTACCCTCTTGTTTAATCACATCTGCTGAATCATATGATCTAAATTGCAGAGTGGCCTGCAAAGTAATCTAGAGTTTCTGAAAAGCCTTCTGATCTTGACTTGACTCAAAAATAACTGCTTTCTAAGTACCTTCTGATGTAGGTCATAGGAACACAACGAATAAAGAAAATGTTCCCTCTAAAATTCAAAGAACACCATTCTTGTGTTTCTTTCTTAGTAATAGGAAGAACCAGATGAAACATTCCACTTAAGCTCAGAAAGAAGTGATTTATATGCCTGTTTCATGGGGCTACTAAAAAATTTACTGAGCTTATGATTTTCAGTTTTTATTAAATTTATTTTTATCATTTAATAAACATTTATTTATTACCAAGTTCAAATTTCTTACTGCATTTAGATCACATGAGCATAATATCAATAATGTAATGAACTACTATGATAACTTTTGGAAATTAAATAGTGATCAAGATTCCCAGAATTAAGTTATATACTAAAGTAAGTGTTTATTTTATTTCATTGTCCAGTTTCTGCTTACCTAAAAATACCCACTAGACACAAACACCATATGCTCCTCACATATGTATTAGCAGCATTCTTACTCATTGAAAATTTCAGAATATGTTGACATCATTTGAATTCTAAATAGCAGAATCTTTCCCTTTACTATATTAAACAATTCAGTACTATTCATTTCTTGAGGGCTACTTGATTATCAGAAATTTGATTAAGTACTGAACTTGATTGCCTTTCTGAACTAGACTAAGTTCCTTGCTAGATCAGATTAACAATTATTCTGGCATATATTATGTAACTATTGATCTAATAAATGATTTTATCTCCTCCTTGTCCATAAGGACCACTAGAAGCAATTTTCTCTCACTTGATATGGCCTGCAATGCATCTTTACTGCTTTAATTCATAGATTTTTCTAAGTATCTCCAGTTCTTAAAGCCAACCAATACTAGCTCAGTACCTATATGCACATATAAAATAAAAGGGAATTAATTACCTTGGCTTGAAAAGTTTTTTTTTCCTTTTTTATATTATGAATGAAGTCACATTTTTCTATCCGTGTATATCCTTATTCAAGGACCCTTCCCCCTACAAACCCCTCCAGTAACTCTCTCTTCTCCACATCTCCCCATCTCCTCCCCAGCAAGGGCAGGAAGAACTAAGGTCCTAGTATGGCTCAATTCATCATCCACTCCTGGCAGATTCAGTTTCTTCACCCCAACATCAAGACTGAGTCAGGTGTTTCTCTAGAGTTTGTGGGATCCAAGTTGTCAGTCCAAGGAGTTTCAGATCCCAAGATGTTCGAAGGTTGACGTTTGCCGTTTGGACATGCTTTACTTTTTGCTTTTCTGTTAAGAGTACACTAATAAGTGAGTACATCCCCTGTTTATCTTTCTGGGTTTGTGATACCTCGCTCAGAAGATATTGTCCAAATCTATCCATTTGCCTGCAAATTTTAGGATATCATTTGTTCTTACTGCTGAGTAGCAATCCATTGCATAGATGTACCACGGTTTGTTAATCCATTCTTAAGTTGAAGGGCATCAAGGTTTTTTCCAGGTTCTTGCTCTTATGAATAATGATGTTATGAAAAGAGTTGAGCGAATGCCATTGAAATGCTACTGTGCTTGTTTAGGGTATACACCCAGAAGTGGTACTGCTGGATTCTTGGGGAGATTGAATCCCAGTTTTATGAGAAACCTCCATTTTGCATTCCAGAGTGTCTGAAGAAGCTTACGCTCCCACCAACAATGGAGGAGTGTTCCCCTTGCTCTGAATCCTCTCCAGCATAGGCTGTCATTTGTGTCTTTCATCTTAGTCAATCTGACAGGTGTCAAGTGGTATCTCAAAATTGTTTTGATTTGCATTTCTCTGATGGCTAAACAAGTTCAGCACTTTTTCAAGTGCCTTTCAGACATTTGTAATTCTGCTGAAAATTCCCTTTTTAGTTTTGAACCCCACTTTTTGATTTGGTTATTCAAGGTTTTGGGCTCTAGTTTCTTGAGTTCTTTATATATTTTAGAGATCAGTCCTCTATCACTTGTAGAGTTGGTTAAAATCCTCTCCCATAAGAAAGAAATTGAAGAGGATATCAGAAAATGAAAAGCTCTCCCATGTTCCTGGATTGGTAGGATCAACATAGTAAAAATGGCAATTCTACTAAAGGCAATCTACAGATTCAATGCACTACCCATCAAAATCCCAACACAATATTTTTTGGACCTTGAAAGAACAATACTCAATTTCATTTGGAATAACAGGAAAGCCAGGATTGCCAAAATAATTTTACTCAACAAAAGAACCTAAGGAGGTATCACCATCCCTGACTTCAAGCTATACTATAGAGCTACAGTAATAAAAACAGCCTGGTCCTGGCATAAAAACAGACTTGTGGACCAATGGAATAAAATTGAGGATCCAGACATTAACCCAAAAACCTATGAACACCTGATTTTGACAAAGAGGCCCAAAACATTCAATGGAAAAAAGATAGTATATTTAACAAATGGTGTTGGCATAACTGGAAGGAAGTGTGTAGAAAAATGCAAATAGATCCAAGCCTGTCACCCTGTACAAAACTCAAATCCAAGTGGATCAAAGACCTCAACTTAACCCCAACCACTTTGAACTTGTTAGAAGAGAAAGTGGGAAATACACTTCTACAAATTGGCACAGGCCACCACTTCCTAAATATAACACCAGTGGCACAGGCATTAAGACCAACAATCAATAAGTGGGATCTCCTGAAGCTGGGAAGCTTCTGCAAAGCCAAGGACACTGTCAATAGGACAAAACGTCAGCCTACAGAATGGGAAAAGATTTTCACGAATCCTACAAGTGATAGAGGCCTGATCTCTAAGGTATATAAAGAGCTCAAGAATTTAGATCCCAAAACCTTGAATAACCCTATCAAAAAATGGGGTTCAGATCTAAAAAGGGAATTCTCAGAAGAGGAACTACGAATGGCTGAAAGGCACCTGAAAAAGTGCTCTTCATCTTTAGCCATCAGAGAAATGCAAATCAAAACAACTTTGAGATACCACCTAACACCTGTTAGATTGGCTAAGATAAAAGGTACAGATGACAGCTTATGCTGGAGAGGATGCGGAGCAAGGGGAACACTCCTCCATTGTTGGTGGGAGTGTAAG
>PVIH01001977.1:15859-94027 GCA_004025045.1 Sigmodon hispidus | reverse complement strand
GCAACCTAGATGTCCCTCAACTGAAGAATGGATTAACAAACTGTGGTACATCTACACAATGGAATACTATGCAGCAGTAAGGAAAAATGATATCCTAAAATTTGCAGGCAAATGGATGGATTTGGAGAATATCCTCCTGAGCGAAGTCTCACAAACTCAGAGAGATAAGCAGGGGATATACTCACTCACTAGTGGTCTCTAAACAAACAAACAAGAAAAAAAGCCAAACATGCCCAAGCGGCAAACCACAACCACGGAACAGCTTGGGATCAGAAACACCCTGGACTGACCCTTCAAACCCAAGTCCAACTATAGGAACACCTGACTCACTCTTGAGGGGGGGGAAGAACTGGATTTGGCCAGAAGTGGAGACTGAGCTAAGCATTATTGGGTCAGTGGGACAAGAGGACTGTCTGCTCCCTGCCCAGGTAGGGGATGGGGAGTTTCAGAGAAGAAAAATGACCAGATGTGTTGGGAGGGGGAAGAGACCTTGAATAAGGATATACAGGGATGGAAAAAAAAATTCAGAGGGAAAGGTGAACACAAAAAAATGTATGTGTAGCAATCTTATTTGTATTTCCACCCTTGATAAGCCATGCTTATCATTCTTATTCTCTGTATAGTTATTGTTAACTCTTCCACATTTTAAATTCTTTTTACTGTGTTTTTTTTTGATAAATACAAAATAAAGAAGGAAAAAAGAAAAAAAATACAAAAAAAAACCAGTGGAAAGGCAAAGGAGGGGTGCTACAGAGACATGATTGATGGGTCCAGACACTGGGGACAATGGCTGGATGGGTCCAGACCCTGGACAATGGTTCAGGATGGCTGGAGAGATCATCGTCTCCCCTATGCAGCTGACCTGCCAAAGCATCTGCTTGCTTCCATCAAGTAAATAAATCAATTAAATGACAAAAAAAAAAAATCCTCTCCCATTCTGTAGGTGGTCATTTTGTCCTATTGGTAGTATCTTTGGCTTTACAGAAGCTTCTCAGTTTCAGGAGGACCCACTTATTGATTGTTGTTCTTAGTGTCTGTGTCAATGCTGTTATATTTAAGAAGTGGTCACCTGTGTCAATTCGTTGGAGGATATTTCCCCACTTTCCTTTCTATCAAGTTAAGAGTGGCTGGGTTTATGTTGAGGTCTTTGATCCACTTGGATTTGAGTTTTATGCATGGTGACAGGCTCGGATCTATTTGAATTTTTCTACACACTTCTATCCAGCTATGCCAACACCATTTGTTAAATATACTATCTTTTTTTCATTGAATATTTTGGGCCTCTTGTCGAAGATCAGGTGTTCATAGGTTTTTTGGGTTAATGTCTGAATCCTCAATTCATTCTATTGATCAACAAGTCTGTTTTTATGCCAGTACCAAGCTGATTTTATTACTTTAGTTCTATAGCATAGCTTGAAGTCAGGGATGGTGATACCTCCTGAGGTTCTTTTGTTGAGTAAAATTGTTTTGACAATCCTGGTTTTCCTGTTATTCCAAATGAAATTGAGTATTGTTCTTTCAAGGCCCAAGAAATATTGATTTGGAATTTTGATGGGCAGTGCATTGAATCTGTAGATTGCCTTTGGTAGAAATGCCATTTTTACTATGTTGATCCTACCTATCCAGGAACATGGGAGAGCTTTCCGTTTTCTGATATCCTCTTCAATTTCTTTCTTCAGCGATTTAAATTTTTTGTCAAATAGGTCTGCTACTTCTTTGGTTATAGTTACTCCAAGGTATTTAATACTATTTGCAGCTATTATAAAGGGTAAGGTTCCCTTATTTCTTTTTCAGCTCTTCTATCTTTAGTGTATAGAAGGGCTACTGTTTTCTTTGAGTTAATCTTGTATCCTGCTACATTGCTGAAGGTGTTTATCAGCTGTAGCAGTTTCTTGGAACAATTTTGTGCGTCACTTATGTATACAATCATATCATCTGCAAATAGAGGTAGTTTCACTTCTTCTTTTCCAATTTGTATCCCCTTAATCTCTTTTCATTCCCTTATTGCTTTAGCTAAAGCTTCGAGAACTATATTGAATAGATAAGGGGAGAGAGGACATCCTTGTCTAGTTCCTGATTTTAGTGGGATTGCTTTGAGCTTTTCTCCATTAAGTTTGATACTGGCTGTTGGCTTCCTGTAAATTGCCTTTATTATATTTAGGTATTCTCCCTGTATTCCTGATCTCTCCAGGGCTTTAATCATAAAGGAGTGTTGGATTTTGTCAAAGGCTTTTTCAGCATCTAAAGATATGATCATGTGGATTTGTTCCTTTAGTTTGTTTATATGATGGATAACATTTACAGTTTTTCGTATGTTAAACCTGCCCTGCATTTCTGGGATGAAGCCTACTTAGTCCTGATGGATGATATCTTTTATCCATTGTTATATATGGTTTGCCAGAATTTTGTTGAGAATTTTCGCATCAATATTCATGAGGGAATTTGGTCTGTAATTCTCCTTCTTTTTTGTGTCTTGGAGTGGCTTAGGTATTAGGGTAAATGTGGTCTCATAAAAAGAATTTGACAATATTCTTTCTGTTTCTACTGTGTGAAATAGTTTGAGGAGTATTGGTAGTAATTCTTCTTTGAATGTCTGGTAGAATTTGGCACTGAAACCATCTGGACCAGGGATTTTATTTTTGGCTAGGTTTTTAATGACAGCTTCAATTTCCTTAAGGGTTATAGGCCTGTTTACATAATTAATCTGATCTTCATTTAATTTTGGTAGATGGTACCTGTCCAGAAAGCTGTCCCTTTCTTCTAGGTTTTCCATTTTTTGGAATACAGATTTTCAAAATATGATCTGATAATTTTCTGTATTTCCTGGATGTCTGTAGTTGTGTGCCCCTTTACATTTCTGTTTTTGTTCATTTGATCACTCTCTCTCTGTTTTTTGATTAGTTTGGCTAAGGGCTTATCTATCTTGTTAACTTTCTTGAAGAACCAGCTCTTAGATTCATTGATTCTTTGCATTGTTCTTTTTGTTTCAATTGTATTGATATGAGCTCTAAGTTTGATTATTTCCTGCTCTATTGTCCTTTTTGGTGAGTTCGCTTCTTATTGTTCTAAGGTTTTCAGCTGAGCTGTTAGGTCTTTAGTGTGATATTTCTCTAGGTTTTTCATATAGGCATCTAGTGCTATGAATTTTCCTCTTAAGACTGTTTTTGTTGTGTCCCACAAGTTTTGATACATTGTGGATTCATTTTCATTTAATTCTAGGACAACTTTGATTTCTTTCTTTCTTCATTGACCCAGAGATGGTTCAGCTGAGTGATGTTTAGTTTCCATGAGTTGGTAGGCTTTCTTTGGGTTTTGATGTTGTTGAAATCTAACTTTAGGCACTGGTGGTCCGATATGTTACAAGGGATTATTTCCATTTTCTGTATCTGTTTATATTTGCATTATGACCTAGTATGTGGTCAATTTTGGAGAAAGTTCCATGAGGAGCTGAGAAATATATATATTCCTTTGCCTTTGGGTGGAAGGTTCTGTAGATATCTGTGAAATCCATTTGCATCATAACCTCTTTTAGACTCCTTATTTCTCTGTTGAGTCTCTGTCTGGTTGATCTATCCAGGGTTGAAAGTGGGGTAATGAAGTCTCCCACTATTACGGTGTAAGAATTGGTGTGGGATTTGAGCTTTAGCAGTGTTTCTTATACATTAGTAGGTGCCCTTATATTAGGGTCATAAATATTCAAGATTGTAATCCCCTCTTGACCAATTTTTCCTGTGATGAATAAGTAGTGACCATCTTGTTCCCTTTTTGTTGCTTTTAGTTTAAAGTCTACTTTGTTAGATATTAGGATTGCAACCACCGCTTGTTTCTTAAGACCATTTGACTGGGGAATCTTTTCCCAACCCTTTATTCAAAGCCTGTGTCTGTCCTTGTGGTTGAGGTGTGTTTCTTGTAGGCAAAAGAAGGATGGCTTTTGTTGTTTTATCCATCTTGTTAGTGTGTGACTTTTATAGGAGAGTTGAGTCCATTGATATTAAGGGAAATTAGTGACCATTGATTGATATTTCCTGACATTTTTGGTGCTAACTTGTTTGTATTTTCTTTCTCTGGAGTATTCTTCTGTGGAATTATTGATTGTTTGTGATTTTGTGGGTGTATCTGTGGTCCTTAGGTTGGAGTTTTTCCTCTAATACTCTCTGTAGTGCTGGATTGGTAGATAGATATTCTTTCAGTCTGACTTTGTCATGAAATATCTTGTTTACTCCATCTATGGTTATTGATAATTTTGCAGGGTATAGTATTCTAGTTTGGCAGCCATGGTGTTTTAGCGTCTGTATAACTTCTGACCAACCCTTCTAGCTTTCATCATTTCCATTGAATAGTCAGGTGTTATTCTGATGGGTCTGCCTTTATATGTGAGTTAGCCCTTTTCTATTGCAGCTCTTAAAATTTTTTCTTTGTTCTGTCTTTTTTGTGACTTGATTATAATGTGGCATGCTGCCTTTTTTGGGGTCATATCTATTTGGTGTTCTGTAAGCTTCTTGTATCTTTATAAGCATTTACTTCTTCTGGTTAGGGAAGTTTTCTTCTATGATTTTATTGAAAACATTATCTGTGCCCTTGAGCTGGTATTCTTCTCCTTCTTCTATTCCTATTATTCTCAAATTAGGTCTTTTCATGGTGTCCCAAATTTCTTGAACATTTTGAGTTATGGCTTTTTTAGTTTTACTATTTTCCTGGCTGATATATCTATTTGAGCTACTGAGTCTTCCACTTCAGAGATTCTATCTTCCATCTCTTGAACTCTGTTTGTTATGCTTGTATCTGTGGTTTCAGTTTTTTTCTTCATATTTTCTATTTCTATCTTTTCTTCATTTTGGCCTTTTTATTGCTTCTATTTCAGTTTTCAGTTCCTGGCATGTTTCTTTCATAGATTTCTTCATCTCTTCCAATATTTTGTTTTTATTTTCTTCTATTTCTTTAAGGCTATTTTTCATATCTTCTTTGAGAGCTTTGATGATCATCAAAAAGGAAGTTTTGTTGATGCTTCCTTCTGTTTCCTCTTCATTGCTCAGTTCAGGTCTTGTATTTGTAGGATTGCCACTTTTTATCTGGAGTTATATTTTTGTTCTTTATATTATTATGTAAGTTTTTGAACTGAGTCTGCCCATGGCTTTAGTGGTTTACTATTAGTTGTCTCCTGGTCAGTTGTGGCACTTGGGCTTGTGTGCCTCCTGTGACCTCTGAGGAAATGGTCTGCTCAATCCTTACTTCTGCACTGTGCAGTGGACTGAATTTCAAGTTTTCAATGTTTCTCTGTTTGACCAATTGGAAGCAGGTTGGCAGCAGTGTAAACTCCCTCTGCAGCAGCTGGTGGGACTGTGACAGGCAGAGTTTATCTCTGCCTGTTCCAGAGTGAGCTGGGACACACTCTGCAGACAGCATCCAGTTCCGGAGTTGGAAATGCAACCGACTGGAGCTCAACTGTCCTGATGAGACTTTCATTTAGATTTTGGCAATGTGAACTTAATGGTGTCTGTATAGAAGATGTTTTATTCTCAAAAAACTTAAAAATACTTAAGTAATTGATATGCTTCTAGAATTTGAAATCTGTCTCTGAGATCATTATTTACCTCTGGTACTTTATAGAAATATGAAAAAACAATGGCATCATTATATATCTTATTTCCCCATAGTTATTACAGCAAGTAATTCTCGGTTACTATTTCGAAGTTATTGCTCACTAGTCAGAAATCACAGCCTCCTCATGGCCTGGCAGCTTATCTCATTACCTGGCCAACAAGAAGCTTTCTCCCTGTAACAGAACTTCCTTCCTACATATTCCCTTATCTGGAGAATGTCCTTGGGCCTGCAAAAATGACCTTATCTGAAAACTGTCTGTAAACCCAATTCCAGATTCATCTTTGGTTTGAACTTTTGCAGAGATTCCTGGCAGAAGATTTGTGCTAGAAGTTCTGCTGCAGGATTCTACTGCAACACACAGCCTTATATTTGTTGCTTGCCACTGACACAAAATAGCATTTTTCACCAGGCTCCCCAATCCCATCTATTTCTTTTTTTTTTTTTTTTAAATTTTTTTTGATTTATTTATTTATTATGCATACAGTTTTTACAGAAGAGGGCGCCAAACCTCATCATAGATGGTTGTGAGTCACCATGTGGTTTTGCTGGGAATTGAACTCAGGACCTCTGGAAGAACAGTCAGTGCTCTTAACCTCTGAGCCATCTCTCCAGCCCCCCATCTATTTCTTATAACTTGAAATACATTTGAGCTTATTCACTAAAGTCTGTCTCCTAGAGGCCTGTTTTCATTAGTTCTCATGGGCTGTGTAGAAAGATTTCTGCCACCTCTTTTCTCTTTATTTTCTCTTAGATTGATCACTGACAGGCTGAGGGGAAGTAGCATCCCCACAAATTTATCACAAGTTTTCATGTCTTATGCACAGGGAACATTAAATTCCTCACAACAGCTAATTCAAAATTATTAATTGCATTTATCTTGTATAAATTTTATATATTTCACATGAGTACTGTGGAGACCTATGTTAAGAATTATCATAGTGAAACAATATTATCAACAGGGCTAGAATCCATTCCTTTCCATGTTTGGTAAGGAATCTAGATGTTTTGTCATTGTCCTAAGAAATTTCCTGAGAATAAATTGAAAGAAATATAGACTAATTTTATTGGCAGAGGCAAGGTCAAGTCAACATGCTATTGAATCCGTTGCATGTTTATTATAAATGACTGCTTTACATTGTCTTCAAGGAAAAAAAGTGGTACAAAAAGAAAAAATTAAAATGTGCTATAAAAAAAGCTATAATTGTGACAGTCGAGACTTGTGCTGAAAAAGTTGAGATTTAGACTTAAGGAGAGGACTCCAGCTATGTACTGGAAAGAAGTAAAGGGTACCCCAATGGCAAGTCTCTAAGGAAGCTAAGCTGAAAAACAGAGCAGCATATGGAGAGTGGAATCAGCACTAGCAAGATATCTAAGCTACAGGCAGCAAAGCTTTATACAGAGGTAGAAAGATTTTTGCAAATCCATCCATATGTCTGCAAATTTCAGCATGACATTTTTAACTGCTCTATAGCATTCCATTGTCTAAATATACTGAATTTTAAAAAATTTATTCCTCAGTTGAGGGGCATCTAGGTTGTTTTCAAGTTCTGGCTGTTACAAATAATTCTGCTACAAACATAGCTGAACAAATGTCCTTCAGGGTAAGAATGTGCATCATTTGGATATATACCCAAGAGTGATATTGTTGCATCATAGGGTAGATTGAGTCTAGTTTTCTGAGGAATTGCTACACTAATTTCCAAAGTGGCTATAAAAGTTTACATTCCCACCAGCAGTAGTGGGGCATTCTCCTTACTCCACATTCCCTCCAGCATAGGCCTTCATCAGTTTTTGGACCTTTGCCATTCTGACAGGTTTAAGATGGTATCTAAGAATTGTTTTGATTTGCATTTCCCAAATGGCTAAGGATGTTGAATAGTTCTTTTTATCTATCATCTATCTATTTATTTATTTTTATAGAATAAAGTATTTTTTAATCCATGTAAATGCTTGTTCCAATTCCCTTTCCCCTCCCTATACCTGCTTGTCAGCCTTCAGTCTCCCTCCTCCCCATCTCCCCATCCCCTCCCCAAAAAGTCCATTAAGATTCAAGGTGGACTAGCTCAGCATTCACTCCAGGCAAGTCCAATTTCCTCATCCTAATATCCAGACTGGGATAGGTGTTCCTCTGGAGAGAATGGGCTCCAAGGTGCCAGTTCTTTAAGTGTCTTTGGACCATATCAAATTTCTTCTGCTGAGAATTCTCTATTTAGCTCTGTATATGAGGTAACACAGACCCAGAAAGACAAACATGGTACTCACTTGTAAATGTATTTTACATGCAAAGCAAAGGATAACCAAGCTATAGTTCACAATCCCTGAGTAGCTAGGTAAAAACAAGAAATATAAGATGGACATCCATGGACATACCCTCCCCAAAAAGGGGAAACAGAAAAGATCTCCAGAGTAAATTGGGACCACAAGAGGAGGGGGTAAAGGGAGGTGAGAAAAGAACATGACAAAATAATATAGCTAATTTGTGAGAGGAACAGAAATCAATGAAAGAGATAACTTGATAGAAGTAATCATTGTGAGGTAAGAGAGAAACCTAGTGCTAGAGAAATAACCCAAGAACCTACAAAAATGACCCCAGCTAATACTCCACGCAATAGTTGAAAGGGAGCCTAAACTGACATTACTCTATAATCAAATCATTGTCCACCATAATTGTCATTATAGAACCTTCTTTAGTAACTATTAGAAGCAGATACAGAAATCCACAGATAAATAAATACTGGATGGAGCTCCCAGTCCAGACAGAGGAATGAGAAATTATATGATGAAATGGGTCAAGATCATGATGAAAAAAAAAATCCACAGAAACAGAAAAGGTGATCTATTGGAAGCTCACTGATTCTTTTTATTTTTCTAAAGTTTTTTTTTTTAAAAAAATTTATTAGTCTTTTTGTTTTACTATGAATAAAGTCTCATTTTCTATCCATGTATTCCATTGTTCAAACTTCCTCCACCCTGCCACCCCTCCCAGTCACTCTGTCTTTTCCCCATCACCTTATCTCCTCGCCAGCAAGGGCAGGAGTTCCCAAGGTTTCAAAGTAGCTAAGTTCAGCATCCACTCCAGGCAAATCCACTTTCCACATCACAACATCAAGACTGGATCAGGTGTTCCTCTGGAGGGAATGGGCTCCCAGGTGCCAGTCCAAGGTGCTTCTGAACCAAAGCTGTTCAGTGGTTATGGTTTGCAGCTTGGTGTGCTTTGTCTTTTGTTTAAAGTTCACTAATGAATGAGTACATCCTCTGCTTCTCTTCCTGGGACTGTAATACTTCGCTCAGGAGAATATTCTTCCATTTACCTGCAAATTTTAGTATATCATTTTTTTTCTTACCACTGTGTAGTAAGTATCCATTGTGTAGATGTACCACAGCTTGTTCATCCATTCCTCATTTGAGGGAGTCTAGGTTGTTTCCAGGTTCTTGCTATTACAAATAATGCTGCTATGAATATAGTTGAGCTAATGCTTTTGAGGTGCAAATGTTCGTCTTTAGGGTATATGCCTAAAAGTGGTATTGCAGGATCCTTGGGGAGATTGATTGCAAGTTTTCTGAGAAACTGACATACTGTATTCCAAAGTGGCTGAACAAGTTTACACTCCCACCAGCACTGGAAGAGTGTTCCCCTTGCTCTACAACCTCTCCAGCATAGACTGTCCTCTGTGTCTTTAATTTTAGCCATTCTGACAGGTGTAAGTTGGTATCTCAAAGCTGTTTTGATTTGCATTACCTGATGGCTAAAGATGTTAAGCACTTTTTCATGTACCTTTCAGCTGTTTTTAATTCTTCTGCTGAGAATTCCCTTTATAGTTCTGAACCCCATTTTTTAGTTGTGTTATTAAGGGTTTTGTTCACTGATTACAGTAGAGCTTTAAAAAACAAAGCATGTACATTAACAAGAAAAAAAGTCACATTATGAGAATGTCAAGAAATGGAAACATGTTCTTTTATTTCCTATGTATTATAATTTAAATAAAAAGGCAATTCAGTAACAATATATCTTAGTAATCATATCATCTTTGCAAAATAAAGACACTCAAAACTGAACATTCAACACAGTAAACATGTTTATCATTACTTTAAAAAGAACTAACTGTATAGGCTTACACTGTTTCCCATAATAAATATGACACTAAATCACAGAATTCTAATAACACATGTATAAAAAATAATTTTCCAGATGAATCAATTCTTTAAAATGAATAAAAATAAGACTATTCCATTAGTCTCTATATAATGTTTCTAAGGAAAATATTAGAGTATATTATTTAGAATAATACTCCTATGATATTGAAGAGCAATATTTTGAGAAAATTATTAAAAAATGAATAAAGTTAAATAATAGAAATCATCCTCACATAAAAGAGATTATGACAGAAAGTGAATTAAAAAAGAAAGAAAAATAAAACATTATCAGTACTATGAAAGTATGGTGCTTCTGGGAGAACAATTAAAGTAGTAAACAATAAGAGAAGATTAGATAAAATTAGACTATACCCAGTGTAAAAAGCAACATCACAGCATGCTCTACTTGTTAAAAACAGTGATGGAATTTTGCAAACTTTATGCAAATTTCCCAAGAGATCTAATGTTTGAATCTCAATAATTAATGAGCAGCTATTACAAAAATGTTATTACTTCAAAACAATGCTACATTTTTGCCACTAGGAAAAGAAAATATCTCAGCCTTATATCTCTGCCTCTATCTCTATTCATTGCTGGATGTAGGTTCTGTGAAGGCACTTGGGGTGGTTGTTCATTTGATTATAGGGGAAGTTGTTTACACAACAACTTCAATGGTTGGAAACCTAGCCAGGGACAACCTATGAGTTCTTGTAGGTTATCCTAGGGAGTGGATAAAGGAATTGGGAAGAAGGGAGGCTGAAGGAAGGGAGGAGGTGCAAGGGAGGGAGAACAAGGGGATACATGGGGTGATAAAGGACTTTATTTTATAAATAAATCAAAATAAATAAGTAAAAAATCAAATAGAAGTAAAATAAAGCCAACATAGAAAGGAAAATATCAGAAGAAAAGCATATGTGTGATTACTAAAATAGAAAAATAAACACATTGAATTTCATTTTTTAATATGATACATGATTTATTGAAAAACCAGTAGTCAATAGTATAATAATTTAACACAATAGCATAATAGTATGACTTTAGTGAACACACTGAGAAGGAAATTAGGAAAATAAATTCCCTGTAGCTTAAAAAACGTACCTAGAAATAAGCCTCATCAATGATAAGAAAGATCTCTCAATAAAAGTTTTTTTGGAATAAAGTCATATTTTTATCCATGTATATCCTTATTCAAGCTCTTCTCCTCCTCCCAACTAAGACATATTGGGACCTTGCGACCTCCTGCCCTTGCTGGGGAGGAGAAAAGAGATGTGGAGAAGAGAGAGTATACATTCAATTTCTAATGAAAAGTAGCCCAATTGAGTTCTTCACAAATATTTTTTCATTAATTAGATTCTTAATAAAATCTATTTGGTCATAGTTTCATCAGCAAATATTATGCAAATATATATTTTATATTTTAGATATATTGCAATGAGTTTCTTTGTCTTTGATCTTCCTTATCAAATACATTGCTATTCATGTTTGCTCCTTTTCAAATGTGTTCAAATCATGCCCCCTCAAGTAATATGAGGTGCCAACTCTCAGATGATCCTTTTATTGAGCTTTAGTATATGAACCTCTATTCTCTTTAGAATTTTTGTCCTTTTATTCTCTATTTCATTTCAGAAAAAGGTAGGACACTCAGTGGTATCACCATAGCATAGCATTTCTAGTTTCAGTAAGACTAAATGCCTCCCTAGTATTAAAGCTGAACAAGGAAACCCTGTATGAAAAATAGGTTCTCAAAAGCCAGCCAAAATATAAGGAACATCCTATGTTCTCACTGTTAGGAGCCCCACAAGTAAACCAAGCTACACAACAACTTTCATATTATGCAGAATATTTAGATTGTTTACATTATGGATTCCCTGGCTGCCACATTAGACTTGGTAAACTCCTATAATCCCTAATTAGCTGATTCTGTGTGTTAGCTTTTGTTCCCTTTCACTGGTAAAATTCTTCCTCCTTCTCTTAAGTAGGACTCCCTAACCTAGACCTAATGTTGGGCTCTAAGTCTCTACATCTGTTTCCATCAATTACTGGATGAAGGCTCTCTGATGACAATTAAGGTACTCTCTCAACTATAAGTATAGCAACATATTTTCAGGCACCATTTTGGTGACTTTTGTTTCTTTTTCATATGTTGTTAGGTTTTTGGGACACTAAGTCTTTGGAACATGCAGAGTCTGAGTCTTAGCACTACATGCAGCGTCATTGGTGGGCTCACTCCATGGCATATCTCCCAGGCTGGACAAGTCATTGCTTGGTCATTGGCCTACTCTTTGCACCACCCTTACCTTAGAAAATCCCATATTCAGGACAGACTGTTGGTCAAAGTTTATATTGATAGCTAGTGTAACAATCTCAATCCTGGAAGTATTACATGGTCACAGGAGATGGCCAATTGAGGCTAATTATTCATTGTTGCTAGGATTCTGAGTTGTGATCATCCTTGTAAATTCTTAGAATTTTCTTTTGCACCAGGTTTCTACTGGAGCCTACAATACACATCTTGTCCAGTCATGTCTTTCAGTACTCTCTTCCTCCATTCACATTTGCAAAATAAATACACAAAATTCTTAATGAAAAGTAACTCAATTGAATTCTTCACAACTCAGTATTCTTTATTTTATTTGAATAACATTGACTTTCTAACAACAGTGACTAAATTTTTGTATATCATTATTAAAAGATCAAAACAATAAACAAACAAAAATAAAAAATTAGGTCATTTTAATTAATAAATTATTATTTAGTGGAAGTCAGTATTTATTACAATTAAAATACAAGAAAAAAATAACTAAAATGAGAAATAATTAAATTTTAAAGTGTAGATATGCAAAACCAAAGAAACCAAGTAAAAAAACTCACCTGAAACCCTTCAGCATGTATGAGATTTTAGGCTAGATAATTGATGACATTTCTACTGATAACACGAATAGACAAAGACTAAAACATTCATTGCTGTTCTCTGTTATTTCACTTGGTATTTTTGTAGTGGCAGAAGAATAATAAAACTGTCCAAATGTTAGAAAAGGGAAAATGTTACTGACAGATAAAATATTTTATAAATATTATAAATAATGAATGTATTTAGAAAAGAATTATTTTACTAAATTAATATGTGAATAATGGGTTTCTATCTACTAAAATAATCCAAATTTCAAATGAGTATTGCCATTAGGCTAATAAATGCTCATTTCGAAGTTTGCATATTATATTGTTCTGTTATTTTGCAACAGTTTTGTGGTCGTATATTGTATATTTTATAAAATCAATCTGGAATATCAGAGGACTGAATTCTCCAGAGTCAAGCTATGAAGGTCAAGGAGTAGTGAACCCTGTCTTTAATCCCATCACTCTCAGGAGACAGAGATTTTTCTCAACCTCTGTAAATTTAACATCTAACATCCAGGCAGTGGTGGTGAATGCCTTTAGTCCCAGTACTTGGGAGGCAGAGACAGGAGGATAGCTGTGAGTTATAGGCAAACATGGTCTACAAAGCACGTTCCAGAACCATTACACAGAAAAGGCCATGTCTAAAAGACAATCAAACAGAAAAAAGCTGAAGAAATATCTATGTCCTCTGATATTGCAGACTGCTTTTATTAAATATAAAATACTTAATATGAAATATATCACCATAAGTTTTCTCCCAGATTAAAATCTTTCATTTTAGAGGAAAGACCTTTAAAAAACACAATGTTTAGGGGGTATACCAAAATGTGGGGTTAAAAATATGAGTGAAAAAGGGTAATATGTTTTTTAGTGAGGACTGAAAAATGTCACAACTTGTTACCTCACTATTTTCAAAAGTAATTTAAAACTAATTTTATATGGGTGATGCATGCAGTTTTTAAAATGATAAAATGCTAATCACAATTTTCCAGTAAATATATTAATATTTTATAAGTTGTCCAGAGGAAGAATTGGCTAAACAGTGCATGGGGACTTCCTGCTGTATTAATTTTGAGAAGATAACATTTAAAAATTAAAAAATATAATAATTGTGCAGATGAACATAACTTTGTGGGAGAGGCTCTAGAGCACCTTTACCCTGAAATTTTCTTTTGATTTTACTGACATTTGAATTTAGTGTTAACTATCTTTGTGTACACACACACACACACACACACACACACACACACACACACACAAATTTGTGTGTTCCTGTATTATATATATTTTCCATGTCTCCCTCTGTATCTATTCTGCAAAAGGGATGTAGATTCCCCAGGGATTGAAGTTACAGAAGGTTATAAGGTGTCATGTGTTGCTGAGAACTCATATCCTCCACAAAAATAGTAAATCATCTTTACCATTAAGCAATATCTCCATTTCTATGCTGTTTCTTTTTTAAGAAATATAGAGAATAAATATTTTAAGCAAATAAACATAAACAATGTTTAAAGATAGATAATCAACCACAGCATACACATTATTTTTGTTTCTTCCAAAAGCAGTCATAGATTTCACCGAGTTGTTGTTCCTGGCACATTTTCTTCATTCATGGTTAAATTTGAACATTCCTGGCATTTCTATACTTTTCAATTCTTATTGATTTAAACTCTGAAGCACATAACCGCAGGATTATATGACATCTCTAGACTTTAAGTTTTATCATTCTTTATTTGTAATGACAAATTATAGTTCAATAGATTCCCTTGTTGAAAGTCTGGGTCTAAGATGTCTTTTATAGTAATTGATTTCAGAATCAAATGTCAGATTTATATTGATTATTACCATGAAGCCATTCATGATTACTGTGACATCTCTAACATGATGGTTAATTTTGTATGGCATGTCATGCTAACCTAGAGTAATGAGAACTGACAGTCTGTCTGGCTTAAAGTGGTTGTTTTATCCACTACAGAATGAAAAATAGCGGTTTCACCACTGTAGCAAATTAGGTAACATGGTGGGACCAACAGTTTTGATTAAAACATAGCTATAGGTCAAGATTAGAAATCCCTGAGAGACTAAAACATATGATGATGGTGTGATTAATTTGTAAAGAAACTGACATTTAACAAATAGCTGCTTATTATCAATTACAGATAAATTGCAGACATTAATTGCTTTTTAATATTATTTTATGAGAGCATGAAGTGTTTGCAAGTGGGTTTACAAGGTGAATGCCACTTTACACAGTTGTATTTAGGTCAAACATAGATGATATATCATTAAATATGAGATGTTTATAAAGACTAACATTATTTACAAAACAAACCTAAGGCCAATATTCAAGTGAGTATAGTCCATATGCTGGTGGTAATATAAAATAAAGCTATTAAAAAGTCAACATTTTAATTTCTGAAAATTTCTGTCATAATCTAAATCATGATGAGACCTGTGATGAAGAGCTCTCTCTACCATCAAGAGAAAATAAGAGTCATAATTCTGTTGTCATAAAACTATTTTAAAATGAATATTTGTGCGTTTTGTGGTAGCTATTGTATTTTTTTAAGTTTTCTGTCTTACCTGATATTCTCATGATAAAAAAGTACTTAATATTCATGTTTTGTGCCATGCCTGGAGCAAAATTATCATCTATAGGTTTTTTCTGTATAATAATATGTGTATGTGTAATTTCTGATGTGGAGGAAAACTAACAAACTAATGAAACTATTGAGTAAGCTAGGAAAGTTATCATATTAGTTACTAAGTATAATTAGACATAGTGCAAGGACTATTTGTTTGATAATTTATATAGTTAAGTGGTGAAATGAATGACAGCTGCTCCCCCATGGTTTAGAAATAATTATATACAAAAAAGAAAAATTAAAATGAAAACTATAGACTACAAAAAATAGGTTAAATATATAGACAGGAATTTTTTCTCTGTGTTTATAAATATTGTCATATAATCTCTTCTCTGTTAATACAAAACACACAAAATAATCTACAAAGTCCTAAATTATGAATCCAACAAATACCTGGTATAGTAACATAACTTTACTGAATTTCAAAATATGTAAAAATTCTGCATTTGAGAAAAGCTAAAATATTTATCTGTGCCAAAACTTCATGAGGTTTCCTCTATAAAATAAATGTAAGGAAAACAAAAATCTTTAAACCATGAGGAGAATTTCAGAGTCACCTAAAAGCCTAATTGCACAGCAACTCTGCACTGCTAAAATAGTTTATTTTCCCAAATTCCTAAAAGTGTTCATGAGAAATAATGGTTATAGAACTAAAAACTTTATTACTGTCCTGATACTAGCATTGATGTGCTGCTTATATCCCAAGGAACTCACTGGAATTTAGAAATAGTTGTACCCTAGATACACAGGGTTCAATGCAAGGTAAACTCAAAAGAAGAGGAATATTAAAGTAATTATCTGAATTGCCAGTACTTAACACTAAGTACAAGGTTATAGCTATAAATTTCCTAGATATTGGAAGCCTATAAAATACAGAAGATAAACCTGGAAATAATCAAATCTGGTTGAATATTTGAAATTGACTGAAACTTCACTGAAATAGTGTAACATAAACAGGTGTGTTATTTCTGGGCATTGGCATCATGTATAGTAGATATCAGTGTTCTTGACAGGGATTATGATATTTAAAAACAACAAATTAAAGTCATAATTCCGCTGAAACTTCTAGCATTTGAAGTCGCCATTTACATTTTTCAAACATGCTGGAATAGTAGATATCCCTAGGAAATCTAAGGAAATCAGAATTAAAAGACTAAGTATACTCATCATTGACGATGCCAGTTTCTCAGGTATGAATAAGCCATTTTGAGGTTTAAGTGCTTCCTTATAATTTTCTCTGTCTCTTCCTCCCTCTCTATCTCTCTCTCTCTCTCTCTCTCTCTCTCTCTCTCTCTCTCTCTCTCTCTCTCTCTCTCACACACACACACACACACACACACACACACACACACAAATACACACATACGCAAACACATTGATTATGTTCTTTTTGAGTAATTTAATACATAACTTTTTCACATAAGTAATGTTGGTTAGATTTTGCTTGTATTTTTAATATAGTCATATGGGCATAGAAATAGACATGTCAAATAGAAAATGAGGTCTTGTTATTTTTTTTCTTTCCTATGCAATAGTCAACTTTATTTTTATTGCATTAAATATATACTTTTTTTTTCTGGAGAACCACTGTGGATACCTCACTGTCTTCTTTTTCTACCTTTCTATTGTTTGAAAACTGGTCTTCCTCTATTTATTTTTGTTAAAATAGTATTTAAATATATTTATCTTTGTGTCCTTATTTGAATTAAGTACAAAGCTTATATACTGCTATTATATAATGCATATATATTGCAAATTATTTTCAGTCATTGTTTTTATATTAATTTTCTGTAATATTTTGTTTTCAAATATAATTTTTCTAAAAGCAACAGTATTTTCAAAAATAGTTATGGGAGCTTAAACAAGGATATACATGGATGAAAAGTATGACTTTATCCATTATGAAAATCAAATTAAAAAATAGTTATTTGTTAACCATATTGTTCTCTGGACATTATTTGCTCAGTCAAATAAGCCTGGCCTGACATGTTGAAAACTTCTGAATTCATGACAGTTATGTTTTAAAAATATTTTTAAATTATTTATACAGAATGTGTTATGATAGCCACCCTTTACAACTCTCTATCATTCACTACTTTTCTCTCATTCAGACTGTCCTCTTGCACCTATCATCTGCTATTTTTAATCTCATAGTTTCATTCTTTGTATTTGTTTTTATATGTACAGATTATACACAGGTAGTCCCTCTTTATTTGCTGTGTGTTTATAAACACATAGGTCATGACATATCAACAAGACTATGCTTCCTAACTTTCCACTCCATTTTCTAATTCAGACATTCCCTCTACCTCCACTTTTAGGTATATGGACTTTGGAGGCCACAGATGCTTTATTTAGGAGTAAGCCATCAGCTGTTGACTTTACTTAGCACATCATCATTATATCTGCAGAACACTTTTTTATAGAGTCTGAGAGAAGACCTAGTCTTTAAGAATTAGCATAGAATTTTAGGAGGCAGTTTGGATATGTGACCATTTAGCAAAGGGTCATTAGTACAGTATTTCTTAGGGCCATTGGCCTTTAAAATCTAGCTTTTGACCATGGCTACAATCCCATGTAGTTATTTTCTCTTTTGTCTCCAGCCTTTAATATATCCAGCAAGTAATTTATTATTCAAAATATCCTTCTAAAAAATAACCTGAATGAATAATTTGGATCAAAACTTTTATAAGTAAACTTTATAATACTTTAGTGTTTTAAAGAAAGAAATGCATTATAGAAGTTATAATAGTTTCAAAAATAAATGTTGGGGAAATAATAACATATTATAAAACAGTGTACTCCCTCACACATTGCTAGGACATGTCTTAAATTCCAGCACTCAAGGAACAGAGGTAAAAGATCTGTGAGTTTTAGGGCAGCCCTAGTTTACAGAGTGATTTAGAGGACAAACATAACTATAAAGAAATAATAATAAAATAAAAAAGACAGAAAAAAATCAAACAAAACAAAACAATGACTGGAAAAACAAAAACAACAGCAAAATGAAAGTTTTCTTTAGGAGGAATAAAAATCAAACATGAACCATGCAAACAATCTAGAGTTAAGATTTACTCAGTTGTGGAAATTTGGAAAGAATGTATAGTACTTTCTCTGCTCCTGCAGATAAAGGCAAAATGCAATATAAGACAAATTTGATATGAATAATTATGTAGAAGGCATAGCTTTTCTTTTAACTCATTGCCCCACAGTTAATTAAGTTTTGGATACTGAGCATAAACTAAGTTTTAAAATAAATGCTGCTTTGTACATAGTCGTTAAAATTATATTATGTGCCACATTTAAAATGCTTTAAGGCTCTAATTGGTTTACTGAGCATGTAAAGCTGTGAGCTCTCAATTAGATGCTGACATTTCTGGTCCTATTTCCCTGTATCTTGCATTTGGATTTCAATAGGATTTCAAATTTTAAACTTCCATGTACTAAATATAATTAACACAAACAAGAGACATTCTGTTCTGATCACTCAGTTTAATCAGATGCCTACTCTTCTCTGTAATTTAGTATCATGACAGTCTAGAAGTAAGGTTTTTCATTTTGATGGAAAAATATAATTAGTCCATAAATATACTCCAAAGTGAACACAGCTTCCCTGTCATCTCAGTCTAAGCATGTTTTAAAGGAGAATTTCTCCCATCGAAGAAGAAAAAGTAAGTTCTTGAGGGCATTTTTGCAAATTTTGTACAACTAGAAATTTGAACTGTTGTCTACATTCCCATTCACCTAAATATGATTTCATTTTTAAACTACATATCTACTTAAAATCGTATACAGAATACTTACTATTTTTACAATTTTTTATTTCTAAAGATTTTATGAGAGTAAGCCTGTACACAGTAAAAAAATGTGTTGGTTTTATTGTTAATTAAAAGCTGATTGGCTCGCAGCCAAACAGGAATTATACCAGGCCCAGCCAGATGCAGAAGAAGCTGGAGATATACAGGTTTAAAAATATACATAAGCTTGGGAGAGAGAAAAGCAAATAGTATGCAAAGTCTCTAATTAAAAATATAGTTTTAAAATTATGAAATGATGTCTTTAAAATGTGAGTAAAGTAATGTTAAAAAAAGCTACATACAGATGGGAAACATATAGAGAGTCTGGATTATGTATGTTACTGTGCTGTCTTATTTTGGGGGAGGAAATATTAAAAGATATTGAATTATAAAAGCTGTTAGATTAAACCAAACTATGGACTTACAAAATATCTTAACATCAAAATTTAAGGTAAAATGTGTATTGCTTTGAAAATGAGGTTCTGCTTTTATTTTCACAGAAAATAAAAAAGGCAAGAAATTTGTTTAAAGTTTAAGATGATTGGATTTGACTGAAGGAGATTTGCTAAATATTCTGTCTACAGTCATAAAACATAAATCTAGAACTACATGATACATAATTTACTTGCTAAAACATAAACCAAAAAACTTTAACTGACTTGTATACAACACATATTTCATAGTTGTAATGCATCTTACGATTAAATTTTATATATTTTCAGGACAAGTGGAACAGACCCCAATATAAATAGATGCCACAGGTAATCCAACATCCAGAAGAGTTTTGTGGCTGCTGGCTATGAATATTGTGTAGTAGGATAATGTACTGGTACCTTGTCCCTACTACTAGTGTAATAAAAAGCTAATTGACCAGAAGGCAAAAATAAGTGTGGAAGGGGATACAGACTAAGAAAACTCTAGGAACAGGAAGAGGAAAAAAAAAGATGTCAGAGAGACACAAGCAAAAATATGAGTGGAGACACCAGCAGATACAGAGTCATAGGTCAATCAGCATAAGATTAATATAAGCATTTTGTGTGTTTCTTTGGAACATTGAATTTACTGGTCCAGATCTTGGGGCTAGTCTGGGCCAGAAGCTTCCTATTACATCATTGAACCTCATAAACTATTCTAGCCAAGACCTACCTCTTATTTTGATTTTTAGTTAATTATTTATTTATTTTGTTTCTTTTCTTTTTTATTATGAATAAAGTTTCATTTTTTTATCTATGCATACCTACGTTAAAGCCCACTCCCCCCCGCCCCTCCAAGTCACTTTCTCTTCTCCCCATCTCATCATCTCTTCCCAAGAAAGGGTAGGAGATTCCAAGGTCCCAAGGTGGCTTAGTTCAGTATCCACTCCACATAAATCTGCTTTCCTCAAGGCAACAACAAGACTGAGTCAGGTGTTCCTCTGAAGGGAATGAGCTCCATGGTGCCAGTCCAAGGTGTTTCAGATCCCAAGCTGTTCAGTGGTTGTTGTTTGCAGCTTAGGAATTCATTGATTTGTTTAAAGTCCACTAATGAGTAATTGCATCCCCTGCTTATCTTTCTGGGTTTGTGATACCTCGCTCAGTAGGATGTTCTCCAAATCCATCCATTTGTCTGATAATTTAAATATACCATTTTTTCTTACTGCTGAGTAGTATTCCATTGTGTAGATGTACCACAGTTTGTTAATCCATTCTCCAGTTAATGAGCATCTAGGTTATTATCAGAATCTATATGTTATGAATAATGCTGCTATGAACATAGGTGAGCTAATGCCTTTGGAGTGTGAATGTACATGTCCAGTAGTTGTAGTGATGGGTCCTTGGGGAGATTGGTTCCCAGTTTTCTGGGAAACCACCATACTGAATTCCAGAGTGGCTGAACAAGCTTACACTCCCACCAACAATGGAGGAGTGTTCCTCTTGCAACACAACCTCTCCAACATAGGCTGTCACATGTGTCTTTTATCTTAGCCAATATGACAGGTGCAAGGTGGTATCTCAAAGATGTTTTGATTTGCATTTATCTGATGGCTAAACATGCTGATCACATTTTCAAGTGCTTTTCATCCATTTGTAATTGTTCTGCTGAGAATTCCCTTTTATTTCTGAACCTCATTTTCTGGGTTAATCAAGATTTTGGGGCTCTAGTTTCTTGAGTTATCTATATATTTTAGAGATCAATCCTCTGTCACTTTTAGGGTTCGTGAAAATCTTTTGTCATTCTGTTGGCTAACATTTGTCTTATTGACTGTGTCCTCAGCTTTACAGAAGCTTCTCAGGTTCAGGAGGTACCACTTATTGATTGTTGTTCTTAGTGTCTGTGCAACTGATATTATATTTAGAAAGTGGTCACCTTTGCCAAAATGTTGGAGGGTATTTCTCACTTTCTTTTTCATCAAGTTCAATGTAGCTGGGTATATGTTGAGGTCTTTGATCCACTTAGATTTGAGTATTGTGAAGGGTGACAGGCTTGGAATCATTTGCATTTTTCTACACACTATCATCCAGTTATGCCAACACACTTTGTTGAAGATACTATCTTTTTTCTTTTTTCTTTTCTTTTCTTTTATTATTATGAACAAAGAAGTCACACTTTCTATTCTTGTATATCCTTATTCAAGGTCTCTTTCCCCTCCCACCACATCAGGTCATTCTCTCTTTTTTTTCTATTGAATATTTTCGGCCTCTTTGTCAAAGACCAGGTATTCATAGGTTTTTGGGTTAATGTCAGCATCTTCAGTTTTATTCCATTGATCCACAAGTATGTTTTTATGCGAGTCCCAGGCTCTTTTTATTACTGCAGATGTATAGTATAACATGAAGTGGGGGATGGTGATGCTTCATGAGGTTCTTTGCTTGGAAATTTTTTTGGCAATCATGGCTTTCCTGTTATTTCAAACAAAGTTGAGTGTTATCTTTCAACATCCATAAAATATTGTGTTGGGATTTTGATGGACAGTGCATTGAATCTGTAGATTGCTTTTGGTAGAATTGCCATTTTTACTATGTTTTCCTACCTATCAAGGAACAGTTGAGATTTTTCCATTTTCTGATATCCTCTTCAATTTCTTTCTTCAGTGATTTTAAGTTTTTGTCAAATAGGTCTGTTACTTCTTTGGTTATAGTTACTCCAAGGCATTTAATTCTATTTACAGCTATTATAAAGGAAGATGTTTCCCTTATTTATTTTTTCAGCCCTTTTATCTTTAGTGTATAGTATGGCTACTGATTCTTTGAGTTAAACTTATATTCTGCTACATTGCTGAATATGTTTATCAGATTTACAATTTCCTTTTATGTGTACTATCATATCATCTGCAAATAGAGATAGTTTTAGTTCTTTCACAAAGTACCCAAAATTGTGGGATACAATGAAAGCAGTTTTAAAATGAAAATTTTTATCACTTGATGTGTATATGAAAAACCTAGAGAAATCCTACAATGGAGAACTAGCAGCACAGCTGAAAACTTCAGAACACTTAGATGCAAACTCACCTAGAAGGAGTAGAAGACAGGAAATAATCACACTTAAAGCTTAAATCAGTACAATTGAAACAAAAGGAACAATTCAAGGAATCAAACACTGGTTCTTTGAGAAAGTCAACAAGGTAGATAAACCCCTATCCAAACTAACCAAAAAGCAGAGAGTAGCCAATGGAACATAATCAGAAATGAAAAGGGACCATAACAACAGACCGCAAAAAATTCCAGAGAGTTATCAGGTCATACTTTGATTATCTATACTCCACAAAAATGGAAAACTTGGAAGAAATGGACACCTTTTTGGACAGGTACCATTTATGAAATTTAAACCAAGATCAAATTAAATACATAAACAGACCTATAATCCTACAGGTAATTGAAGCTGTCATTAAAAGCCTCACAAGTAAAAGCCCAGGTCCAGATGGTTTCAGTGCAGAATTCTACCAGACATTCAAAGAAGAAGTACTACCAATATGATTCAAAATTTTTTTGCATAGTAGAAGCTGAAGAAATATATCCAAACACTTTTTATGAGGCCACTATTACCCTAATAACTAAGCCACTCTTAGATGCGAGAAAGAAAGAGAATTACAGACCAATTTCCCTCATGAATATTGATGCAGTATTCTCAACAAAATTCTGGCAAGCCATATAGAACAATATATAAAAAATATCCATTATGATCAAATAGACTTCATCCCAGAAATGCAGGGATAATTCAACACACTAAAAACTGTAAATGTCATTCATCATATAAACAAAATGAAGGAAAAACAAAACACATGATCATATACTTACATGCTGAAAAAGCCTTTGACAAAATCCAACACTCCTTTATGATAAAAGTCCTGGAGAGATCATGAATACATTTAAAATATAAATATTATAAAGGTAATTTTAAAGAAGCTGATAGCCAACACCAAACTAAATGGGGAAATACTCACAACAATCGAACTAAAATCAGAAACTAGACAAGGCTGTCCTCTCTCCACTTATCTATTCAATGTAGCTCTTGAAGTTTTAGCTGAAGCAAAATACAACAAAAGAAGATTATTCTGATTTTTTAAATATTTTTCTAAAAACTATAATGTTCTAAACAATAGAAAGTATTCTAGAGAATGGCATTTACATTCCATAAGAATGGGTTATGAAAAATTATTTTCATTTAATGGGGGTTAGTTGCAAGATATTATTGGCAATGATAGAAAAATAAGTGGGACAAGGAAGTTAAATTAAAATATCTTTTTCAAAAAATGGGGTGTCATGGTATAAAAATAGTAGAATAAAAGGGTAAATTCTTGAATCTACTTTTAAATTAAAAAAATAATTATTAATTTTAAATCATTTTAGATGTATAAATTTTATTTTATTAATGTAATATAAATTTATTTTTGTTATATGTATGCCCTTACTATTATTTTAGTATTGTGCAAATGAAAAACTTATTTAAAATATAATGCATAACTAAGAAATATATTTCATAGATGTATCTTGTAGTTTTAGGTAAATTTTTCATTATTGTAGAGACATAGTTATCGCGGTAATGACCCGCCATGAGATATGTTTTAAATGATGTTTATTTTGTGAGAATCACTTACAAAACAGAGAAGGTTTTAAGAAGAGGTAAAGAGGTAAGGTTGCATCGTGCTGGAGACTTCTCAAACAAAAGCTTCTGTCACAGCCAAATGTCCAAAACCTGCACCACCCATCTGGAAACCGCGTCAACAGACCAGAAACCGTGTCACCAGACCGGAAACCTTGCCACCAGTCTGGAACCCACACGAGAGGTCCCGGCACTGCACTGCATGAGAGAACACTGGCTTCCTGTCTCCAGTCCTCTCCCTGGGCTCTCTATTTCCGAAGTTCTTTCTCATTGACCATGCCCCTCTTTGTCCCAGCACTCCGCTACTATCAGTCCACCTGTGTAGATTCTGATTTCCGGCCACATCTTCCCCTTTTGTCTAAATAAGAAGGTTCTAAACTAAGTATGAGCTACATACTATAGAGATCATCATAAGGTGATGTTTGGGGAAGAGAAAGGTACTAACATAAGTGAGGTCAAACTACCACTAGCAGATGACAAATACAAGGTGCAATTTAATGACTAGAATGCTGACATGATGCGATGCACAGGGATTGCTTCAAAGCTGCTTATCTCCAACTATAAAGTTCTAATACCTGAGTGTCTTTGCTGAGATAAGAATTAATAACAACCTCAACTATCCAGTCTTCAACACCGTCAAGACCTGAGAAGGAAAATATATACCTGAAGTTGGAAGCATGATGAAGTAGCTCCCAAAATTTAGGAGAAGACAATGACAGTTAACTGCCTGAACAAATCATCCACCATTTCTCTGTACAATGGGAGCATACATCCTTGTGGCTACTGGCATATGATGTCTGACAAGTCTCTGTAGAAGCAGGGTATTTTTTTGGTAGGACCATCTTATCCTGTCTAGGCAGTCTTTGGCAGTATCTATCCTTCATCCTGCTCATCCATATCGGACAGAGAGCATGCTGACAGCAGTCAAGGCAAGTGCCGTCCTTTGCCCCTCAGGCCATTATTCGCCAAACAAGACAGTCTCTTTGCAAGATATCTGTGATGCTCAACACCACCTTGAGAAAGGAATGGTGATGACATTAGTTGTCATGTCTCTCAAGGCCAAATTCTAGATAACAAAATCTTGAATGCCATATTCTCTCGGTCTATGAAGTGGTTGAAGATGCCTATCTATTTGGTATATTGTAACATGTTTCTGAAAAGACTGAGTATCCTGACTGTTAGGTGGCAAATCTGAGTAACCATAATCTGCAGTCCCAATCAACCAAGAAAGTAAAGCTAACAATGTGGTAGAATGTTTTCTGTATGATGTAAATAAAGAACTGTTTGGGCCCATGCATGGCACCATAGAAGTGGGTGGAGAATCAGAGGCAGCCAGATAGAAGGAGGGTGGAGTTAGTCACTCTCTCGATCCGACCCCCAAAGGAGGAACATGTAGAGGTATGGGGCTGAGCCATGGGCTAAGCCATGTGGCGGGAAGATTAATAGAAATGGGTTAAATTAAGATGAAAGAGCTAGCTAGTAATGTGCTTAAGATATGTGCCAAACATTATGAAGTAATATAAGCATGTGATTCATTTTCTTTTGGGGACAAAAGCCACGGGCACGCATATCAGGTTGCAAACCTCTGCTGCTGTGCATGCCAGGTTACAAACTCTGGGCACAAACCTCCCGGACCCAAAACGGGCTGGGAAAAACTTTCTACCACACATAGTCATCTATAACAGTCAAAGTTATCATAATGATAGATATGTTTTCAATATCATAAACAGATATATTTAGATAGATGGTCTTTATACACTTCAAAGACCTATGGAATATGCTTTTTATGTTTAATAACCTAAGGCTTTTTATGACACAAAGACATGTTTTCTTCTGGCCTTATCAATGTACTTTGCAGAAGATATGAGGCACCAAAAATTCATATAGAGTTCTCTTTATGGCAAAAGTTAAAATGTTTGGGATAAAATTTCTTGCCTCATTTTGTGATAGTTTCTGTCTAAACTGGACCAGCAGGATGCAAAACAAAATCTACTGCAAAACTTTGCCAAGACAAAGTGGGGTAGCTCTTTAAAATTTCTTGCTTCTAACACAAGTCTGTCAGATATTCTAGGCCTTTATGCCAGGGATGGATGCTCCAATGATGTAGTGGAAGCTTGGGTGCCAGCTGTTTCTATCATTTCTCTTAATTTTTGGAAGTCACTTCCTGCTTACTAAGATAATGTTATACCCTTTTTAGGTCTTTGGTACAACTGAAGACTACATATTTAATAAGTATAATTTTTCTTAGTTATGATGAAAAGAGCAATTAGATGTAAACTTTAGATATACAAAGATAAGATAGGTAGTAGAGTATCTATCTATTTTTTCACTAGAAATGGACTGCATATTGTAATTGTATTATTTATTTTCATGTAAAACAGTTTTTTTTCTCATACCCACCAGTGGTCCCTCTCCTACCCCTTTGCCCCTTCTCTCATTCCTCCCCTTCCTTGAGTACCCCCTTACAAAGAGTGGGCAAGGAATCTCAAAGGTGAATCAATTTGGTCCGGCATATCCAGCTGAGGAAAGACTGAGTCCTTCCCTCAAGTATCAAGACTGAGAAAGGTGTTTCCCCACTAGTCATGGGCTCAAAGATGTCAGTTTATGAACTGGGGATAGACTCTGGTCCAAATGCAAGAGGCTCTACAATCTGCACACACTTTTCTCCTGTCACCTACATTAAGAAGGTCCAGATTCATTTCATGATGATTCAATCAGCTGTCATTTCAAAGTCTATAGGCTCCCAAGAGCACTAGACAGCCTACTCCATGGGTCTCCCCATTATAATCCAGATCCCACTACTCATATAGTCTGTCTTCCCTCTAGCTAGACTAGTAGCTCAACTCTGGGTTTAGCTATTGATCTCTACATTTGTCTCCATCAATGGCTAGATGAAGTTTTTATAATGACAATTAGAGTGAACATTCATATGATAATAGGTAAGGCCTTTTAGGCTCCCTCTCCACTAGTGGTAAATAGGTTCATCCTGTGGGTTCTTGGAAAATCCCTAGTACCATGTTTCCATCTAATCCCACAATGCCTTACTCTCTCAAAATATCTAATTATTTGCTTTCCCACTCTCTTGCCCTCCCCATTTGTCCATTCTCTCATATTTTCTTCACACCTCTCAAAATTACTCAGGGATCTTCCCTATTTCTTTTTCCCATCAGGATATATAGATGTCTCTCTTACATTTTTCCTGTTGCCTAGCTTCTGGGGATTTGTTGATTGTAGTCTAGTCATCCTTTGCTTTATGTCTAAAATCCACTTTTGAATGAATGTATATGATGTTTACCTTTCTGACTGACTGTTACTTCACTTAGGATGATACTCTTCACATTCTTTACTTGTAAATTTCAGGATGTCATTTTTTATTGCTAAATAGTACTCCATTATGTAAATGAACCATATTTTTTATCCATTCTTCAGTTGAGGGGCATCTAGATTGTTTCCAGATTCTGCTTATTAGATATAATGCTTCTATGAACATAGCTGAGCTAATGCCCTTAGGGTAATAGAGCTTCTTCCCTTGGTACATGCCCAATAGTGTTATTGCTAAATCAGAGGGTAGATTGATTCCCAGTTTTCTGAGGATCTCCCATTCTGGTTTCAAAAGTGGCCTTACAAGTTTACATTCTCATAAACAAGAGAGGAGTATTCCTCTTACTTCACATCCCCTCCAAAAACAGTTTTCATCTGTGTTTTTGATCTAAGTCATTCTAACAAGTATAAGATATTATTTCAGAATTAATTGATTTGCATTTCTCTGATGTTTAACAATGATGAGCAGTTCTTTAAGTGTCTTTCAGTCATTTAAAGTTTTTTTTTTGTTGATAATTTCCTATTTAGCTCTCTACCCCATTTTTCAATTGAGTTTTTTGGTTTTCTTCGACCTTTAGTTTTTTGAAGTCTCTGTATATTTTAGAAGTCACAATTCTGTCTGTTGTAGGATTGGTGAAAATCTCTTTTTCATTTTGTAGGTTGTCTTTTTTTCTTATTGACTGTCTGTTTTGCCTTACAGAAGCTCCTTCATTTCAAAAGTTCCCATTTACTAATTGTTACACTGTCTATTCTATTGTTTTATTTAGAAAGTGGTCCCCTGAGTTCAATGATATTTCCCAGTTTTTATAATCAGGTTCAATGTAACTAGGCTTATGTTAAAGTCTTTGATTACTAGGTTTTGAGTTTTGTGTAGGGTAATAGATACAAATTTATTTCCATTTTTATACACACCACTATAAAGTTATGCCAGTACCATTCGTTGAAGATGCTATCTTTTTTTTTTTTTTACATTGTATATTTTTTAACACTTTGTCAAAAATCAGGTGATCATAGAGGAGTGGATTAATTGCAGGATCTTTGATTCTATTGCACTCATCTATAAATCTATTTCTATGCCAGGACCAAGCTGCTTATATTGCTGTAGCTGTAGAGTAGAACTTGAAGTCATAGATGGTTATGTCTTCCAAAGTTCTATTATTGAATTGTTTGTTTTTGCAATCTTAGGATTTTTGTTATTCTGTAAAAAGTTGAGCATTTTTATTTTGAGGTATGTAAACAATTGTGTAAGAATTTAGTGAGCATTGCATTGTTTCTATAGATAGATTTTGGTAAGAATACTCTTTTTACTATTTTGATCCTACCTGTCTAAGTGCATGGGAGATCTTTCATTTGTCTGATATCTTTTTCAATTCATTTCCTTCCATGAGTCTTGTCATATAGGTTAAAGATACCACAAAATAGTTGATGTTATTTTCAGATTTGTAAAGGGTGATATTTCCCTGTTTTATTTCTAAGCTTTTTAATCATTTGTATGTAGGAAGGATACTGATCTTTTTAAGATACTCTTGTATCCTGTAATATTACTGAAGGTGTTCACCAGCTATAGGAGTTTTCTGGTAGAATTTTGGGAGTCACTTATGTTTACTATCATATTATCTGCAAATAGTGAGAGTTTGACTTTTTTCTTTTCAATTTGTATTCTCTTGATCTCTTTTTATTGTCTTACTGCTCTAGCTAAAACTTTGAGAAGTACATTGAGGAAATATTGGGAGACAGGACAGCCTTGTCTTATTCTTGATTTTAGTGGGATTGCTGTGAGTTTCTTTTCATTTAATTTGATGATGTCTTACAGCTTGCGGTATAATGCCTTTATAATGTTTAAATATTTTAATGTATAAGGCTTGATGTAATATTTAAACTTTAGTAATGTTTCTTGGGGTACAAATGTTCAGAATGAGACTTCATCTTGTTGAATTTTTTTTCTGAGATGAATAAGTAATGTCAATCCTGATCTAATTTGATTGATTTTAGTTTGAAGTCTATTTTGTTAGATATTAGGAAAGTTACACCAGGTACTTCTTTTTTATTTATTTTGTATTTATCAAGAAAAACAGTAAAATAAATTTAAAATACTGATAAGTTAACAATAACTATAAAGAAAATAAAAATCATAAGCATGACTTATCAAGAATGATAATGCAAATAAGTTTGCTACACATAAAATTACTTTGTGTTCAGCTTTCCCTCTGAATTTTTTCTATCCCTGTATATCCTTATTCAAGGTCCCTTCTGCCTCCTGCCACATCAGATCATTTTTTCTTCTCAACAACTCCCCATCCCTGCCCTGGGCAGGCAGCAGACAGTCTAATGGTCCCACTGACCCAATAATGCTTAATTCAGTCTCTACTCCTGGCAAATCCAGTTTTGTCCCCCTTCCCTCAAGAGTGAGTCAGGTGTTCCTATAGGTACAGTGGGATCAAAAGGGTCAGTCCAGGGTGATTCTGATCCAAAGATGTTCAGTAGTTGTGGTTTGCAGCTTGGGCATGCTTAGCTTTTTTCTTGCTTGTTTGTTTAGAGACCACTAATGAGTGAGTACATCCCCTGCTTATCTTTCTGAGATTGTGATACCTCGCTCAGGAAGATATTCTCCAAATCCATCCATTTGCCTGCAAATTTTAGGATATCATTTTTTTTATTTTTACTGCTGAGTAGTAATCCATTATGTAGATGTCCCACAGTTTGTTAATCCATTCTTCACTTGAGGGACATCTAGGTTGTTTCCAGGTTCTTGCTATTACAAATAATCCTACTATGAAAAAAGTTGAGCTAATACCTTTGGAGTGTGAACATGCATCTTTAGGGTATACACCCAGAAGTGGTATTGCTGGGTCCTTGGGGAGATTGATTCTCAATTTTCTGAGAAACTGCCTTAATGCATTCCAAAGTGGCTCAGCAAGCATCCACTCCCACCAACAATACAGTAGTGTCCCCTTGATCCACATCCTCTCCAACATAGGCTGTCATCTGTGCCTTTTATCTTAGCCAATCTAACAGGTGTTAGGTGGTATCTCAAAGTTGTTTTGATTTGCATTTCTCTGATGGCTAAAGAAAACCCTGGTCCAGATGGTTTTAGTGCCAAATTCTACCAGACATTCAAAGAAGAATTACTACCTTTACTCCTCAAATTATTTCACACAGTAGAAACTGAAGGAATATTGACAAATTCCTTTGATGAGGCCACAAATACCCTAATTCCCAAGCCACTCAAAGACACAACAAAGAAGGAGAATTACAGACCAATTTCCATCATGAATATTGATGCGAATATTCTCAACAAAATTTTGGCAAACCATATACAACAATGCATAAAAGATATCATCCCCCACCACCAAGGAGACTTCTTCCCAGGAATGCAGGGCTGGTTTAACATATGAAAAACTGTAAATGTTATCCATCATATAAACAAACTAAAGGAACAAAACCACATGATCATATCCTTAGATGCTGAAAAAGCCTTTGACAAAATCCAACACTCATTTATGATTAAAGCTCTGGAAAGATCAGGAATACAGAGAGAATACCTAAATATAATAAAGGCGATTTACAAGAAGCCGACAGCCATTATCAAACTTAATGGAGACAAACTCAAAGCAATCCCACTAAAATCAGGAACTAGACAAGGATGTCCTCTCTCCCATTATCAGTATAGCTCTGGAAGTTTTAGCTAAAGCAATAAGGGAATGAAAAGAGATTAAGGGGATACAAATTGGAAAAGAAGAAGTGAAACTATCTCTATTTGCAGATGATATGAGTGTATACATAAGTGACCCACAAAATTCTTCCAAGGAACTGCTACATCTGAAAAAAACACCTTCAGCAATGTAGCAAGATATAAGATTTACTCAAAAAAAATCAGTAGTCCTTCTATACACTAAAGATAGAAGAGCTGAAAAAGAAATAAGGGAAACATTACTCTTCATAATAGCTGTAAATAGTATTAAATACCTTGGAGTAACTATAACAAATTAAGTAACAGACCTATTTGACAAATTTTTAAATCACTGAAGAAAGAAATTGAAGAGGATATCAGAAAATGGAAAGCTCTCCCATGTTCCTGGATTGGTAGGATCAACATAGTAAAAAAGTCAATTCTACCAAAGGCAATCTACAGATTCAATGCACTGCCCATCAAAATCCCAACACAATATTTCTTGAACCTTGAAAGAACAATACTCAATTTCATTTGGAGTAACAAGCCAGGATTGCCAAAACAATTTTACTCTACCAAAGAACCTCACCATGTATCACCATCCCTGACTTCAAGTTATACTATAGGGCTACAGTAATAAAAACAGCCTGGTACTGGCATAAAAACAGACTTGTGGACCAATGGAATAGAATTGAGGATCCAGACATTAACCCAAAAACCTATGAACACCTGGAGCTTGGACAAAGAGGCCCAAAACATTCAATGGAAAAAAGATAATATATTTAACAAATGGTGTTGGCATAGCTGGATAGAAGTGTGTAGAAAAATGCAAATAGATCCGAGCCTGTCACCCTGCACAAAACTCAAATTCAAGTGGATCAAAGACCTCAACATAAACCCAGCCACTTTGAACTTGATAGAAAAGAAAGTGGGAAATATACTTCTATGAATTGGCACAGGCAACCACTTCCTAAATATAACACCAGTGGCACAGACACTAATACCAACAATCAATAAGTGGTATCTCCTTAAGCTAAGAAGCTTCTTTGAAGCCGAGGACACTGTCAATAGGACAAAATGACAGCCTACAGAATGGGAAAAGATTTTCACCAACCCTACAAGTGAAAGGGGACTGATCTCTAATATATATAAATTGCTCAAGAATCTGGAGCCCAAAACCTTGAATAACCCAATCAGAAAATGGGGTACAGATCTAAAAAGGGAATTCTCAGCAGAGGAATTACGAATGGCTGAAAGGCACCTGAAAAAACAGCTTCTTTTTATTAAGTATATTTGATTGAAAAATTTTTCCCAGCTCCTTAATTGGGTGCCAGTGTCTGTCTTTGATGTTGAGGTGTGTCTCTTGTATGAATCAGAAGAATTGATTCTGGCTTTTCTGTCCATAGTGTTAGCTTGTCTCTTTTTATAACAAAATTGATTTAACTGATATTAAGTGATAAAATTTTCATATTGCTTAATTATTTCTTTTAGGAATTTTATTTCATTTTTATATCCATTCTACTTATGATACCTTTATCTGATTTTTCTGGTTGAACTATGAAGTTTTTCAGTTTCATCTTTATTTCTTATTGGTTTTTTCAGTCACTTTATTGAATTCCATTCTCAAGCCATAGATTGTATTTGTCATTTTGTTCTTTTCTTGTTTTTAATTTTCCAAGACAAGATTTCTCTTTATAATAGTTGTGCCCTGAAACTGGCTTTGTAGACCAGACTAGCCTCTAACTCACAGAGTTGTGTTTGCCTCTGCTTTCCAGGTGCTAGAATTAAAGGCATGTACCACCACTGCTCAGCATATTCTGTCTGTTTTCTTTTTTTTTATTTTTAATTTATTTTTGAATGAAGTCTCATTTTTTAATTCATGTATCCCCTTGGTCAAACTCCCTTTCCCCTCCTACCCCTGCCAGTCACTTTCTCTTCTCCCCATCTCCTTATCTCCTCCCCAGCAAGGGGCGGAGGTCCCAAGGTTCCAAGATCGCTTAGGTCAGCATCCACTCCAGGCAAGACCAATTTGTCATTTCTATCATCCTTATTTTTGTGCTTTCTTGTCATAAATTAGACATTTATTCTTATATTTTTTTATCTTTCATTTTATTAAGCTTTTTATTTGCTTTTTACCTCCTTTTTTAAAAAACGTGCAATTAGCTATTACCAATTTTAAGAGTCATTCTACATTTTCAGAAATCTTTTAAAGATGTTTAATATTCTACTAGTAATTTACTATATTTATTTTAAATTTTAGAAATATATTTGACATATTTTACAATAATATTATTCATATGTAAATTAAATTATTTAATTATACCAAATAAAAAAGGGAGCTTTCATCATCTCCTAGTATAAGTTGTTTCTTGTCTTCATATTTTTATTTATTATTTAGTGATTTTACACCATGCACCCCATCAATTCAGTTTTTCTTTAGAAACTCTAATTAAAAAATAAACAATGGTAATTTTAGAACACATACCAAAAATATTGGAATAAGGAAATTTATGCACATATATGTATTACATTACAATAGATACATTATATAACCATATATACCTGTAGAAGCCTAGGAAATTACTAACTGAAACTGAAGAAGACATAATGGAAAAAAAAATCACATATTGGAGGATAGGAAGACTTATATGTGTTAAGATACCATTGCATTGGTCTTTGACTCAATACTATATCAAATGTTCATAATCTTTAAGAAAGTTAAAATATGTGAAACATCAAGTAATATCTATTATTTAAACAATCTATAATACAAATGAATAACCAAAACTAGGGTACCCACATTTCAGTATAAAGCTTAGATATGACCACATATAAACATGCAGTCACATAGTTTTCCATACTGATGTCAAGATGTCTTTGTAGAAAAAGAACAGTATTTACAACTAATGATGTTAGGAAAAGCGAAAGAATTATATTAGATCTTTTGCTGAAAAATTATACATATCACACCACAATTGTAAATGCTAAAGCTAAAATTATAAAGACTTATTGTTGTCAGAAAAAGAAACCCCATACGACTGAATAATTAACTTACAAATATTTACATGTTTCTGCAAGGAAAAGGCTTAAAATTTAGAGATATATAGATTTCCAATATACCTTCTGTCAGAATTTGATTACACTTTGATGGAATTTCTAAAAATATGGTTGAATGTTCTCAGTCTCAACAGATACATTGTACTCTTGAAATATGTTTCCAGATTTCTGATTACTTCTAGATATGATCTGACTTGTTTCTTTTTCTTAAGGATGTTTTGCTTACTGTATAAAGTTCCTGTACAAAATAGTGGTTACTGCCTAGTATTGCATAGAAGATTTGTAAATATATATACATATATATATAGTTATTTGTATTTCAATCAAAAGCAGTAAAAAATAGTCTGTCAACATATTGCATTTTCTGTTTTATGTTTCAACTAATAATTATTGAATTGAAAAACAAATAAAACACATATCTTCTTAGTTTCATAGTAACAGCTGTAGAAATGTTTAGTTCAAAACTTGCCTGGAGTAGATGCTCCATGCCTAGCTGACCCATCTTGAGACGTCTTGCCCTTTTTGGAGAGGGAATCAGGGGAGGGGCAGGGGGGAGGCTGAAGGCTGAATGGGAGGGATTGGGAGGAGGGAAGGGAGGGAGAGCAGGAGGATAAATGGAAAAAACTTTTTTATAAATAATTTTTTAAAAAATGTGAGAAAATACTAAGTGTGTCAGCTTTGTTAATAACCCAAGTATTGTTAGATTCTAGACAGGTTCTCTAATATGTATGGCTCTAAATTAACATATTTAATCTTCAATAATCACAACAATTTTATAAGTCAGTATTTTGTTTTCATTTCCTTTGCTATTTTAAAATGGGCTTGTAGATGCACAAATCTGGTTGTATAAAATGAGACTCAGAGCCAAATATTAGGAGAAGGCTGAAATATCAGATAGAGGAAGCACCAGAGTCAGTTCTCACCCAGCTGTCTTGCAACTTCCTCAGTCTTGCTTCTGGTCACTTCTGCTTGTTGTTTCTGCCAATTGCTTCTGTATGCTGGGTACATAAGGGTTTCTACAGGCCTTATATACCCTATCCCATACAGGTTAGAATTAAAGGTGTGTAGCCTTAAACTCACAGAAACAGAAAAAGTTCTATCCCTGGAGTTATGGGATAAAGGATGGTCACCGCTCCCAGCTTTCCCTGTGCTGGGATTAAAGGTGTGTATGACTGGGTCTCAGCTGTTTATCCTTGTATTCAAGGATTGAGGATTTCTTGAGCTGTCTGCCTAGGATTTGGCTGAGTGATCTCTCTCCAATACTCAGGTTTTATTATATATGTAATATATATCCACATAGTCTCACACACTATCATCATAAAAAAAAAGAAGCAATTTAGGTAAGAAATGGGATTAGTCAAGTTTCAAGCCCTTGTTATTATTCACTATTATAAGGAATTCAGGATAAAAACTTAAATAACTAATCATATCACATTCTCAATCAAGAACAAAGAAAAGTACTACATATATATGTATATATATATATACATACATATATTATGTATATATGTTCAGTGATTGCTTGATGGTTTGTGACTACTTGGTTTCTCTACTCTTATATGTCATGACTTCCTATTTAGGGAATGAGAGCACCACAGTGAGAAAAATTTTCTTAAATCAATAAATTTAAATAACAAATGCTCTACAGACATATATTGAGACCAACACAACTGAGACACACTATCTTAAGCAAGGTTTGCTAAGTCATCTTAGGTTATGTCAAGTTGATAACTAAAGCTAATATTTGTCACAAGATTGCACATTTTTATCAAATCCAACTTATAACTTGGTTTCCTTTTGTTTAAATTAAATAATGTAAAAATAAATCACATCCTAAGGATAAATTATTCTTATGCTATAATTAAAGATAGTTATTATTAATATGTTTCTAAAGTTCATCTCAAAGTAAGCTTTACATGTAATAGTAATATATGAATAATGTAAGTATGGGAGTTTCAATTTAATTAATTAATCATTTATATTTGAAAAGTTTTTTTCCAGACCCACCACTGCTCCTCATCACTCTCCTTATCCTATTCCTTTTTAAGCCTTCCCTCAACCCATCCTTCCCATCTATTTCTCAGGGAAGGCAAAGAACTCTCCATGTAAGTCAGTTCAGTCTGGCTTATCCAGTTGAGGAAGGACCAAGTCCCTCCCCCAGTATGAAGGCTGAGTAACGTGTTAGTTACTCTGCATGGAATTGGCTCCAAGTAGTCAGTTCATGCACTAGGAATAGATTCTGATCTGACTGCAAGAACCTACATAAACTCCCTATGCCGTTCAACTATCATCTTCATTCAGAGTGTTAGTTTCTTACCATGAAGGCTCCTCAGCTGTCATTTCAGAGTAAGCAAGCTCTCGATAACTCATGTCAGCCATCTTAGTAGGTCTCCTTCTAATTATCATAATCTCTTTGCTCATATGTTGTAGAAAGTTTCCCAACCCGCTTTGGGTCCGGAGGTTTGTGACCTGGCATCCATTCAGGGGATGGATGGAAACTGGCAAACTCCACCCTTCTTCCTACCTGCTTGTGCTCTGATTCTCCACCCACTTCTATGGTGCTCTACACAGGCCAAAACAGTTCTTTATTTACAGTACACAGAGAACATTCCTGCCACATCTCCTCTTTTCTGTCTAATTAAAAAGGAAGGTTTTAATTTCCATATAGCAAAATTACAAACAACAGAACAGTTCTCAAGCAAGAATTACAGTCACAATATCCAATCTATTTGTATTCCAAAGTTAAAGAGATATTCCATTATCTACCTTATCATTGTGAGTCTAAAGTTTCATATATAATATACCTTTTAAGCTAAAAAGAACTATACCTATAATTATTAAACCTTCAACCACATCAAAGACCACAGAAGGATATAATATTATGCAAGTAAACAGGAAGTGCAAGCAACTTCCAAAGTCTAGAAAATGACAGAGATGACATTTATCTGCCTGGACAGTCACCCAAAGTTCCTTTGTAACATTGGGGCATCCATTTTCAGCCTTTATGGCCCAAAGTCTCTGTCATACCTTTCAGTGGTGCAGGAAATTTGGCACAGTCCATCAGTCAGTTGCTTCTCCTTGTGTCCTGAAGAATGTCTGGCAATGTTTTTTTCTGCAAAGCAGGAACCTGAAGGACCATCTCGGCTTGTTCTGCCAAAGTTCAGAGGTCACTTTCCTATGGAACCTGCATGTCCAGTTTATGCAGCATACTATCAAGCAGTCAATACCAGAACAGTTTCTTGTCCAGTGGCTAATTGTTGCCACAAAGTAAATTCTACATGAAGTTTCTTCAGTGCCCATCATTTTCCTGAAATACATTGGTGCTGCCAGGAACAGACCTGTCTCACTGTCCAGAAAAGTCTTAAGTTCCTAAAATAATTTAAATGCCATATTCTGCATGTCTTTGAAATGTTTGAAGACTACCTATCTAATTGAAATATACCTTTGTATACCTATAAAAACCTAACTAACATGACTATAAGTTTGATTATCATAGGTGACTATTAATCTGCATTTCTCAATTACACATTACAATTTTAAATGAGTTACATGAGCATCATACCTTAATCAAGAGTAGAAAAATACATATAGCATAACAAAATTGACTTTAAATTTATATCAATGAATCAAAATCCACTTATCTTTTCTAATCATTCCTACATCATAACCTCCTCCCCCAATTTTTTTTTTAAAAATTGACTATTACCATTAACCATTTACAATGAAAACAAACATTAATAAGCAATATTTTTGGAAAATTGGAAGAAGCTTTCTTTTACTACTTCCTGCTGTCAAAGGACGATGACAATCTCATGGAGTTTTGAAGCTGGATAATCTCAACTGGCTTCTTGGAAGCTAAGAATGTTCATTCAGGTGGCCTTGGCAAATGGAACCATATTTGCCTAGAACCAATCCACACGTTTTGATCTTCTGTGGAGACAAAAGCAGAAACTCTTTTCCCAAGTAACATATTCTTATAAACAGATTTCAAAGTCAAAATATCTTTAAAGTATGTGTATTTAGCAGCCCCAGCAATCAACCATCTTTCTGCAGTCAGCTCATCAAAAGTCAAAAAATCAAAAGAAAACAAAACAAACATAATCCAGACTCTTTGTTTATTTGCCATATTTACATGGCCTTTTAAAAAAAATCTTTATTTCTATTTCTCTTTCTTAAAGGGTTTTCTTCACCCTTTTTTTCTTTTTCTCTCTCTCTATCTGAAGCCTATGAGTATTTTACATACATTGTACCCCGTTTAGAGGTTTTGAGAGTCTAAGTCTGTTTTATTGGGAATCCTTACTCATTTTCTAACCTAAAGAGCTTTTAAAAGGTCAGTGTCACTTTAATTGCTGACTCCACCCCTTTTGGCCACGTTTTACTATGGCAGGGGAACCCACTGCTGCTCTGCCTCTGTTGGCAAAGAGCGGGCTCAGGAAATGCTGTTATGAGAAAAACTTTTTTAAACTGTTTCCTTTCTGTTCAGTATAAGCAGAAACCTTAAATCAATCACACTTATGCCAATCCTGTCGTGAAAGTATGAGTTTAAGTTGTGTGCCGCGAATGCGCCATTTTTAAATCCCTGCCTGAACACCGCACTGTCTCTGTGACATAAATCAATTCAAATATGCAATTCAGAAAGCCGCTTTTGGCTCTGTTTCAGTGATCTAGAACGCTCTTTAAGCTTTTTAAACTTTCTCAGGATTTATGCGGGTGTTCGGCCCAAAGTTGGGAAGCCATCTGTTGTAGAAAGTTTCCCGTCCCATTTTGGGTCCAGAGTTTTGTGACCTGGTGCGTGCCATGGCTTTTGTCCCCCAAAGAAATGAATCAGACACTTATATACTTTTCACTGTTGGCCCATGTCTTAAGCACATTACTAGCTAGCTCTTTCATCTTAAATCAACCCATTTCCATGAATCTACCCACCAAGTGGCTTGCAGCCAGTGGCTCACCTGAATTCCTACATGCTTCTTCTTCGGGGGATGGATGGAAACTGTCAAACCCCACCCTTCTTCCTACCTGCTTGTGCTCTGATTCTCCACCCACTGCTATGGTGCCCTACACAGGCCAAAACAGTTCTTTATTTACAGTACAAAGAGAACATTCCTACCACACTCATATAATCTTTATTCTTTGACTTCAGCTGGACTGGGAGCTCAACCAGGTGCTTAGATATGGATCATTGCTTCTGCTTCCATCAGTTGTTGGTCAAAGGTTTTATAATGGCAAATAGGGTGGTCATTTATTTGGTTACAGGGGAAGTCGTGATTATGCACACCTTCCCCACTATTGCTTGGAATCCTAGCTGGGGACATCTTGTGGGTGCTTGGACATTTTGCTAGCCCCAGGTTTCTCTCTAAAACCACAATGGCACCCTCTATCAAGATATCTATTTCTTTGTTCTCTAAGTCTCTCTCTCTGTTGCTCCCACCACTCAACCATCCCATTCTCTCATGATCTCTTTTCAACACTCATTCCTCAATCTTATGTATAATCACAATTTACTCAGGAGATCTTGTCTAACTAGGGGGCTCATGGATGTTTTTCTTAAGTTCCTCCTATTATCTAGCTGTTCAGGTGTTGTAGATTGTAGACTGGTTATCCTTCACTTTATGTGAAAAATTCACTTATGAGTGAGTACATACCATGTTTGTCTTTCTAGGTCTGTGTTACCTTACTCAGCCTGATACTATCCAGATGCATCACTCTCTTTGCATGCAAATATCAGAATATCATTTTTTAAATAATTGATGAGTGTCATGGTAATTAACCCACCGTAAGATCTATATTAAGTAATGTTTATTATTCCAAAGTCACTTACAGAAAAAGGGGTGTTTAGAGGGGAGGAAAGGTGGAGAAGCAGCTCACAGGAGGGACCCTAACTGAGCAGTCCTTCCCAACCACACTACAGGTCCAGAAGCATGGGGCCAAGGCTCCTCCCTCCTCCTGGGCTCTTTCTACTGGGGCTCTTTCCAGTTGACCACACCCTGCCTGGCTCCAGTTCCTTGAGGTCATCAGAGTTTACCTGGGTAGCTTCTGGCTTCCTACTACAGATGACCATTACTCCAATGTATAAATGTTGAGGGACATCTAGATTGCTTCTGGATCCTGGCTACCACAAATAATGTTGCTATGAACAGCGTAGATGTAATGCCCTTGGAAGTAAAAAGAGGCATCTTTTGTGTACATACCAAATAGTGGATTTGCTGAATCATTAGGTAGATTGATTCTCAGTTTTCTGAGAGTCCACCATACATTCAATGTGGCTGTAGAATTTTACATTCCCATCACCAATGGTGAAGTGTTTCCCTTGCTCTACATTTCCTGCAGCATAGGCTGTTGTCTGTGATTTTAATCTTAGCCATTCTAACAGGTGTAAGGTGGTATCTCAAAGTTGTCTTGATTTGCATTTCCCTGATGGCTAAGATGTTGAAAAATTTGTGTGTCTGTCAGCCACTTGAAATTCTTCTGTTGTAAATTCCCTATTTTTTTCTGAACATTTTTTAGTTGGATTATTTGGGTTTTTGACCTCTAGTTTCTTGAGTTTTTATATATGTTTTTATATATGTTGGAGATCAGTCCTCTGATGTAGGGTTTATAAATATCCTTTCAAATTCTGTAGAATTTCATTTTGTCTTATTGACAGTGTCCTGTCTGTGGTTTACAGAATATTTTCAGTTGCAGAAGGTCTCTTTTATTGGTTATTATTCTTAGTATCTGTACTACTGGTCTTATATTTAAAAAGTGGTATCTTATGCTAGTGCATTGAAGCTTATTTTCCACTTTCTTTTCTATCCTGTTTAGTGTAACTGAGTTTATGTTGAGGTCTTTGATCCATTTCAACTTGTATTTTGTGCAGAATAATAAATATAAACTTATTTGCATTCTTCTACATACCACCATCCAGTTACGCCAGCACCACTTGTTGAAGATGCTATTTTTTATTTCCACTGTATATTTTTACCTCTTTGCCAAAAATTAGGTGTTCCTTGGTATGTGGATTAATGTCCAGTCTTTAATTTGATTCCATTGATCCACAATTCAGTTTTTATGCCATTATCATTGATTCATAATTCTGTGCTTATTATTGCAGCTCTATAGAATAGCTTAAATTCAAGGATAGTTATGGCTCCAAAAGAACTATTATTTAAAAGGATTGTTTTGGCAATCTTGGATGTTTTGTTTTTTCATATGAAGTAAAGTATTTTTTAATTCAATGAGGAATTGTATTAGAATTTTAATGGAAGTTGCATTGAAAATGTAAATAGCTTTTGATGAAATTGCCATTTTTACTTCGTGGAGTCTACCTATCTAACAGCAAAGGATCTGTCCATTTTTTTCATGAGGTTTTTTATCATTATGAATAAAATCATATTTTTTATCCATGTATCCCATTGTTCAAACTCTCTTTCCCCTCCCTCACCTCCCAGTCACTGTTTCTTCTCCCCATCACTTTGTCTCCTCCGCAGCAAGGGTAAGAGGTCCCAAGGGACCAAGGTGACTTTGTTCAGCATCTACTCCAGGCAGATCCACTTTCCTCACCCCAATATCAAGAGTTGGTCAGATATTCCTCTAAAGGGAATGTGCTTCAGGGTGCCAGTCCAAGGTGTTTCAGATCCCAAGCTGTTCAGTGGTTGTGGTTTGCAGCTTGGACATATTTTGCTTTTTGTTTAAGATCTTTCCATTCTTTATGTATTTTTAAATTTCTTTCTTCAGTGACTTAAAGTTCTTGTCATGCACGTCTTTCATTTTTTTGGTTAGATTCACCCTAAGATGTTTAATGTTATTTGCAGAAGTAAAAGGTAATGTTTCCCTGATTTCTTTTTCAGCTCTTTTATCATTTGTGTATATGTAAGATATTGAATTTTTGAGTTAATCTTGTACTCTATTATATTGCTAAAAGTGTTTATCAGCTGTTCAATGGAATAATTCATGGGGTCACTTATTTATACTATTCTATTATCTGCAAATAGTAATAATTTGACTACTTCTTTTCCAGTCTGAGTTCCCTTGGTCTCCTTTTGTTGACTTCTTGTCCTAGCTAAAACTTTGAAAACTATATTGAATAGATATGGCACTAGTGTAGAGCCTTACTTTGTTCCTGACTTTGGTAAAACTGCTTTGTGTTTCTTTTGGTTTAATTTGATGTTGGCTATTGTTGGCTGGCTGCATATTGCTTTTTTAATGCTAAGTTATGTTCCATGTATCCCTGTGCTCTCCAGGACCTTTATCATGAAGAAGTGTTGGATTTTGCCAACAGTTTTTTCAGCATCTAATGAGATGAGCAAGTGGTTTGTTTGTTTGATTGGTTGTTTTGTTTTGTTTTTCCAGGTAGATTATATGATGTGATTTTTTGGTATAATGTGGTTTCCTTCTTATTTTTATTATTTGGTGATTTTATGTCATGCACCTCATCAAATTCAGTTATTAGTCCTCTACGTTTCATACCCACTCTTATGATCTCTCCATTTACAAAAAAGGCCATCTTTACATTGCTTAACACCTCCTAGGTCGTCTCCTCCTTCCACTCTCTCTCCTTTCTTTCTTTGTCTCTAGAAAACAATAAGCAAAATCAATACAAATATATAAACTAAAAAAAATGAAAGATACAAAAGAAAACTTATCAAAGCAAATTGAATACTTCACACACAAAAAGTAGTTTTGTGTTAGCCAAATATTTCTATAAGCCAAATTGTCCATGATATGAGACCTGCCCTGAAGAATTGTTGATATACTTGTTGAAATATCATTAAACAAAAAACAAAAAAAGCAAAAACAAAAAAACTGACTTTATTTTTCTTGCCGGTATCTATTGCAAATAGCTTCTTGTTTCAAAGTGAGATTCTGTGTATACTTCTCCTTCTCAGCACTGAGGTTTTTGTCTGCTTCAAACCTGAACTGATCTGTTCATGCTATTACAGAAACTATTATTTGATATGTACATTAGTAGTAATTTTCTAGATGATGCTGTTTCATAAGGCAAAGTATTTCCTCTGGCTCTTACAATCTTTCTGAAATATCTTGTACCTAAACCCTTAGCTTTGAGCAAAAACATAAATACATATTATTTAGTGCTTGAGGCTCTGAATTTTCTCATTCTCTGTACCTTGTCCAATTTTTAGTCTCTGTGTTAATTTCCATTTACTTCTAAAACCTTTTCTGAAGAGGTTTAATTGAGGCACTGTTCAGTGGATGCAATATGTCATTAGGGGTCATTTTATTGCTATATTCCTAAAAGAGAATAATAATATTAGGTTTTTCCCATTGAACCAAGTCTAATATCTGGTTCTTGGCTCCTTTCACAGTGTCACGTATGGTGTCTATTATAAAGAGTGAGCTTTAATCAATCAAAAAGTACATAGTTACTCCAGTAATATTTCTGCCTTTTGTACCATATATCTTGCATGATGTTCAGGATTTTTTGTTGCAGGTATTGTAGCTGGGTCAAAATGATGATTAATTTGAAAGTATCTTCCAACACTATGAATGCTACTCAGTAGAAGTAAAGTTTCTAATTGGTTACCATCTCAGTCTTTTTATGTTCAATGTTGTAAAAATTATCTTTAGCATTTTTGATTATAATTAGAGAAGAGGGGTAACCAATATCCTCAAAAATAGCCAATAAAGTTTGAAGAAGTTTATGGGACTATATTATCTATTTTCTTAGTATTCAAAAAGATGTAACTGCAGGTTTTGTTTGTTACTCAGTTGAGGAATTTTTTTTCTAATACATGCTGTCTCCATTTTGATTTCTTTCACATTAACACATAGTTCTAGAAACTTCTACAATATTAGCTTTTGACATGCTCTTTCCAATGGCCTTTAGTGTTAGTTATCACTCTCCATATTTCTTTCTTTGTTCTTACTTCACACCTCCACCCTATTTAGTTCTCCTACTCTATTATCTGTTTTTGAAAGGTCCCCCTACACTTACCATTTTTAGTTATTTTTACATTTTGTATTTTTTTATATATTACTTCTTCATATTGTAATTTTGTACAAACTCTTACAGTTAGATATATGTATGTTAAGTGAAAATATAGCATATCGCTTTTTTCATTAATAATAGAATTGGTTTACTATTTTCCACTCTTTAGACTCTCACATTAATTAAGATGTACTTACTTATTTGATGAACTGTCTAGATAAAATAAAAAGTAAAGAACTTCAGTAAGATACACATGACTCAAGATAGATGCACAAATGATAGAAATTCTAAATATTAGAGCTTATAACAGATTCTATTTTGTTAAATATGAGATTATATAAACAACAATGTAGTGTAATGATGATTAGAAATTAAAACATAATTATATTTTTTATAAAAATTAACATCCACAAAATCTAACAATTATGTTGAAAATCCCTGTTTTTGTGTCTGCATGTATTCAGATTAAGAAAACTGCAATTATATGTACATGTTGAAAGATATATTTGAAACAAATATGCCTAAAATACAGAACATTTAGTTATACAATAAGTATTGACTTTAGAAATTTAAATTAACTAACAAGTAATATTTTAAAAAGATAATCTTGAAATAGGAGAAATAAGAGTGTTCAATAAAGAATACTAAAGCCTGAGGTTCACCTACAAATAAGGCACACAAATGGTATACTACATTGATATTTTTAACAGAAAACTTTTGTAACAAACAGGGAACCAAGACAGAATGTGTTAGACTTAGTTGAGTGTGTGAATGATAACATGTTTAGTTTCTTAATTACCTCCCTGAATATGTGAGCTTTTTGTGCTATGTATTTATTCAATTTGTTTTGCTGTCTCTGCCACTGCCAGATGTCAGACACTACTGCCACAATAGCTGCTTTGATACAAAGGGCTCAAGATTTATTTCTAAGCTATCTCGTCACTGGATAGAGTTTAGCAGGGTTTCAAAAATATTTTGGATGTGGATAATATTAATGTCATTTTGTTTATGTTGTTCTACTTTATGGAAAAAGCTGGCTCTGGAATTAGAATATAACACTCTCCACATGCCAACACACTGCACCCCAAAAGAAGACACAGCCTGTCACTAAATATCCATGCTTGTCTTTATTCTTCTTCTTTAGGAAATAAATGAAATTAGTCAGAAGTGGAATGTTCAGATATAAAGAAGATTATGGTTTTGTACATACTCTGTACATTTTTTAACATACATTGACATGCTTTAAGCCTTGGCATTGTGGATTGTAAAGTGCTGTTCAGATAAGAATATTATGTTGGCACACATATTTTCAAACAGTTTTATTTCTATAAGCAAAGCAGAGGCTACTTGTGCATTCATAATTCCCTCTTTTCTAGGTAGGTTCTAAGCTTTGGGGAAATCTTGGACAATCATGTCCCTGGGGCTCTGAATCTTATGTCCATATTTTATATTTTTAAATTAGTTTGATATGTATCTGTAGAGGTCAGTTAGTTTCATGAAATCACTCATATTTGTGTAAATTAAATCACCTTGTGTGATGCCATACTGTGGAAAATTTTTACTAGGAGAGCAGGAACTTCTGTTTATGTTAGTGACTTTAGAAATGATGTCAATTGGTTTTGTTAGGTGATCCAAACTGAGACATGCATTATTGGTTCAACAGGAATCACAAAGTCAAAATTCATTGTTACACTCCAGAATTTGTATCAAATAAAATCTATTTAGTAGAAAACAAAAAAGGGGGGATAGAACAAGAGATCCACAGGAAATTCAGAGAATTATCAGGTCATACTTTTAAAATCTATACTCCACAAAAATGGAAAACCTAGAAATAATAGACAGCTTGCTCTACAGTTTACATTTCCCCAAATTAAAACAAGATCAGATTAAAGACCTAAACAGACCTATAACACCAAAGGAAATTGAAGCTGTCATTAAAAATCAGCCAAATAATAAAGCTCACGTCCAGAGGTTTCAGTTCAAGCCACAATAACCCTGATACCCAAACTACTCAAAGATGCAACAAAGAAAGAAAATTATAGACCAATTTTGCACATAAAAATTGATGCAAAAGTTCTCAACAAAATTCTGGCAAACCAAAGCCAAAAATATATTTAAAAAGTCATTCACAACACTCAAATAGGCTTCATCCCAGAAATACAGGGATGGCTCAAGATACAGAAAACTGTAAATGTCATCTATCATACAAACAAATTGAAGAAAAAAAAATCCACACATGTTCATCTCCTTAGATGCTGAAAAAGCCATTTACAAAATCCAACACTGCTTTATGTTAAGAAAGAATGGCCTGATGTGGTGGGAGAAGGTAGGGACCTTGAATAAGGATATACAAGGTTAGAAAGTGTGACTTCTTTGTTAATAATAATAATAATAATAATAAAAGAAAAAAACAAAAAAAAAAGAAAGAAAGAAAAAATCCTGGAGACATCAGGATTACAAGGGAAATACCTAAATATAATAAAGGTGATTTACAAAAAGACAATGGCCAACATCAAACTAGGTAAAGAAAAACTCAAAGCAATCCCACTAAAATCATAAACTAGACAAGGATGTCCTCTCTCCCTTTATCTATTCAATATTGTTCTCAAAGTTGTAGCTAAAGCAATAAGAGAACAAAAAGAGATTAAGGGAAGAAAATTGGAAAAGAATAAGTAAAACTATCTCTATTTGCAGATGATATGATTGTATACATAAGTGACCCACAAAATTCTACCAGGGAACTTCTAGAGCTGATAAAAACCCTCTGCAATGCAGCAGGGTACAAGATTAACTCAAAGAAATGAGCAGCCCAACTATACACTAAAGATAAAAGGGCTGAAAAAGAAGTAAGGGAAACATAAACTTTTATAATAGTTGCAAATAGTATTAAATACCTTTGAGTAACTATAACCAAAGAAGTAACAGATATATTTGACAAAAACTTTAATTCTCTGAAGAAAGGAATTAAAGAGGATATAAGAAAATGGAAAGGACTACACATTGGATGTCAGTGGAGTCACCTGTCCACTGTTAGCTTCTTCACCTGTAGGTCCATTTCCCACCTGCTCCAATCATGCTGGCGCTGCCCTCCACCGCGGCTTCAGTACTTCTGCCCAGAATAACGTGAAAGTAGCTGTGTTGGGAGCTTCTGGGGACATCGGGCAGCCATTTTCACACCTCTTCAAGAACAGCCCCCTCGTGAGCAGCCTGACCCTCTACAATATAGCTCACACACCTGGTGTGGCAGAGGATCTGAGTCACATCAAGGAGACCAGAGCAAATGTGAAAGGCTACCTCGGATCTGAGTAGCTGCCAGACTGCCTGAAAGGCTAGGATGTGGTGGTGATCCCAGCCGGAGTGCCCAGGAAGCCAGGAATGACACGGGATGACCTATTCAACACCAACACTACCTTTGTGGCCACCTTTCAGCCGCTTGTGCCCAGCACTGCCCTGAAGCCATGATCTGTATCATTGCCAACAAGGTTAACTCCACCATTCCATCACAGCAAAAGTTTTCAAGAAGCATGGAGTGTACAACCCCAACAAGATATTTGGCGTGACTACCCTTGACATCGTCAGAGCCAACACATTTGTGGCAGAGCTGAAGGGTTTGGATTCCGCTTGAGTCAACGTTCCTATCATTGGTGGCCACACCGGGAAGACGATCATCCCCTTGATCTCTCAGTGTACCCCCACAGTTGACTTTCCCCATGACCAGCTGGCTGCACTCACTGGGAGGATCCAGAAGGCTGGCACAGAAGATGTGAAGGCAAAGGCTGGAGCAGGCTCCGCCAGTCTGTCCACGGCTTATGCTGGAGCTTGCTTTGTCTACTCCCTTATGGATGCTATGAATGGGAAGGAAGGTGTTGTCGAATGTTCTTTTTTTTGCAATCTAAAGAGACAGAGTGCAATTACTTCTCCACACCCTTGCTATTGAGGAAAAAAGGCTTGGAGAAGAACTTGGGCATTGGCAAAGTCAATTCTTTTGAGGAGAAAATGATTGCCGAGGCCATTCCTGAGCTAAAGGCCTCTGTCAAGAAAGGTGAGGACTTTGTCAAGAGCATGAAGTAGAGGAGAGGCTCAACCTTGAGCAGTAATGTCACCCTGACTTATTGAACATCATGTCATTGAGCCACCAGTGTCTTCAAATTGTTTTGACAGTGGGTGTTGTATCAGCATCAACATCCCATCCCAGTGGTGGCTGGTGTATTGATAATGACAATAAAGCAGATTGATTGGCAAAAAAAAAAAAAGAAAGAAAATGAAAAGATCTTCCATGTTTCTGGATAGGTAGGATCAACAGTAAAAAATGGCAATCTTACCAAAAGCAATCTACAGATTCAAAGAAATTTCCATCAAAATCCAAACATAATATTTTTACAAACCTTGAAAGAACAATATTCAATTTCATTTGGAATAACAGGAAAGCCAGGATTACAAAAAATGTTTGCTCAAAAAAGAACCTCAGGAGGTGTCACCATCCCTGACTTCAAATTATACTATAGCACTACAGTAACAAAAACAGCTTGGTACTGGCATGAAAACAGACTTGTGGATAATTGGAATCAAATTGAAGACCCCAACATTAACCAGTAGCACAGACACTAATACAATAATCAATAAGTGGGACCTCCTGAAACTGAGAAACTTCTGTAAAGCCAGGGGATACAGTCAATAAGACAAAATGACAGCATACAGAATGGGATAAGATTTTACCAGGCTTACAAGTGACAGAGGACTGACCTCTAAAATATAGAGAGAATTCAAGAAACTAGAGCCCCAAACCCTAAATAATCCAATTCAAACTGAGGTTCAGAACTAATAGGAAAATTCTCTGCATAAGAAATAGAAATGGCTGAAAGGCACTTTAAAAAGTGTTCAACATCTTTAGCCATCAAAGAAATGCAAATCAAAAGAACTTTGAGGTACCACCTTAAACCTGTCAGAATGGCTAATATTAAAAACACAGACGACAGCCTATGCTGGAGACGGTGTGGAACAAGGGGAACACTCCTCCACTGTTGGTGGGAGTGTAAACCTGTTTAGCCATTCTATGAGGCAGTATGGTGGTTTCTTAGAAAACTGTGAATCAATCTTCTCAAGGATCCAGCAATACCACTTCTAGGCATATAGTGTAAAGAAGCACATTCACACCCTAAAAGTATTAGCTCAACTATGTTCATAGCAGCATTATTCGTAAAAGCAAGAACCTGGAAACAACCTAGATTCACCTGAACTGAAGAATGGATTAACAAACTGTGGTACATCTACACAATAGGGCAGTAATGATATCTTAAAATTGTCAGGCAAATGGCTGTAGCTGGAAAATATGCTCCTGAGCAAGGTATTACAAACCCAGAAACATAGGGAGGAGATGTAATCACTTATTAGGGAACTTCAAAACAAAACAACATAAAAAAGATGTCACTGTATACAAGAGCTCAAGGTTAGAAGATAAAAAAATGACACAGAGCTTCACTTCTGCATTCATGGATTCTGACAGGGGTATGGGTGAGGAAGGACTAATTTTCTTTAAAGGGTGGCCACAGGGAGTTTAATTATGCTCCAGTACGTAAATGAGCAGCATGAATAGGCTTGTTTATAAATGAGGAGATCATAAGAGGAAGTATAAATCCTGAGTTTGATGGCATACATGATATAAAATCACCAAATAATAAATTATATATATATGCTAATATTCATGTATGTCCAAGAAAAAAATCTAATTATGATATAATAATATTTTGATACTATATAAATCATTCTCAAGATTTTTAAGTTTATTGATTATGACTAAATATCTTCAAACTCTGTGACATAAAGATAATTTAAAACTGATGAATCATGGTTGATAATTAGATATCTCAATATAGATAATTTTAAAGAAAACAAATGGAGTGACATTCTCTTGTAATATAACAAACTTATCTTAGCCCATGTTCCCTTCAGGGTATAGGCACACATCTTTGTTAGGTTTGGATAGGGAGGATGTCACTACCTTAATTAAGGGTGACAACATGGTGCAGATCAAGCAATGAGACAGCAGATTTCCATTACATTTTAGATATTAATGGATTTCTTATGATGATTTCTGTCCTAAAAAGCAAGGCTTAAGAAAGATGATTATAAAAACCAGTGCTTGTGGGTTCTTGAAGTTTTCCTTAGTATCAGGTTTCTCGCTAACCCCACAGTGTCTCCCTCTATGAAGTTATTCATTTCTTTGTTTTCTGTCTCTGGTTATCCTCCTACTCTACTATCTCTTTCTTTCACGATTTGTTTTCCATTATTATTCCAATTTACTCAGCAGATCCTCTCTATTTCCCCTTCCCAGGGGATCCCTGAATTTTTTTTTTTTAAGTTCCTCTGGTTACCTAGATGTTCAGGGGGTTATGGTTTGCAGCCTGGTTATTCATTTCTTTATGTCTAAAATCTACTTATGAGTGAGTGCATACCATGTCTATCTTTCTGGGCCTGTTTTACCTCACTCAGGGTGATACTCTCAAAATCTACTCATTTGCCTGCACATGTTAAGAAGTCATTTGCTAGAACTCCAAGCAGTAGTGTTTAGGATACCTATAAAGGAGTTCCCCTATAATGAAATGAATGAACTCCCTAATTGTCATGATAGAACATTCATTCAGCAATGGACGGTAGCAGAAGGAGAGATCCATAAGTAAGCACCTGGATGAGCTCCTTCCTGGCTCAGCTGAAAAGAAAGAAAAAGAAAATAACAAAGGAAAGAAATTATATAAGCAAAGGGATCACAGTCATTAGGAGGAGACCCACAGAGATGCCTCACCAGAGAGAGCTATCGGCAGCTCATTGACCCTGAAATAATTGCTGAGAAATCTTCATGAAAAGAACTAAACCCTTTGAAGGTAGAGAACAGTCAAACCAGAAGGATAAGCAAAAGATGTTTTCACTTGGCTGAAAGGTACCACTCAAGAATCAGCTCTGGAATATAAATTGCTTCAAAACTGTGAACTCTGGACTTCCTGAAAGCTGCTGTGGACCTGTCCAGTTGATGTAATTAATCCCTGTCTCTTCAGCTGGTTTAGCTTACCAAATGCTTCTGATAATTGCCCCATTGTCTAAATCCTCTCTGGGCTTTACTCTAGCATTTTCACCTCCTTGTGCCCTGAAAACAAGGTCATGGTTTCAGCAGGAAATAATTAAAAAGAAAATGTTTATTGTCCTTTGTCCTCAACAGGCTAAAATTTATGGTCAAAAGAAATGCTTTAGCTTAGGGAATAAAATTGCTAACTATTGTACCTGTTGGTATATGAAGAAAGGCACTTTTTTAAAAAAAAAAAAAGCCCAGATTTATCAACAGGAAGGTTTTTCAGCTGAAATTGTATACATTATAATGGCTCTTAAACTTGTTCTATGTAGAACAAGAGGTACTATGTAGTTTTAAGAGCAAATTGTTTCATACAAATCACTCAAATCATTCTAATGGTCATTAGAGATAATCTGACTATACTCAAAAATAATTTAAAAACCAGTAGATCCAAGATGAAAAATAACAACTTCCCATTATCATATTAATCAGATGTTATCTATCACAGAATGTTTGGACCTTTAGTTTATGCTAATTACTCTGGGACCTGATAATTAGATACATGAATATCTATTTTGGTACAATTAAGTTGATGGTCATAATGTTCTAATATAAACAAGTACCTACTCTACAATCAATTATTTGGATCAGGATACAACTCAAGAAATGTTTAAGGAGTAAAGTTAACCTATAAGCATTGCTTTCCTAAGGACAGAAAACGCCAAGGGCTGTTTTTATTGTAAGCTAAGAAGTCTCAATTTTTCACTTTAATAAACAAGGATGTTGCCCAATGGCACTGGACCCACTTGATTATATGTAGGTAGGACATAAGTAGCATGAAGTATATTAGGATGTATACATACCCTCAACTGGATGAAGGCAGAAAGGTGATTTCTGAATTATGACCAATTGACATAGTTATTTCTACACTTGGAATTTTGGGTTTAGACCAAGCTAATGGTCATCATCCTGGCCAGTTCTAAATAAGGTTTGCTTTAATTGGACAATTGTGGATTTAGTCTCTCTCCTTAAAATTTTCAGATTTAACAGTGTCAAGTAGATCTATAATCTAATACATGCTAAAGGATGGATGAAGAAATAATTTGTCATCCATTTTCTTTTAAAGAAACTGAAATGTAAGTAATCTATTTATATATGGGATAACTAAGATGTGTACCACAGTATTTTAATGAGGCATACATTTCTCCAGAGGGAATACATTATATTCAGTAAATAACATTCATTGTTACTTAATTCCTTATAAACAGCCCATTTTTGTTCTTGGTGTGATTTACTTGATAGATAGAAAAAATCATATTTAAACACGTGTTTCTATAAAAACTAACGAAAAGAAAAATCTTTATAGTAATTTATTATTTTCTTCAGGAATGAGATGAAAAAAGCAAAATTTTCTCTAATGGAAAACAGTACAGAAATAAAAATCATAGTCATATAATGTGCTTCTAAAACAAAGAAATTAATAACATTAAGAATGTTTGCAGAGAAGATATTCAAATTGCAAGAGTAAATATTTTGTAACATACTATAATTAAGAGGGAGTGATATACTAGCTTTATAATTCTTTTTCCAGACATTTGATTTTTTGTGTGACATAACAGAATTTCATCAGATTTTCATCTGTATGTAAGATTTATTCTTCAATTATTTATTTTGATGCTTTCAGAATTTGTTCTAAAGTTTCAGATAACCATTCTTACTCTTTCATTTATATCAGGTAAATAGAACACATTTGTTCCCTTTATGGAGTTCTAGTAAGCAAATGTTTCAATCACTTAGTTCAACCTCTACTGTAACAAATAGAGGAGGTTCTTTTGGGGTCCTAGCACATTGAGCCCCCACTGTGCTTGAATGTTAGCTAGAGTGATGATTCTTTTTCTCTCTACCATTCCCATTTTTGTACTCTTGTTTCTCATAGCAATTTTCATATAATCTACTGAGCTGCAGGCTATTGTCTACCACTAATTAAGGTGAAAACAACATTAGCAAGGTGAAGAAATATATCGTTACAAATACTCCCAAACAATATGCATATAAAATGAAAATAAAGTGTATAATTATAGTAGAAGTGAGCAAAGCACTAAAGGAAATCAATAGCATCCAGGCATGGGGAAAGGACATTTTTTATATTTTCTGGTTTAAGTGATATAAGTTAATTTAAATAAGGTTATAAAAGGAAAATGGACAAACTTAAAAATTTATTAGTTTTTTACATATGCATTTGAATGTCTTCATGAGGATATATCAACATGACTGGAGGTGCTCACATAGTACATATAAAAAGCCAGAGTCTGTAGAGTTATATTGATAGAGTTATAGAAAATTGAGAGACATGATATATGGGTGCTAGAAACAGAACTTAATTTCTCTGGATGAGCAAGAATTGATCATATCCACTGAGTAACCTCTCAAGCCTCTTAAATATTTAAAATAAAACACAGAATATATATATACATATAATTTTAATTGGTTTAAAATGTGTAATTTCCAAGTAACTGGTTAACATAAAATGACAAAAAGAGTTTATTAAATTTAAAATGCATAAAAACATACACAAGTATAAATAATTTCAAGAATTTAAATTTTCATTCTCAATATAGAATAATTTAGATTTTAGAAATTTTTCTATGACATAACTTAGTTTATGAAATTTATGAGATATAGGTCCAATCTTTTAAAAAATCACTGTCATTCTAATATTTTTAAAGCTAAAGACTAGTGATTAGCAAATATAATTACATAATGATAATGTTTTTATGAAGTTAGAATCTAAAGTATTTTATTTCAAAATAGAGTGTCATTAATATCAAGTTCAATGTGATAAAATTTTCACAGGGGTTAAAAAATTAAAATTATTAAGAGTATTAATGAACTTTTAAAAATATATCAAGCATTTGGAAGACAGAGACAGTTGAATCTCTTGAGTTTTGTAGCCAGCCTGGTCTACAGAGTGTGTTTCAGAATAGCTAGAGCTACACAAAGAAACCATATCTTGGAAATAAAATAAAAAAGAAAAATTATATGAAAATAGAAGACAACATATATTTACAAAATAAATGACATACTTTATCAAAAAACTACAAAGGTAAGTATTATAAGTTCACTGGAAATATACTGGCTTCGAATTATAAACATGATGCATGAATACCTTCAATATTATAAATTACTTATATATGTTTTACAGATTCAACCCACTGATTTATGTTTGTGATATATATTAGTCTACAGAAAATAAAATTTAGCAGTCTAGATATCAAGATACATAGTATTATCAGATACTGGTTTGTGCTAAAAAACTTGAGTGCATGATGCAGAAATGTAAAACCATTAAACAAACAACAAAGTAGGACTTTTACATTTTTTAAAATTTCTTTTTTACATACTGCCCACTCTTGCCCCTCCCTCGCATCTTCCCAGTCACCCCACTCTAGCTTCTTCCTTTTCCAATCCCAAGCCACTCCTCCCAAGCCAGTGACTTTGAAGGGAAGTCAATGCAGTCTGGTATATCAAATTGAGGGAGGACCAACCTTCTCCACATGCTTTTTACTTTTTTAATTATTTTTTTCATTTATTTAAATAGTGGCCACAATTTCCTCTGCATCTTTTCTTCCAATTCACTGTACCCACTTTCCTTCTCCCACTTCTCATTCATTCATCTGTCTCCATCCAGAAAGGGCAGGCCTCTTATGGGAGTCAACAAAGCATGGCATATCAAGTTGAGGAAGGATCAACCAATTACCCCATGCATCAAGGTTAGACAAAAAAAAAACCAGCATGAAAAATGGTTTCCCAAGGGCCAGCTCAAATGCAAGGGACATGTTTAGATTTCACTGCTGGGAGCTCCACAAATAGACCAAGCTACACAACTCTCACACATAATGCAGAAGTCTAAAGTGGTCACATCCAAGCTTCCTGACTTTTGGACCAGAGTCTGTGAACTCCCAAAAGCTCAGGCCAGCTGTTTGTGTGGGTTCTCCTGTCATAACCTTGACCGCCTGGCTCATACAATTCATCTCTTTTCCATAGTACTCCCTGAGCTAAGCCAAAAAATTCTGCATCTTTACAAAGTAAATGACTCTTAGAAAGTAAATGTCTTACAATGCAAATTTCTAAAAAAAATCAAATGTAAAATCAGAGCAATAAAACTTAAGGAGACAATTTGAGGAATTATACCTGAAATTGCCCTATGCTCCAAAGGAAAAAAATCATTTAAGAACACTACCTGAAAATTAATTTTTGTAAGAAAGTAAAGACTTAAGGCCATAAATCTACTTACATATTCAATATTTTATCTGAAAAAATATTCATATTCAGACTATATAATGATGTTCAAAAAAGTATTAGACTAATTTAAAAAAAAAACTAGAGTGACATTTATTTAATTGTATTTAACAAAAGAAAAACAATATTCTATAAATGTTACAGCTTACCATGCTCTCTAAGCCATGAAAATAAAATAAAATACACCATTGTTAGAAACATAAATTTTTAAGTCATTGACTTTTGAATAATTATTTTATCATATTAATTTACTACAGTATAAAACAATCAAATATAGGAAAACAGTTACTCAAAAATGATGCATTCAGTTCTCAAGTCATTTTTTAAAAAGTTCCTGTTAACTATAGTATAATATTAAGAGGGCTGGATATGTTGTGTTAGCATATGTATTAGTTAGGATTTTCATTACTATGATGAACTAACACAACTAAAGCAATTGGGAGAGGAAAGGGTTAATTTGATGCTGCTCTTTTCTTTCTTTCTTTCTTCTTCTTCTTCTTCTTCTTCTTCTTATGATTATTATTATGATTATTAACAAAGAAGTCACACTTTCTATCCTGTATATACTTAATCAAGGTCCTTTCCCCCTCCCAACACATCAGGTCATTCTTTCTTCTCCACAACTTCCCATCCCCTCCCTGGGCAGGCGGCAGGTGGTCCCAAGGTCCTATTGTCCCAATATTGCTTAGCTCAGTCTCCATTCCTGACAGATCCAGTTTTTTTCCCTGCAACCTCAAGACTGAGTCAGGTGTTCTTCTTGGGAGAGTGGGATCCAAGGAGTCAGTCCAAGATGTTTCTGATCCCAAGCTGTTCAGTGGTTGTGATTTGCAGCTTGAGCATGCTTTGCTTTTTTCTTGTTTGTTTGTTTCTTTAGAGACCACTGATGAGTGAGTACATCCCCTGCTTATCTTTCTGGGTTTGTGATACCTCGCTCAGGAGGATATTCTCCAAATCCATCCATTTGCCTGCAAATTTTAGGATATCATTTTTCCTTACTGCTGAGTAGTACTCAATTGTGTTGCTGTACCACAGTTTGTTAATCCATTCTTCAGTTGAGGAACATCTAGGCTGCTCTTTTCTTATTCACAGATGAATCTTATGCCCCAGCTACTGGAAAATATTCAGGACAATGTAGCATTTTCTTCAAGATGCCATAAAATCTTCTTCTTTCTTCTCTGGGTATTCCTTTATCTCCTTCTATGCAAAATGGACATAACAATATTAAGCAAAATAACTCAGAACCATAACAAACTCATACAAAAATAGCCCTATATTCATTCTCTTGTTTGTAATTCCTAGATCCTATGAATAATACATTAATATGCTGAAAAATAAATGAACAAATAAAGAGAAAAGAAAGAACCAAGGAAAAAAAGACAAAAGGCTAGTAACATCTCATAATTCAGGTTTATGACCACATCCCATCACATAAATAAGCATATGCCTCTTATCCCAAATCTGTAATAGCTCAAAATGAGCTTTTTCCCAGTACAAGGCAGGGTGAAAAGAGATTTGACACAGACAATCTGACAGAGAGTAAATATAATTTTATAACAAGAAAAAAGCCTCTAAAATGATCTAGGATCTAGAATCTGGTTCCTACTTTAAAAATAATATGGGTAACATGAGTAGGAGAGTTACCCTTGAACTCTACTTGCTTCTTCACACAAGAAACCAGGCTCTGCTTCCTACATGGTCAGTGACCAGTGTTGACTCTGTTGTTAGTGGTGCAATGATCCAACTCTGAAGGCATGAGAGCAGAAGAGCTGACCTTGCCATCCCCTTGTATTACTCCAACAATAATCAGGAAAGAGTTATAATGAGTCTTTTTCTGTCCTGCCAGACTGCTCACAAATAATGACACAGAAACTTTTTATTGATTATAAAATCTATGACTATAGCTTAGGCTCATTTATAGCTAGATATTATAACAAATATATTAGTCTACATTTTGGCACTGGCATTAACTATCTTTAATTTTGTGCCTCCTGTTTCTACTTGCTAGGTTGTGGTGTCTCAACAGTTTTTCTTTTCCAGCATGATCTCTGTCTCTAGAATATATCTCTAGCCTCTTCTGCCTTGCTATTGGCCATATAACTCTTTATTAAACCAATCAGAATGTGCTTTGACAAAACGACAACTTCACATTGTAAACAGATATTCCACAACAGAATAAGCCCTTTGCTCTGCCTTGGCAAAACAGTTCAGAAGGCTGGGCAATGTGGGTAAGGGAGAACTAGATCTGATGGGCCAAGAGGGCCTTGCTCTATGCTGTAGGTGGCACTGGGTAAGACAGTTGAAGCAGTGCAGAAGAACTTGTTCAGAAGTGACAATGATGAAAAGCTACTGAGTTCACCATCCTGGCTACGATATAGGCCCAGAACTGGGGCATGTAAATAGCAAGAACCTACAGATCCAAAATAGTAGGATCTCCATGACACAGGACAACAGGATATCAAAGACTTATAAGCCTAAAGGAATTTGAAGCTGTCATTAAAAGCCTCCTAAGGGGGGAAAAAAAAAAAAGCCCAGGTCCAGATGGTTTCAGCACAGAATTCTACCAGACGTTCAAAGAAGAATTACTACCATTACTCCTCAAACAGTTTCACACAGTAGAAACTGAAGGAATATTGCCTTATTCCTTTTATGAGGCCACAATTACCCTAACACCCAGGCCACTCAAAGACACAACATAAAAGGAGAATTACAGACCAATTTCCCTCATGAATATTGATGCTAAAATTCTCAACAAAAGTTTGGCAAACTGTATACAACAATGTATAAAAAATATCATCCACCATGATCATGTAGGCTTAATCCCAGAAATGCAGGGATGGTTCAACACCCTGGACTGACTCCTTGGATCCCACTACCCCGAGAGGAATACCTGACTCAGTCTTGAGGTTGGGGGGAAGAAACTGGATATGCCAGGAGTGGAGACTGAACTAAACAATATTGGGACAGTGGGACCATCAGACTGCCTGCTTCCTGCCCAGGGAGGGATGGGGAGTTGTGGAAAAGAAAGAATGACCTGATGTGTTGGGAGAGGGAAAGGACCTTTAATAAGGATATACAAAGATAGAAAGTATCACTTCTTTGTACATAATAATAATAATAATAATAATAATAATAATAAAAGAAAAACCATAAATAGCATCCATCATATAAACAATCTGAAGCAATACACGTACATTATCATATCCTTAGAAGCTGAAAAAGCCTTTGACAAAATTCAACACTGTTGGGAGCCAAAGTCAACTTAGCCATATTTTATAAGTTAGCTCCTACAGATAGTCATTTGCTAGAAGGCTACATCCTTATTGTTTAAGGTAGTCTCCCTTGATTCTCTCAGCTCAGCAGGTAATATCCTCCAGACCTTCTCCTATAGCCCTCTCAGCTCAGCAGGTGACATCCTCCAGACCCTCAACTAATAACAGATAGGTTTTCATATTAATTATACCCTGTCTGTTACCCTTTTATGATAAAAGCACTAGAAAAAAATCAAAATATGATAAACGCAATTTATAAGAAGCCAACAGCCAACATCAAACTTAAAGGAGAAAACTCAAAGCAGAACTAGACAAAGATGTCTTCTCTCCCCTTATCTTTTCAGTTCTCAAAGTCTTAGCTAAAGCAATAAGAGAATGAAGGGACATTAAGGGGATACAAATTAAAAAGAAGTGAAACTATCTCTATTTTCAGATGACATGAATGTATATATAAGTGACCCTGAAAATTCTACCAGGGAACTTCTACAGCTTATAAACATTCTACTGCTGATAAACACCTTCAGCAATGTAGCAGGATACAAGATTAACTCAAAGAAATGAGTAGCCCTTCTATACCCTAAAGATAAAAGGGCTGAAAAAGAAATAAAGGAAACATCACCATCTATAATAGCTACAAAACTATAACCAAAGAAGTAAAAGATCTATTTGACAAAAACTTTAAATCACTGAAGAAAGAAATTGAAGGGGATGGAAAGATCTCCCATGTTCTTGAGGGAACTCAAGAAACTAGAGCCAAAAGCCTTACATAACCCAGTCAAAAAATGAGCTTCAGAACTAAAAAGGGAATTCTCAGAATTACAAAAGGCTTAATGTAGGGAGCTGCGTTGTACCACGCCCTAAAGGTGGTGCTGGTTTCTGCCTTCCACCTTTTCTGAAGGTGAGTGCTCTTGGGAGTAAGCAACTCCTTATTGGCTGTAGGAGAGGATGGTGGCTTGCTTCCAGCGCCTGGGGACCTATGGGCAATGTCTACGTGGCTTACCAGGATTGGAAGCCCAGAGGGTATTTAGCCACGAGCAGACTTCCCCTGGGGTCGTTCATCATATGTCTGAGAGTGAGAGTGAGTGAGTGAGTGAGTGAGTGAGTGAGTGAGAGACAATAAGATAATTAAAGGCCCGAATAAACTGCAAAGGGAAGGATCCGGTGTTGCGTGTTCCTTGCTGGCCAGGTGGCGCGCGACAAGTGGTGCCAGAAACCCGGGAAGATAGGAACTAAACTCGAGCCAAGTGGCGCTGAAATCCGGGAAGATAAGAATTAAACTTGCGCCAACGAACGACAGGATTCAGAACTCTTCTGCAGTCGGGGGTGGGGGGGTACACCGGTAAGTCCCAGGTAAGTTGGGATTCGCTCACCAGGGAGTGAGGGTAACCTCTTGGTGCTAGCGGGTAGCTACGACCTGTAGGTAAAGGCGGAGAAGAGGGAATTCACTGACGAGTGGGTGTAACCTCTTGAAACTGTGGACACACAGTGACCTCACTGAGGAGTGGGTGTAATCTTTTGTAGCTGTGGAGACACGGCAGCCTTGAGCTCAAAGTGAAAGTAGCACAGCTGTTTAGGATTAAAGTGAAAGTAATGCAGCAGTTGCCAATTTTGGCTTAAAGTGAAAGTAACAATTAATGCAGACTTGAGCTCAAAAGTGAAAGTAAAAGTAGTAGCAAGGCTGGGGCTGGTTGCTAAAGTCTCAGAAAAGATTTTTTAAAAAAAGGAGTAAAGATCATATAAGGATGGGGTCTTCAACCTCATGTCCAATTTTTCTGGCTCTGCAGGAGCTGTTACAAACTAAGGGCCTGGAAGTTAAGGAAAGCGTACTAGAGAGATTTTTAAAGGAATGTGACGTTGCAGCTCCGTGGTTTGCTGTCACGGGCAGTCTAACGGTGTCCTCCTGGGAGAAGTTAGGGTGAGATTTAGACTTAGCCTATGAGCAAGGAATTCTAAAGGTAGGCGTGAGATCCATTTGGAGGGTGATTCGAGGTTGTTTGGACGATCAGAGGCAGGCAGTGAAGGACGGAGTAAAAGGGGAGAGTTGCACCCCGACCTTTCTGATATAGAAACTCCTGAGTCTACAGACTTGGAGGAAGAGCTGCTGTCACTCATAGAACAAATAAAAAGAACAAAAATGAATGAATGAAATGAATGAATGAAATGAAAAGGGAGATCCAGATAGAGAAGAATGCTGCAGATTCCCAGCATGTCAAGCCACTCCTTCGGCTCCCCCTCCCTATGCGGAAGGTGGGAATTGTGGTTTAGAGCGTGCTTTCAGCCCGGGGGCATGGAAGGCAGTCAGAACAGAGTTACACTTAGCATATCCAGTGTTCAAGATCCACAAGGAAATCGAATACGAGGAGCCCTTACATTTCAAAGTGATAAAATCTGTGGCTGAGTCAGTACGGACTTACGGGATCACGGCCTCATTCACTGTAGCCCAGGTGGAGGCTTTGAACAGGCACTAAGTGAGAGCAGGTGAGCCTAAGTTGTTTACATTCCAGCCACCTGGAGAATTTCCACCTGTGTGCGCTATGCCTTGGGCATATGTTTGAGCCTGAGGCGTTCAGTAAGCAGCATTAGGCATTCTCCCTGCACAAATGACCCAGCAGTCTTGTAGGTCTAGTCAGCATGTCTTTAAATCTCCAGGCCTGGGAGGCCAGTGTACTTTGAATAATCTTTCTGCCAATGCTCCTGAAATTAGTGCAAGACAACTTTCCTGGAGAAGCGATGAGGGTCACTCAGGCAGAATACAACCTTATGTGCTTAACTTACCCATTACACTCTGGGGGAGAGACCTATTAAAAGACATGGGCTTTAAGCTTTGCAATGAATATTCAGTGACATCTCAGGAGATGATAAAAGACATGGGATTTCACCCAGAATTTGGTTTAGGAAGGCACTTGCAGGGTAGGAAGGACCCTGTCATGCCTCAGTGTAGAATGCCAAGGCAAGGATTGGGTTTTTCATAGGGACCACTGAGGATGGCATTCCCATCACCTGGAAAACTGAGACACCTGTGTGGGTCCCTCAGTGGCCCTTGTCCTTGGAAGAATTGGAAGCAGCCTGAGGATTAGTGCGGGAACAGATGGCACAGAAGCATATCATGCCTTCTGCTTCACCATGGAATGCACCTATATTTGTGATTGGGAAACGATCAGGAAGATGGAGATTGTTGCATGACTTGAGAGCTGTGAATGGTCAGATGCAACCTATGGGCCCGGTACAGCGAGGGCTTCCATTGTTGACGGCCTTGCCTTCACAATGGCATATCATAACGGTAGACATTGAGGATTGCTTCTTTTCCATACCTTTATATAAAAAAGATACAGAAAGATTTGCTTTCATGCTTCCCTCATGTAGTCATGAGGAGCCTGATCAGAGATTTGAATGGGTCGTATTGCCTCAAGAGATGACTGATAGCCCTACTATGTGTCAGCTATGTGTGGGGCATGCCCTGCAGCCAGTACATGAAGCGTTTCCTAGGGTGTGCTGTGTCCATTGTATGGATGACGTACTGTTAGCGGGGAAACACAGAGGTGAGGTAGAAGAAGCCTATGAGGTGCTGGTGAAAGCACTCCAGTGCCGAGGGCTCTTTATTGCCCCTGAAAGGGTGCAATTGTCTCAGATTGTTGATTATTTGGGAGCAAGGATTGCTCCTCGAGTGGTTCAACCCCAGAAGATAGAGATAAGAAAGGACAATTTAAAGACTTTGAATGATTATCAAAAATTATTAGGGGATACAAATTGGGTTAGGGGATTTTTAAAATTGGCAAATTATGAGTTAAAACCTCTATATGACATTTTTAAAGGTGATCCTGCCCTAGATTCCCCTAGGCATTTTACCAAAGAAGCAAATCAAGCACTACAGCTGGTGGAAGATAGATTAAGACAAGCATGTTTGATGCGAGTACAAGAGAATCAGAAGTTGTTGCTATGTATATTGCCCACCTTTAGACAACCCACAGGGGTGATGTGGCAACAAGGACCTGTGTTATGGATACACCCTAAGATTTCCCCAAATAAGAGCATCAAGCATTATCCCAGAGCTGTTGCTGAGTTGGCCGAGCAGGGTCTTCAACAGGCTCTACAGTTTTTTGGTCTGCTCCCAGAGAGCATCGTGGTGCCTTTCACTGCAGTGCAAATTTCTGTGCTGTGTTCCACCATTGATGACTGGGCTATACTCCGATGCTCCTTCCCTGGTGAATTAGACAACCACTATCCACAACACCCATTAATGACTTTCTTTAAGGAGCATCCTGTTGTTTTTCCAAAGGTGATGGCTACAGAACCTATTCCTGGTGCAATTAATGTATTTACAGACGGCTCTAAGACCGGAGTAGGGGCATACATGGCCCAAGGCCAATCACTGGTCCAATGTCAATTTGCTCCAGGAACCCCTTAAATAACAGAACTGCAAGTAGTATTAGAGGTTTTTAAAACCTTTTCTTGTGCATTTAATTTGATTTCTGATTCAGTTTATGTTGTTAATGCCTTGAAAATTCTTGAGGTGGCACGTCCTATAAAGTCTTTCAGTTCAGTTGCAGGTTTATTCTCTCAGTTACAGGATCTTATTAGGAACCATTCTAAGAAGTTTTCCCCCAACACATTAGAGCCCACACTGGCTTGCCTGGGTCTCTGAGCAAAGGCAATGCCCTAGTGGATGCTGCCACATGGCAAGAATGGATATTTACTGCCACACCCATTATGCAAGCCACAGAATTTCACCAGTTATACCATGTTAACGCCAGAACTTTACGAAGTAAATTTCAGCTTTCTAGGCAAGCGGCTAGGCAAATGGTTTTGGACTGTTCACATTGTGTGGAGTTTCAGCATTCCCCGTCGTTGGGAATTAACCCCCGGGGTTTGCTTCCTCTTAAAGTTTGGCAAATGGATGTGACGCATTTTTCTGAATTCGGCAACCTCAGATATGTGCATGTATCAGTTGACACATGTTCTGGTATTATCCATGCCACTGCCCAAAATGGAGAGAAAGGGCGTAATGTTATCGCTCACTGCCTTGAGGCATGGGCAGCCTGGGGAAAACCAATGCAGCTTAAGACTGATAATGGCCCAGGATATACTGGACATCAATTTGCAGCCTTTTGTGCACAGATGGGAGTGCAGTTGATCCATGGCCTGCCCTATAACCCCCAAGGGCAAGGCATAGCGGAAAGAGCTCACCGCACACTCAAGGAGTGCCTTATTAAACAGAGAGGGGGAATAGGCCATGGCCGTACCCCAAAGGAAAGACTTTCCCTAGCTCTATTTACTCTTAATTTTTTAAATTTGGATGCTCATGGGGCTGCAGCAGCAGACTGGCATGCCAATCCAGGCATTATGCAGAAAGGACTGATGAAGTGGAAAGACATCCTCACAGGCCGCTAGTGCGGCCCGGACCCTGTTTTAACATGGGCGAGAGGGTCTGTTTGCGTTTTCCCCCAGGATAGAAATGATCCAGTTTGGGTACCTGAGCGTCTGACCAGGAAGATTCAATCAGAAAAGGTAAATGAGTCCGGGGAGCAAGCAGATGATGCAGAGGTTCCTGTTGCTGGCCCTGATGGTGCAGATAAGTGCTTGCCATAATCGCAGTCATTTCATTGGCTGCCATAGGAGCCACGAGCCATGCCGTGCAGACTGCACAGACTTTGAATGCAGTCTTGGCTAATGTGGTACAGGCTCTAGACATACAAAAGAATCTGATTGCCCAGTTAAAAAAGGGCTTGATGGTTATTAGTCAAAGGATCGACCTGGTCCAAGAGTGGATTGATACTCTTTGGCAGCTGGCCTAGCTTGGCTGTGAATGGAAGTTTTCAGAATTACGTGGGACTAGTGTACAATATCAGAACCTTATTCATGCTGCAAATCTGTCTAAACAGTTGTCAAGTTATTTTTTAGGAAACTGGATTGGTGAATTCGAGAACTTGACGGCCCAGCTGAGAGTGACCATGGTGATCGTGAATTCTACCGGAGTAGATGCCGGACCTGGCAGAAGGACTGGCGTCCTGGTTCTCCACCACTGTGGATCACCAGAAAGAGTGGGCGGGAATGGGAGCTCTGGCGAGCCTGATGGTGCTGATATTCCGAGTTTGCCTGTGGTGCATTTGCCATGTTAGGTTCCTTCAGTGTCGTGATGCAGCCACGATTGTCCAAGCATTTTCAGCCATTGGAGTCAGTCAGTCCCCCTAAGTTTGTTTGGCCTCCTTAAAGGAGAAGCCTTAAGAATGTTTTGCAGGATGTGAGGCTTAGCACTGCACATGAGTACTCTGTCTTATGGGAACTCATGGGTAGTATGTCTGGTTGCACGCAGGTTGACACCCGACCACCTGCCTCTGTGAAAAGGGTGTCGGACGGGTCAGGGATTGTCTGGGTGGATGACACCTGGAGCGATACCTGTACATGTTCCTTTTGTGCTTCAGAGACTAGACCTCTGCTTCTGCCTGCTTTTTCTTTTTCTTAATAAAGAAGGGGGATCTGTAGGGAGCTGTGTTGTACCACGCCCTAAAGGTGGCGCTGGTTTCCGCCTTCCACCTTTTCTGAAGGTGAGTGCTCTAGGGAGTAAGCAACTCCTTATTGACTGTAGGAGAGGATGGTGGCTTGCTTCTGGCGCCTGGGGACCTATGGGCAATGTCTACGTGGCTTACCAGGATTGGAAGCCCAGACGGTATTTAGCTATGAGCAGACTTCCCCCGGGGTCGTTCATCATATGTCTGAGAGTGAGAGTGAGTGAGTGAGTGAGTGAGTGAGAGACAATAAGATAATTAAAGGCCCGAATAAACTGCAAAGGGAAGGATCCGGTGTTGCGTGTTCCTTGCTGGCGAGGTGGCGCGACAGCTGAACAGCACTTGAAAAAGTGTTTAACTTCTTTAGCCACCAGAGAAATGCAAATAAAAACAACTTTTACATACCATCTTCTACCTGCCAGTTTAGCTAAAATAAAAGACAGATGACAGCTTATGCTGGAGAGGTTACAGAGCAAGAGGAACAGTCCTCCATTATCGGTGGGAGTGTAAGCTTGTTCAGCCACTCTGGAATGCAGTATGGTGGTTTCTCAGAAAACAGGAAATCAATCTCCCCAAGGATCCAACAATACCACTACTGAGTGTATACCCTAAAGATGCACATTCGCATTCCAGAGGCATTAAATAGCTCAACTATGTTCATAGCAGCATTTTTCATAATAGTAAGAACCTGGAAACAATCTAGATGCCCCTCAGTGGAAGAATGGATTACAACTCTTGTACATCTACACAATGGAGTAGTATTAAGCAGTAAGAAAATATGATATCCTAAAATTTGCAGGCAAATGGGTGGATTTGGAGAATATCCTCCTTAAAGAAGTATCACAAACCCAGAAAGATAAGCAGGGGATGTTCCTACTCATTAGTGGACTTTAAACAAAAAGTAAAGCATGTCTTATCTGCAAACCAACACCACAACCACTGAACAATTTAGGATCTGAAACAGCTTGGACCAGCACTTTGGAGTCCATTCGCTCCAGGGGAACATTTAACCCAGTCTTGATATTGGGTGAGGAAAGCTGATCTGCCTGGAGTAGATGCTGAACTAAGCCTCCTTGAGACTTTTGGACCTCCTGCCCTTGTTGGGGAGGAGATGAGAAAATGGGAAAAAGAGAATGACTGGAAGGGTGGAGGGGATTTGAACAAGGGTATATATAAATGGATAAAATTTATGTCCTTATTCATAATAATAAGAAAATATAAAAAAGAAAACCACCATCAGTCAATAAAGCATATCTTATGCTTGACTCTGCTTTTTGACATATGTAAGTTGTGATAACTACAGAGATGTTTAATGCTTTAATAGTCTCACTATGAAATGAACATGGTGTCTTTTATGAAATAGCTTAATCTATTATAGATTCATGAGATAACAACATCTTATTTCATAGTGCATTAGTAAAATACAAGTGATATTTAAAATAAGAGTGATTGGAATTTTACAAGATTAAGTGAGACTGGGATTTAGAGAAAGGGGTGATGATTAGGGTATCAAAAATCAAGAATGTATGAAAATATGTCTTAAATACCTGTTATTAATAAAATCATGCATACACACACGTGTGTGTATATATATGTATATGTATATATACATATATATACATAGGTATATCATGAATGGTTTGATAAAGGTGATAAAAATTTAGAAATACTAACGATAATCAGATTTATATCATAAGCACTATAATAATTGCATAAAATATTAAGTTTTGTAAATACTTCTTGAGAAAATATTAAAATGTGATTCAAAAGCCAGTTTTTGAAATGCATATGCAAAACTACAACAAATTAAATGAGCAAGACATTTTTGTAGATTTAAAAGGTTAAATGATTCTAACTTGAAAAATCATAACAGAGGACATGAATAGGCAAGACCACAAATAAGATTCTAAGAGAAAATATTATTCCTGAGAAGTATTCCTGAAAACTAATTTACAGATTTATATTTTGCCTAAAAAGTTGGAACATATGTTCATTTCTGCTTTAAAATTCAAGGAAATTTTTCTCAGCTCAATTCTTCAGTAAATTCAATTGTTTTATTCATTCATAGTGCTAAGGTTGTGTTGTATTCAATGATGTAGAAGATGTTAGATAATAGGTAAAAATAAAACTAGAAAGGTAAATATTGGAAACAGGAAGTTTTTAATAGGGGCTTCAAAGTAGGAGTAAAGTCAGGAGGTATTAAATATGTAGATAAAATATTATAGTGTTATATCACATCTTAATTAAACAATTGATTAGTTGTGTAGAAAAATGTAATATTTTTCTTAGAAAGGGAGAATGTGAAGATTTAAAGGATTATTGAGGCTAGAAATTGAGAAAATGAATAGTGAATGGGTTAACAAAAACTAAGAATATATGAAAAAGCCTCCTAAAATTCTATTAGTAATGGAGTTTCAAAACATAACAAAAATTACTTTGAATTATGTTGTCCTCTAAGCATAAAAAATTCTCTCCCTTCAATAAGATTATTCAATAAAAAATCATACTGAGAGACATGGGCTATTTTCATCTTACACATTATTGGTCATGAAACTCAGAGATTTCTAAAACAGGGGGACTATTGAAGATTCCCATGATTCCCACAATAACTATATGGTAAGTCTCAGTCCTGAAGACACCATACAATTTGTTTGTAGGACATGAGGAAGTCAATCCCAAACTCACAGGGAAGCTAATGATGTGCCAGACAACCTTTTTGTTTTGCAGTGTGCAGTAAATAAATGGAGAGGGGTGTAGCTGCTCAAAGTAATGTGAAAGGAAGATTTAGCAATGGGTCATAACTGATACATTTTTATCAAATCTCCTTCTACCACTGAGTATGCTCAGGTGATATTGAGGTTTAATATGAGAAAATATTGTAAGATAAAGATGAGGAAGAATTTATTGTAATGTAGTTGTCTGGACATGTAATGATTACTAAACACAAAAGTCACATTAACTAATGTAATCTGCATGAGAACTACACAAAATTATGACATCATAAATTCCCAAATAGATGATGAAGATAATTTCTAGGCTCTCCACAACCCGCCTTGCTGAAGTTCTTTTGATGCTTTATAGCTGCTGTGAAGGAGACTTATTCTTTTACAGTATATAGCTATTGATAGGTTTTATATGTTCCATTGGCCACATAGCTAGGTACATATAGGCATCAACAGAAGATTTTATTGGGTTTTCAAAAAAGTAGAAAAACTGATTTTGAGAGGAGCTATGCTGGGTAACTACAGGGAGAATTAGAGAGCATTAATTTGGTAGTATAATTTTTTAAAAGTTAGCAATATTTCAGCTTTCATACAACATAATTTTAATATGCCATACTTATAAATAATTAATATAATGCATATTCATGTATTATTTTTATAGGTAGAACTATGAATATTATAATTTTATTGTTTTACACTTAGTGCATTGATTATTGGCTTCTCTCTATATAGGCCACTGTCTCATCACTTTCCAAACTTGTAATCTATCAAATTTAATAAATTCCGTTACATATGTATATTTGTGCTTTTCCAAAGGGATACTTGAAATTCTTTTTTTTAATAGGGATTTTTTTTCCTTTATTGAGAAACTTATGTCTTGGATACATCAAAACCAATTTCTAGGTACAGGGAAAAATTAATGATGAGAAATTTTACCAATATTATGCAATAGAAAAAAATATTACCACCTCAGCTATAGCTGAACTCAGAGAATATACCCTTAAAATTTAAAAATTCTAGTTGTGTCATATCTTTTGATACAAAATGACCTATTAAATTTGCAATGTGTGGTTCTTGATGTGGAGATCCACAGACAAATGAGGAGTCTTCAGACCTTAGCTGAATGCCTTGAGGGGTTATTTGGCTTCTGACTCTTTTTCCTTGTCTATGAGGTAGCAGCAGCAGCAGCAGCAGCACTCAATGTCTGGGCGACGTCTGCAGGACAGCCATGGTTTCATTCACCCTGGAATGGACTTCTTTAACTATTCAGTTATTATAAGTATTGTTTTGTCATTTTCTTTTGTGAGTATTTGAGTATCATGTGATACATACATTTGTGATGTATGTGATTGTATGTGTATGATGCATTTATATAGATGTTTATTTCAATGCACTCATGCATATTTATAATGCAAGGTCTGGATATGAGATGCATTCTTCACTTTCTTGGTCTCTCTCTGAACCGGAAGCATGCCCTTTTATTTAGTAGCTCTAGCTAAAAAGCTCTTGGCATCCTCCTGTTACCACCTCTGAACATTGTAGTTGTAGAAATCAGCAGGCATATCTGGCTTTTTACATGGTGCTGAGAACTTGAAATTAAGATCTTATGCAGTCAGAAAAAAAAATATTCTTACCACTGGATCAGCACTAAAATATTTTTAAGTATTACTTTTTAATTTGAATTTTATCAAAAATCTATTATTTATTAATGTTTCTCCACACAGGCATTCCTTTGCATATATCATATATATAGCTATTATTTGTATGTTACTTTCATTTACAAGTTGACAATTATTTACACACCTTGTCAGAGTTGGGCTCTCATCTGTAGCAAGATTAAGTCCTTATGTAATACTCAAAATTAAAACTCCATGTTTTAGTCATGGCTAAGTATAAGAAGCCACATACAAAATAAATGGCTTAATGTACACTTCTGGGAACTTGTAATGCATGGAAATGAATCATGAATTACAGTAAGATACAGTCAGTAAATTATATTATGTAGGTGCTAAAAACAGAAAAAAAGAGATATTGAAGAAACTATGGCCTATCATAGATTGCAGTTTTTACATTACTATGTTTATCATATTTTTATCTGTGAGGGATAGTTGCTATTTGTATTATCTTGAGTTAACACCTGAATGAAGAACAAAGTGATCTTCTGTTTCTTCAATTTCCCACATCATAAATGACTTTGGTGCATTATTTAATATCCATTAAATGTACTCAGAATCTTGTGTTCCTATGGTATGAAAGTTAGTAAAACAGAAATATAGATTCCATCCTTTGCTGAATAAATATATGAAGTTGTCTCCTGAGTGTCATACCTGATACAAATTTTGTACTAAAACCAAACACACATAAAATATTGTTCCATATTTTATTTATTCTAAGCAACTGAAATTGATTATAATATATGCCACAGTTAAGAGTTAAGTCTTGTTTTAATTTAAATCATTTGAAATATTCATTTTCATTTCTTTCATAGGGTCTTATAAATTAAAGATAACTGGTTATTGCAGAAGTCATTCCACTTGCCTCAGAGTTTTTTGCTCATGATTCTCCTATTTCCAAGTGGGAAAATATTAATCCTATTAAACTAACTATTAACCAGAGCATCTTACTAAAAGGCAGTGATAAAATTTTAGTAGAGTGAAGTAAACATTTTTCCTGAATTCTTTCTGATTTTCATCTTCTGTCCCAAGAGAATAGGGTGGATTTGCCAGATAATGGACATTTTGTGCTTTATAAAAGAGGATATTGCCCAATGTATAAAAAAGGACTAAAATGAAAAATATACTACCTTTGAAAAGGGTAGTAAAAGAATGTTCTGAATTTTTAAATGTAATTGAAATATATGTCATTTGGCTAAAACCTTGTATCACTAAACTAGACAATACCTTTTTTCACACAGAGAGAACAATGAAATATGGATGATGGTCTTAGTTATGATTTCTTCCATATTAAATATTTAGCCAACAGAAATTAGAAACTGTCTACCTTACTTATGTCAATCCTTTTGGTATTCCTACAACTATGTATTTAAGAAAAATCATTATTGGTATTTGTAGAACAATATATTTGAGGCTCCTGTCTCAAAATTGAGTTATCTTCCATTTCTTTGCCACTTAAATTATCAGAATTAAAATTATATTTTTTGTCCTGTACTCTACAGTTTAAAAGTTAATTTTAGAGAAATAAATATTTTGCAAAGGTATAGGAAGATATTCAAATGTATACTTTTTGCATATTCAAATGTATATCTTACTAAAATATGTATATTCTTTATATACAAGTCCATTGGTTTATAAATGAAGTCAGTTTTTCCTGAATTTTAACCACTAGTAGTTAATAAATTAACTATTTATTTGAATTCTTTAATTAATTGAGTGCCATCTGGCACTCAACTGGGGCTGAAATTACTTTTAACTAAATTTATATTAGAATTTTTTTTCTAAGACTGGTAAAATAGTTGTAATTTGCAATGTTTTAAGTAAAAGCTCACATATGCATAATATCATGAACATTATTAATTGAATTTCTTTGTGACACTATAAAGTCCACAATACATCACTGTATTTCTGTGACACCAACACAGTCCTCAAGCAAGTAAAAAAGAAGGAGAGTAGCTCTTTTTCTAATAATTTTTAACCCTGCAACAGTCTACTTCTAATTGATTTTAGTATTTAGAATGATTTTTTTCTAATGATTCCTTTCAGCACTTTAAGAAATAGGAGAATATTCGTCTCATATCAGCCTTTCAAGTGCGAAAATTCTGTCTTTCTAATGAGCAAACTTCTTCCATGTATCACATCATATTTTACTAGATATTCAATATTATCCTATAAGGCACAAGAATTTTGATAACATATACATGACTGCTTTGATTAGCAAATTTTAATTGGTAGATTTCCTTTATTATTAATGCTTAATTAAGAAGATACTGGTTTATAAGTATATTTCACTCGTGGGAAAGGTTTATAAAATTTTTCATTTGAAACAAAAAATACATTGATGATTGTACTCGGCAACTAATATCATAATTGGCTCTATATAGTTAATAAGTGTGCATATAGTATACATATATAACCAGGTCAAATATAATCAAAATGAATCTATGTATATCATATTCATAAGAAGATATGTAATAAAATGCATGGACTCATTATTTGATAAAAACATTGAAACAAGGAACAAAAAGTTCTAAATCATAAAAATTTGGAATTGAGGGGTGAATGAGAGAAATATATTTTATTGTTTGAAAAACATGACTTTATATATATAAAATCTTCCAATTCAATTTTGGTTATCTACTTATTTTTAATTGTCAGAATCCATGTAATCTGTATTTGTTAGCACTCTCTATTGAAATCTTTAAATCAGAAAATAAAATTAAAAAGAGGGGTTTTTTGTGGGGTTTTTTTTTTTTTTTTTTTTTTTTTTTGCTAGAGATGGAACAAAAACGTAGGCAGGGAAAACAGGATAAGTGGTGAAAACATACACCAAACTTGCAGTCATGAAAATGGTGGAAAATGGTTTCTATTCCATATTATAATATCATCAGCAATATGAAGATTGAGGAAAGGTTTTTATTCTCTTGTGTTTGTGGAAATACACTCTGCAGCACTATAGACTGTGAGCTTGTTTTATCTTGCTTTGATTCCTAGTGTAACTAATTAGGTTTCCCTTGTCCTTGAAGTAACCAGAAAGAAGGGATAGTTTTAATATTCCAACTACAGATAACTTAGAGACTATATGTGTCTCTGAATACAATCAGCTAGTGTTGAGGAGGAAGTTATCGCATTAAATGACTACATGATAGAGAGAACTAGTAATTTTCCTATTCCTCATTTGATCTAAGTTTCCCAAAAGGAAGATCTTTCAATGAATGTGGTTTCTGTAAGACAATTCTAGTTTTGGATGTGAACTTGTTTTTATTACATCACATTAAGAGGTCATTTTAATGTCCCAGGATGAGCACAGTAGCTACAAAAATACATTTCCTCTTCATTAAATTTCTGTCTGTTATAATTCAAATATGTACAGTCCCTAATTGCCTTACCAAAACAATCTGTAGATATAACACCTGTAGTGCTATAATTAGAAAAAAGGACATCATCTGCTGATTCAATAAAAGTAATTTTACCCATCATTACACAATAAATGTCTTTGTTAACTAATCATAGAATGGCTTAAGGCACTTCCAACATATTAATACAATTTTATTGTTGTCCCTGCTCCAAAATTGAGCATGTGGTAAATGAGCTCTGCCTCTGATATTATTTAAACCCTCTCACCTACATTATCTGGAGATTAAAGAAAGATGCTTGAACCTAACCATTTTCACTTGCTGTGTAAATTTTTTTATGGTACAAAATGTGTCTATAATTTAGATGAGATTATAATCAAAGCTGCATTTATCATATGAGTGAGAATTCCACCCTGTGTCACTGAAGTCTCCTCTGTGTGCTCCATGCTGAGAGGAGAATGACAAAGGAAGGACAAATTTTACCTTAATTTCTTGCTACTATTCTCTGCTATAAGACACATTTAGAATTTCAGAAACTCAATAACACCTCCCACTACATTAATTTAAAATAATGCATCATTAACTTTTTGTTTTGTTTTTTATTTATTTTACTTTTCTTATTGTGAATAAAATCCTATTTTTTATGTATGTATATCCTTGTTCAAGTTTCCTTCCCCCTCCCGCCCAATCTATTAGCAGTAATAATTCTCTGATATTTAAAAATTTGTTTCAAATTTATTATCAACTGGTGACAAAATTCTGAAATTGTTATCTACAATTTTAATTGCTTTTAATTTCCTCTTGGAAAATAAAATTTCTATGGTAAATATAATATTCTCACAGAACATCTTCAGGGGTAAGGCACAATAATGACAAAAGTAAAATTGTAGAGAAATAGTTCACCTGTCTATATTCTGCCTTTAATCTACACATAGAAAGAAATTCACTCTCATCACTATATTTTTTTCAGAAGTGATTTTTACAATAAGCATTCATAAACAATTCTAAAATTTTGATCAATCAAGAGTATTAGAAAATATTTATACTTTACTAAGTTTATCTTTGTTCCCTGTTTAAAATCTTGTGAACAAAAAATGCCTTGTAAAACATCCACTACTATATCTGCCTGCAGGCTAGACGTTAACACTAATGCCCAAAGTACAGAGAAATGTGAGCAGAGAATAATTTAAAGCATAAAGTGTTACAGACAAAACTGAATCTTAGATATGTTCATATTCAGAAATTTTTATGTACTTTATTTTATATAAAATATAATATTTAGACTATTTTATTTCCTCTTTACATCAATAATAAAGAGTTTAGTTGTCTACTGAGCTATAACAAAATGGATGCTAGGAACTAAAGTTTTTTTCAATTTTTTAAGATAGGATTTTTTTCTCTGTAAGTTCCAGCCTACCTGGAACTTGGTTTAAAACCAGACAAGCCTTAAACTCACAAAACTACTCCTGTCTCTGCATCTCAAATGCTTGGATTAAAAATGTACACCACCCATGTCATGTAAGATTAGACCATTTTAAAGGTTAAATTTATACTTCCCATATCTGAACATTATAAAGTTCATCACAAGGTGTTAGGAAACTTCCTGCATGTAAAGGCCTTATCTCTTATTTCCTAGCACTTGTATCATATTATCACTAGAATTGAAGAATGCAGACAACCTAATAAGATACATTTTAATGTTACATGTTCTTGTGAATTCTGAGACCTAGTATTCTAAACCCCTACCAATAAGCTCTATCTACTTTCTCAAACTGTGACATCAGTGGCTATTTTCAAACTTTAAATATTGTAAGCAATACATGTTATAGTTATTTCTTATACTAGAATTATAATAGTAATAAATTAGAAAACTGAATCTCAAGATTTTAGGAATTCCAATTTCAAAAACTACCTATTTTTTTTTTTGAAAATTTCATTTGTATATCATGTCCTTAGCTTGTAGGTATTTTTCCTTTGATGCCATGTTACACACAGAGAATATGTGCACATAGATTTATCATTAACTTTTAAATATGATAAGGTATACTTTTATTAGTCGGTTATAGTGTTCTATGTTTTCAAATAGAAGAAATAAGGATCAAATGATACTTTAATATATATGTGTGTATGTCCATGTGTATGTGCTAAATCTTCAGTGTTTAAATAACCATTTTAAATTAGTGCTTAATCCATAGTAAGTTTTGTGATTTTACTTAAATGTATAACATTCTCACAAATCAAAACTACATTTTAATATGTCACAATGCTATTATGGAAAAAATGTATACTCTGTAGTTAGGTATATTTTAAAATAATTCTGTATTCTTTGTTCATAATAATAATAATAATAAGAAAAAATAATTCAGTAAAATAATATTTGGTTTTGTTCACAAAATTGATGTTCCTGGATTTAAAAAAAGAACAACAGCAAAGGGAAAGCATAAAGGCCACAGCACTCAAGCAATTCAGAGAGTGAAAAATTTTATATATTAATAATACATATTCATTAGTGAGAGGATTTTATTCTTGCCTTGAATGGAAATGTCAAAGCTTTTAAAACAGTTTAATTCAAAATAGAGAAATACATACTGATTAGCCATAACATTTTTAACAATAAACTGATTTTTCTTAGATAGTCCATCAAAAATGTCTCCTCTGTGAGTACATTGTACTCTCAAGAATTGCACTCTTGGGGACTGTTAGGGACTAGGGACTTTGGAAAGTTACTTAGATCATTGGGAAAGAGACTTTAAAGTATATTACAGGATTCTAATCTTCCATTGCCTCTTTTTCCTTATTCATTTTTATTTGCAACACATATGCCTACCATATTCTATTGTCCCCTTCATCACTGTCCCAAAGTATCAACCTCCTCTTTAATGAACATTTGGAGATGACAGCTAAATAAAAGTTTCTCTAATTAGGTAACACCCTTCTTATTAAATCATAGCTTTAGGTTAATAGTTTCTAATCCTCATGGATTTTCTATAGCAACTCATGAATAATGTATAAATTAATCCAGACATAGAAAAGCATAAAACAGTATTGTACACTACTAATCACAAGCAATGATTTCAGGAAACACATAACTCCTATTTCTTATAGAAAGATAATAGAAATATAAATTCTTTCATGAGGCCACAATTACCCTAATATCCAAGCCACTCAAAGACACAACAAAGAAGGAGAATTACAGACCAATTTCCCTCATGAATATCGATGCAAAAATTCTCAACAAGTGTTCCTATAGTTGGACTGGGGTTTGAAGGGTCAGTCCAGGGTGTTTCTGATCCCAAGCTGTTCCGTGGTTGTGGTTTGCCACTTGGGCATGTTTGGCTTTTTTTCTTGTTTGTTTGTTTAGAGACCACTAGTGAGTGAGTATATCCTCTGCTTATCTCTCTGAGTTTGTGAGACTTCGCTCATTAGAGTCAAGAGAGAATGTTGGTGGCCACTGCCTTATCTTAATCAGAAAAGGATGAAGTCACATTTTAAAGTATTTTAGTGTGTAGCGGGTGTAGCTACCAATAAATCACCAGTCTAAGAAGGACAGTCAAGCTTGGTTTGGCAAGCATGAAAGACGACATAATTTGCTAGGTCTGATACAAAATAAATTTCAGGATTTTTTTTTAGAAATCAAGAATAATTCAAGCTATTAATAGTAATGTATTAAAGTTCAAGTTGTTATAAACACAAGAGCTGGGTATTCTGAGCTGGCTGAGTTGACTTGTACTGTGGACTAGAGAAGGGCAGCAAGAGGAAGGAAAGTAAGAAATGAAGGCAAGAAGGAAAATAAAATATAGATTCTTTCTGCCGTATGCTCTAGTGGAGAGACGAATCCACACAAACGTTAGAGGACCTTAAGTTGTATGATCAACCTGTTGTTCAAGTTCTATCAATAGCCAATCTCATTCAATATCTCTAGTGTTACCTTGATGCTATAGTTCTATGAGTTGAGCTGGAAGGGTTCGTGTCAATTATCTGGATTGGTGATCATGTGAAAGATTAATCTGCTCTTGAGGGCCATATAATTTTAAGTTGTATAAATGGAAGACTTATAGAATAATCTAAATAGCCATCAATGAAATAAAGAGATCATATAAGAACAACAAAAAAAAATTCTCAACAAAATTTTGGCAAACCGTATACAACAAGGTATAAAAGATATCATCCACCACGCCCAAATAGGCTTCATCCCAGAAATGGAGGGTTGGTTTAACATACAAAAAACTGTAAATGTTATCCATCATATAAACAAACTAAAGGAACAAAAACACATGATCATATCCTTAGATGCGGAAAAATCCTTTGACAAAATCCAACACTCCTTTATGATTAAAACCCTGGAGAGATCAGGAATACAGGGAGAATACCTAAATATAATAAAGGTGATTTACAAGAAGCTGATAGCCAGTATCAAACTTAATGGAGAAAAACCCAAAGCAATCCCACTAAAGTCAGGAACTAGACAAGGATGTCCTCTCTCCCCTTATCTACTCAATGTAGTTCTCAAAGTTTTAGCTAAAGCAATAAGGGAATGAACAGAGATTAAGGGGATACAAACTGGAAAAGAAGAAGTGAAGCTATCTCTATTTGGAGATGATAGGATTATATACATAAGTGACCCACAAAATTGTTCCAAGGAACTGCTGCAGCTGACAAACACCTTCAGCAATGTAGTAGGATACAAGATTAACTCAAAGAAATCAGAGAGCCCTTCTATACACTAAAGATAGAAGAGGTGAAAAAGAAATAAGGGGAACATTACCCTTCATAATAGCTGCAAATAGTATTAAATACCTTGGAGTAACTATAACCAAAGAAGTAACAGACCTATTTGCCAAAAATTTTAAATCACTGAAGAAAGAAATTGAAGAGGATATCAGAAAATGGAAAGCTCTCCCATGTTCCTGGATTGGTAAGATCAACATAGTAAAAATGGCAATTCTACCAAAGGCAATCTACAGATTCAATGCACTGCCCATCAAAATCCCAGCACAATATTTTTTGGACCTTGAAAGAACAATACTCAATTTCATTTGGAATAACAGGAAAGCCAGGATTGCCAAAACAATTTTACTCAACAAAAGAACCTCAGGAGGTATCACCATCCCTGACTTCAAGCTATACTATAGAGCTACAGTAATAAAAACAGCCTGGT